>LR880968.1:965794218-965804588 GCA_904067115.1 Aegilops sharonensis | reverse complement strand
ATATATATATATGAGTGAATCATTTTATTTATCCACATCATAAAGGATTTATCTAGGATGTATTTTATGAAAGATAAAAAAACTCGTGTTCTCGACTGGCATGATAAAACTGCATATATAATTATTATCACAAATTGACAACCTTCTTGGATTTTTTATGTTTATGATTGGTTGGCGATCTTTGCATCTGTCCCTCTAACAATTTTTTTGATTTTTGCGGCTGTTTCGCTATGTAGTTTGTGAATGTTTTTTCTATAGCATTTTTCCTTGGGTAATGTTGCCTTCCTGTTACTGTTGGCCTTGCGGAGTTTCTATAGACCTTATGCAAAATTATGTACTCCCTCTGTTTCTTTTTACTCTGAATATGAGCTTATCTCAAGTCAAACTCTTCAATGTTTGACTAACTTTTATACAAAAAAATACAAAATTGACATCATTAGATCCTTTTTTGAATAAATTTGTCATATTATATTTATTTGGTATTGTAGATCTTGATATTTTTCCTATAAATATATTCAAGCTTTACAAAATTTGGCTTCCGACAAATATAATAAATGGAGTGAAAACAACAGAGGGAGAACATATATGCCTATGCAAAAGTATTTCCTTTTTTTTACCGGTAGGCCTTTCCTTGTCTATATGTGCCTCATAGATGCAAACCCAAATGGCTAATTTCTCGATGCTTATGTATGCGATCATTTTTGTGTGTGACCGTTGTTGACTGATTAAAGTCATGGATACCTTTTTTTATCTTTTAATCTCAACCTTTATATTAGAATCAAGAGATCGTGTATTTTTAAGGCACGTCGATTTTTATTATATTTTATTTAGAGTTAGTGACATATATTCCTCTTGATATCTAGATTTATGCATCAGTTCTTGCGTTTTTGTTTGAAATCATTTAACGGTACGTAGTTTGTAATCATTGCATGCTGACACCTCGGTCTATCTTTTTTTGAAGCCCCGTACTTTCATTTGTATTTCAAATATCTCCATTTATTTGTATGTTCCCAGCCTTTTTTGTTTCTCATACTCCTGATCCTAATCTATCGGGCAAAATATTGTGCCTAATGAACGAGACATGTCTATTGAAGTATATAGTACTCCTAGTTGACTTTCATACGTGCAAGTATCGCTGGCCTGTATAATTTTTTAGGCATGCTGCACCGTAGCTGTCTTGTACGTCTGGGCGTCTTGGTTCATGGCCTGATGCCAAGATGAGTGTGTTTTATTGGCTGCCATGCTACAGGCGAGAGTACGGGTGTAGTTCATGTTGCATGTTGGTATCTTTTTTTTTTGCACGTGTATTGTATACGAATTTTGAATTTCCTAACCACATGTCCCATGCGGTTTTTGCATGTATATTTTTGTTTGCATATACATATGTCATATGGTTGTACCTCCTCTGACGTGACTTGTGTGTACCAAATATAGGCGTACGTGATTTTTTGAATCTTTTATATCCCAGCCATTAAAAATTCTGATAAACCGTGTCAAAATTGTAGATTATGTGAATGCATGTGATGGCTCGTTTGTCCCATATTTTAGTAATAGTATACACAGTAATTAAGAGATAGATGTATCCAGCACAGATCGACCTTTGTATTTCATTCATATTGGTGCAATACAGATTATACCCATTAATTCTGGACATGCATGATAAGGAAAGGAAATGACCAAATAAAAATATTGACGAAATATTTAATTTCGTCCACATCCAGGGTAGATGCACAGCATGTACCAAAGATTGACGCGACGACTTCATTTCAAAAAAAGAAAGATTAACGCGAAGACTTAAGTAGAAGATGCATATGTAAACAAGAAGATAGAAGATGCATATGTAAACTAGAAGATATGCATGCATGCACTGGACTCGGGCTCTGGGGTTTGGATCTCAGTACGGGAAGCCGGCGTTCGGTTGATGGAGCCCCTGCTGCACCGTCTCCATCCCGGCAGGGATCTCCGGAGGCGGCAGCATCACATTAAGCCATTGGTCTATCTCCATGTCTAGCCCTGCGTCGAACCCCGGCGGCTTAGGCATCGTCATCTGCATCTGCTCCGTATCCATCCCGGCGGCCAACCCCGGCGGCGGAGGCATCTCCTGCACATCCATCCCGGCGGCGACCACCTGAGACGAAGGCAGCGGCGCCATCACCATCTGCTGCATATCCATCGCGGCCTCGAACCCCTGCTCCTGTGGTGGAGGCACCAGAAACTGTAACTCCATCCCGTCGTTGGCGGTGCCGCTGCTGCTACCGTACTCGAAGGTGCTGCCACCGAAGACCCGGGGCAGCGGCGGCGGGGCCACCTCCGCCATGCGGCTCATGTGGGCGTGCATTGCCTCGAGGAGAACCTGGTTGGCGCGATCGGAGACGGCGTCCTTCATCTGCATCAGCGCGGCGAAGAAGGCCGCCATGTCCTCGTCTCCCATGTCGCGCGCCTTGGGGTCGAACCAAGCCGCTGTCTGGTCCCCCGCAGAGCGCTCTTTTGCCATGGCCTTGTCCGTGCGCTTGGTCCGCTTCTTCAACTCGGTCAGCTCCGTGCGCAGCTCGTCGAACTCCTGCTGCAGCTTCTCGAGCTTCTCGTCTTCGCCGGCAGCGCCCTCCCCCGCCAGCAAGCGGTCGTGGGCAGCGCCCTCCTCCCTCGCGCCAGCCCCCGCAGCCTCCCCCTCGAGGAAGCGTTCCACGACGGAGTCGACGGAGGGGTGGCCGAAGGAGAAGGCCCTGCCGGTGGGAGAGAAGGCGAGAGCAGCCACCTGGGCGCCGGTCAGGACCGCCAGATCGCTGGTCTTGGTGAAGAACCCCCCGCGGCGCTTGGAGTAGCAGACGTACCGGGCATCCTCCTGCTCGATCCGGCGGATGACGATCTTCTTCCGGCCGCTGCCACCTCTCCGGTTGGGCGCCGCCATTGCTCGCTCGCTCGCTCGGTGTATAGGCTGAGAGAAGGGAGGTAGAGGAGTGGCTCTGGCTACGTCTCGGGGTCGCGGGGGGCTTTATATAGCTTCGCTGGGCTACGTACATTAAAGGTCGTGATAGGCAATGAGATACGTTTGGGTATGCGCTGAGCTGTATACATTAAACTCACGCGTCAAAGGATAACTACGTACACCGTATTATTTAGAAACTATTCCTTCGCACCCCAAAAGAAGGCGGTCCTTTATTTTTTCTTTTTTTGTATGCGATTTGGTATGCGCTAAGCTGAATCGATCGGGACGTGACAACAAAATATTGTTGGACGCACAAAAGCAAGTGCTCCTTTTTTTTCTTCTTTGAGGATTTTTTTTTTGAATCACGGGGGGAGGAGTTCCTCTACCTGAATATATTACTCAAAGTGGCCATAATGCCAGGAGTGTGATCTAGTTTATAAGGAAAACCGGATCGAAAACCTTAACAAATTGGCCCCATTTATAAGGAAAACCGGGCCGAAAACCATACAAGCAACAAGTGTTGCAAGAAGAAGAATAGGGACGCCGAACAAAAGGCATGACCTAACTAGCAGACTAGCAGGACCAAGTAGATGAGGGGTACGTCGAGGGATCACAATACCAAGACTTTACCAGCAGCCTAACGCACCGCACCAGCGTGCGTATCAAACTTCACGGCACAACAGAGGAGCATCTACAATCAATGAGTGCCAAAACTTAACACGAACCTTGACTGAGAGCTCCGCCATGAAAGTTCAAGACAATTAGCAAGTTGGGGAGGCGTCATTGCGTCGTCATTGAGCAAAGGTGAGCCGAGACGACACCAAGAGCCCGAAGCTCGCCTCAACACAACATCCAGCAAGGGAGGGTCTTGAGCATGCATAGCAGCAGGACAGAGACGACATGAAAAACAACCGATGAGAAACACGTGAAGAAGAGCACACCACCATCGGTCCTGAGTAGGACACACCACCACCACCAAATGGACCACCCTCAACCAAACGCCGCAAACTGAAGCCGTCGTTTGGGTCTCCAAGATGACGCCTACAAGGAGGTAGTGTTGTCGAGGGCACAACACCGTCATCCGATTCGGCAAGCCCAATCTTAGGTTTTCACCCGGAGACCACACAACAAAATATTGTAGGTGCTGGAGCTCCACAACGGCACCTCCTGCGAGGAAAATGACGTCCATAGACGTCGTTGCCGCCGACATCAACATAGTCGATGTAGGGTTCTCACCCGGAGTTTGAGCAATCCCTACAACATAACGACAATAGACCACCGCCACCATCAAACCCTTCGAAAGACGAAGAAGCACGACAAGCCGCCGGAGCCACACACCCTGCGGAGACTACCGACGACCAAACATGAGCACTAGGCACAAGATCCATCACCGGCTAACCGAGCGCAAGCCACCGGACGCAGTGCAGGCCACCGTGCCCTGCCGAGCACCATGCCAGCAAGGAGCATAGGAGCACTGCCCGAGGCCAGGAACCACCATGGTTCGGGCTGCAGCCATACATCAGGAGCACCGGCACAACCCATGTGTGCCACTGCACAACCGTCGGAGACCAGAACCGATGCGCCTGCGTGCCAACAGAAGGCAGTGAGGTCAAGATCGGCTGCAACAGCACCGCCACCATCCCCACCAGCACCACTCACCACCACCCTCCTCTGCCCCCAAGCCAGACGACCGTGGGCCGATCCAACCGGATTCAGCCAGTCCTGCGAAACGCATCACCACCAAGCCTCCAGATCCACCCCTGATGCGAACCGCGGCTGGCCCAGAACCATCAGAAGGTGGGGCCATAGGTAGGACACCGCCGCGCGACACAGGGCGGACCACCGGAGCACGGAGGCCGGCTCCGTGCCTCGAATCACCTTCAAAATGCCGTACCTACACCACCCGGCGGTACGATCTCGCACGCATAACATCAATAACCCTCATGTCTACGTTAGCATGAAATTCTCCAATTAATAATTTCATTCTTGTCTGGGTGAACACTTTCAAATATATTAAAAGAGTATTGCATTATCTTTAGCAGAGTGTATATTTGGCTATGTGAAAACAAGTCGAGGTGATGAAGCACCTTTTTACATTGTTATAAATGGAGCACATGAACAACGAGATTGCATGCATGCGTCCAGATAGCTCGATGGATCGGCAGCTAAATGCATGATACATATATCTAGAGATGGATAAAAGGAAGTGTCACCCGGGGCGTGGCCGAAGGCATTGCAACATGCCTGCTGGCTCCTTTTGGATGAAAAGCATTATCAGTTGATGCCAGATTTTAAGGTTGTAGCCAAGTGCACTTCAGGGCAGGGCAGTTCTGTCATGTTATGGCAAGATAATTGGAGGGGGGCCATTTGCAAATAAATTTTTCTTGAGTTGTTCTCTTTTGCTGTTCAAGAACAAGTCTACGTCAAAGATTTTCTGGTGGACAATAAATATTTTTTACTGCTCCAACAGTACCAAGTTCATGATTTTTAGCTGTTGGATCATGTTTTTTTTCATGCTTAGGTTCATGATTTTAGTTGTACAGATCTTGAAATTTTTCACACTTAAGGTCACAATTTTTAGTCGTTAAGATCGTTCAACCTTTTTGTTGGTGCATGTATTAATAAATGGCACCGGCTATATGTCAATCGACTGAAAACTACAATTGGGTCAGTCAGTTTCATTTTTGTGGAGATGAGAAAAGGCCCTAGGCCGGCGGCAGTCAGGGGCGGTGCTATCGCATGCTATCTGGACAAGTATGTATAATACTCTACTAGTACATGCACAACGTTAAGCAGTAAGATTCAATCTGTATTAGGCCTGATTATTGCCTACTGGTAGGACTGATCGTAGGTTTGCGAATTGCTGTAAAACTACACGCACCAGTCACCCAAAAACTCAAACTGACGGGGAAAGGTGTCTTCGGAAACGTAGTAGACAAAAAAACACTCTACGATCATCCAGGAATAATATGAAGATGCACATAAGGTTTGGATAAACGATCGTTAATGACTCCGGAGTGCAGCGGAAGTAGATGAGTCGGTGTAGATCGTACTTGGAGTCCCTCGAAAGACGAAACATAGATGAACAATTCCACTAACCACCCACGAACGATCCCTCGAACAAAATACCGAAAGCACGACTTCTCTACTTGGTTGCAAGCGTACGGTCTTCATGATCCGACAGCGCTTCACCGTCCAGAGCTAATCATCGCCGGAGAATTAGAGGGAGGAGATTATAACCACACTAAGCTTCTAATTATGAGGATTAGAGGATCTAGGTCAAGCTCTAATTGATCAAGTAGGATCAACTAGAACTAGAACTAGAGGAACTAGAGGAGGCCCCCCCCCCCCCCTCCTTCCCCAAGTGGAAAGGAGGCGCCTCTCTATTGGGCCCAAGTAACTTTCCACTTGGTCTTTTTAGAGCCGTTGATATTAAATTAAATATAAAAGCCTCCTAGGAATTTCTATAGCCTTTTATTATTAATTTAACATCACTAGATATATTTTTCACCTATAATATTATTTATCGGTAATACCCGGTATTGCCCTATAAACCCTGAGACCTCTCGGAATTGTTACAAATGTTAATGAAAGAATTCCACAAATAAATCATCGATACTTCCATTCTACTAACACCCAGCATTTTGTCGTTACATTAAGCTTGTGACCTCGTAGGTCAGTAAATCATAGACATGAATGAAACTCCTTCGTTCAATTGTTGATAGCAGAACCGTCGACGTCCATATCGATCCCTACAATTACATGAATGATATTCGAGTGAACCTTTGGTTATCATGTGATGTTCCCTTTGCTTCGCGATACTTTAGAAAACCCGAGATGCATCAGTATCCTTCTTAGTCATACACATGCTCATTATACCATTGCTCTTGTTACCAATTTTGTTCTTTTTTCTCGTTGAAGGGTTTCAGCATCCCTTTGACGTAGTCACCTGTGTCTGGCCAGAGGATGATGGATGCCATCACACCGGGAGGCCCTAAGAATATCTTCTCCATCATATGACAAGCAAATCCTACTCTCAAGCTATCTAGTCCCTTGTCAAACTTTCCGATGAATTTGTATGTTATCGTTATGATTACCTTGGTACAGTGAAGTTTGAGAAACCCCAAAGTCCACCGTATGGTAGGATGTAACTACGATATTCTCAGGTGTAAGCATTGTTCAGGAAATCGGTATCTGTAGCTGCTCGGTCGGCTTGGGAGTACTGATTAATTGGTAAATTGGCCTATTAACTGGATTAATCGTTCAACCATTAATCAGTAGATTAAATAGGAATTGCCAACATATATCTAGTTTTCATGTATTATACCATACTCTCATGCTCTCAGCTATGTAATATACCAAAATATTCTAATGTTTGGTCGAACCCTAGATATTGAGGAGCGAGAGGGGGTCGGAGGGGTTATAGGGGAAAAAATTGGGCTTTGTTTGCTCACAAGTTAATGGGGCAGCAACGATTAATCGGCGTAAAAACTGATTAATCGGTCTAATGGGCCAATTAATCGGCCTAACAAGTTAACATGACGAATAGGTGCTATTCGATTCGGTCACCCTACGAGTAGCGATTAACTGGCCCGTTAACTGATTAACCGGAGGAGTTTTTTAGCAGTGGGTCTAAGGAACTAAAACACACATTAACACATTGTGTTATAACAACTGATTTCAGATGATATTATCTCAAAGTATAACAAACAAGTTTGGGTCAATTCAATATGATCGTTCTTCTAACGTTATACTCTCAATTTTGTTTCAGGGTCATTGTTACACTTAACGATATCCTAAGATCCGAAAAACGTGATCGCCAACAACGCTTGAGCCAGTCTTAGAGGCAAGACTAGGAACCTATTCTTTACCGTTTATTATTTCACACATGCATATAAGTATTCCACTGAATCGCATGTTCCAGGATCATAGCTGTTATAGCATGAAATATAAACTCTTAAATATGAACAAGGAAATATAATAATACAATATTATTGCCTCTAGGCCATATTTCCAACAAGGTAGGCTGCATTTATACGTCAACACTTGATACGTCTCCAACGTATCTATAATTTATGAAGCATTCATGCTATTTTATTATCTGTTTTGAATGATTACGGGCTCTATTGTACACTTTTATATTACTTTTGGGACTAACCTATTAACCGGAGGCCCAGCCCATATTGTTGTTTTATTGCCTGTTTCAGTATTTCGAAGAAAAGAAATATCAAACGGAGTCCAAATAGAATGAAACCTTCGGGAGCGTGATTTTTGGAAAGGATATGATCCGGGAGACTTGGAGTTCAAGCCAGGGAAGGTTCGAGGAGGCCAGGAGATAGGAGGGTGCGCCCACCCCCCCGGGCGCACCCCCCAGTCTCATGGGCCCCTCGAGGCTCCCCCGAACGACTTCTTTCACCTATATAAGTCCACATACCCTAAAAACATCGAAGACGAAGATAGATCGGGAGTTCCGCCGCCGCAAGCCTCTGTAGCCACCAAAAACCTCTCGGGAGCCCGTTCCGGCACCCTGCCGGAGGGGGAATCCCTCACCGATGGCCATCTTCATCATCCCGGCGCTCTCCATGGCGAGGAGGGAGTAGTTCACCCTCGGGGCTGAGGGTATGTACAAGTAGCTATGTGTTTGATCTCTCTCTCTCTCTCTCTCTCTCGTGTTCTCTCTATTGCACGATCTTGATGTATCGCGAGCTTTGCTATTATAGTTGGATCTTATGATGTTTCTCCCCCTCTACTCTCTTGTGATGAATTGAGTTTTCCTTTGAAGTTGTCTTGTCGGATTGAGTCTTTAAGGATTTGAGAACACTTGATGTATGTCTTGTCGTGCTTATCTGTGGTGCCAAAGGGATATCACGTGCCACTTGATGTATGTTTTGGTGATCAACTTGCGGGTTCCGACCATGAACCTATGCATAGGGGTTGGCACATGTTTTCGTCTTGACTCTCCGGTAGAAACTTTGGGGCACTCTTTGAAGTACTTTTGTGTTGGTTGAATAGATGAATCTGAGATTGTGTGATGCATATCATATACTCATGCCCACGGATACTTGAGGTGACAATGGAGTATCTAGGTGACATTAGGGTTTTGGTTGATTTGTGTCTTAAGGTGTTATTCTAGTATGAACTCTATGATAGATTGAACGGAAAGAATAGCGTCATGTTATTTTACTACGGACTCTTGAATAGATAGAACAGAAAGGATAACTTTGAGGTGGTTTCATACCCTACCATAATCTCTTCGTTTGTTCTCCGCTATTAGTGGCTTTGGAGTGACTCTTTGTTACATGTTGAGGGATTGTTATATGATCTATCTATGTTATTATTGTTGAGAGAACTTGCACTAGTGAAAGTATGAACCCTATGCCTTGTTTCCTACCATTGCAATACCGTTTACGCTCTCTTTTATCATTAGTTACCTTGTTGTTTTTATATTTTCAGATTACAAAAACCTATATCTACCATCCATATTGCACTTGTATCACCATCTCTTCGCCGAACTAGTGCACCTATACAATTTACCATTGTATTGGGTGTGTTGGGGACACAAGAGACTCTTTGTTATTTGGTTGCAGGGTTGCTTGAGAGAGACCATCTTCATCCTACGCCTCCCACGGATTGATAAACCTTAGGTCATCCACTTGAGGGAATTTTGCTACTGTCCTACAAACCTTTGCACTTGGAGGCCCAACAACGTCTACAAGAAGAAGGTTGCGTAGTAGACATCAAGCTCTTTTCTGGCGCCGTTGTCGGGGAGGTGAGTGCTTGAAGGTATATCTTTGTATCTTGCAATCGAATCTTTTTGTTTCTTGTTTTATCACTAGTTTATTTTATAAAAGATAAACTACAAAAAAATGGAGTTAAGCTTGTCTCATACGCTTCATCTTTTTAATATCTTTTGTGAGTATGATGGAAAGGAAAATTGTGCCCAAGTGCTAGAAGAAGAATGCATTAAAATGCTTGGTACTAGATCTTTGTATGATGAGAATGATTGCAATGTTGTTAGTATGAATTCCTTGAATATCCATGATGCTAATGATATGCAAATCCACAAGCTTGGGGAAGCTATGTTTGATGAAGATGATATTTTTTGTCCCCCAAGTTTTGATGAGCAAATTTATTATGTTGAAAGCATGCCTCCTATTTATGATGATTATATTGATCAAAGTGGGTTTGGAAGAGTGTCAACTTTAGGAAGTAGTGATCCCACTATTTTGGAGGATGTTGAATCTTGTTGTGATGAACATGAAAGTGGATTTGGAAGAGTGTCAACTTTATTTAGTGATGATTCCACTATTTCGGAAGAGGTTCCAATTGACTATGAGAACAAAGTTGCTATCTATGATGATTATTGTAATGACTTGTATGCTATTAAGAATAATGATAACCATGAAACTTGTCATCATGATTTTAGTTTTCAATTGGATTATGC
>LR880968.1:965746697-965763754 GCA_904067115.1 Aegilops sharonensis | reverse complement strand
GAAACAGGAACATTTTTTGAAATTTACAAACTTTTTTGGAAGACAGGAACATTTATTAAAATCACTAACATTTTTTTACTTGGTGATTTAAAAAAACAGGACGTGTTTTCAACATTCAGAACAACTTTATAAAATGGGTTTTTATAATGCAAAAATTATATTCAGTATGTGAACATTTCAGTAAAACAAGAATATTTTTTGAATTTGCACATTTTCTAGAAATGTAACTGTTTTTTGAAAGTCTCAAGCAAATTTAGAAAAAAACTATAATTTTTTGAATTTTGAACAACTTTTGGAGCAAGAAAATAAAATTCATAAAAAATAATTCGAAAAAGTATTTTGCTCAAAAATTCTGAAAATTTTCTGAAATTTACCAAAAAATGAAATTTTGAAAACATTGTATGTACAAAGAAAGAAAAAATATTAAAGTTTAATGGAAAAAAGAAAAAATAAGCAGGAAAGAAAAAGGGAAAAAATAAGTAAATTAAAAATAGAAAATGGGCCGGCCTAGTCATGCGCAGCCTGTCCGGCAAATAGTGTTTTCCCCACTACGTGAGCAGTAAATTAAGTGGGCTGGGTTCGCTGAGCCAGAGCGCACGTAGCCCAGATACAAAATTCTTGACAAACCATTATTCTTTTCTAACCGACGGAAGCAAAAAATTTAGTACCACTTCAAATAAAAACAATCTTTTCGGCAGTGAACGGATGAAAAAAATCAGAGAAACGCACCTTGCTTTATTAGTAGGGGTATATAGATATAGATTTTTGTGAAAAGTTTCAGACTCACTAACATTTTTTGCAATTTCACAAACTTTTTCAACTTATGAACCTTTGTGACATTAAGGATATTTTTTACCAAGTTTTATTTAATTTTCCAAATTCATGAACAGTTCAGATTTATAATTTTCTTGAAATATATTAACCTTTTCAACCTATGGTCATTATTTAACCAATAGAACATACAAAAGATAAACTTTTTTTAGACACAACAGAAGATCAACTAACTAAAGGATACCCCTTGCAGGGCTGCGAGGGTCACTTTTGTGGGCTGAGAGCGCGCCAAGTGGTGCGTACAGCCGCCGCTGTGTGTCATGTGCTGGGTACATCCTCTACACTTCATTTTTATAATGTTTGTGTGCATGATTTGGGGTTTTAGATGTGTGTTTTGCCTGGGTATTCATCTTTTCGGTTTCCGCTTGGTTTTCCTTAGGTTTTTGGAGGAAAATAATTTTTTTCAACAAAAACAAACTGTGCTTCCATGAGAATTGCATATTTGCTTCTCGTGTAGGCATAGATTTGCTTCTTGTGGAGGAAAAAAATATCAGGAATTCATTTCTTTGCACATTATTTTTGCCTCCATGAGACGCACATATTTGCTTTTCGTGGAGGCACAGATTTTTTTAGCGAGTGCTTCACGAAAAGGGAAATAAAACTACGATTATTTTTTTGCTTCCACGAGAAGTACATATTTGATTCTCGTGGAGGCACATATTTTCGTCCGTAAGAAGCAGGCCCGAAAAGGGAAAAATTTTATGATCACTTTTTTACGTGATTTTTATTTTCTTCCACGAGGCACATATTTGCTTATGTGAGAAGCACAGAGAAAGGGAAAGAAAATAAGGTTTTGCGCTAATTTTTTTTGCTTCCACAAGAAGCATAGATTTGCTTCTCGTGGAGGAACATATTTCCTTTTGTGAGAAGCTATTGCTTGTTTTCTTTTTGTCCTTGCACGAGAAGCAAAGAATTGCATCTCATTGAGGCACAGGTCTGCACTTCTAGAACAGATGAAAAATGAAAAAATATTGTGCTTTTCGCTAGTGGCGTAGCTAGGGGATGGCCAGGGTGGACCACCCTGGAATTTCTCCATAGCTTGTATACAGCACAGTAAAAACATATTTCTTTAAAAATAAATAATC
This sequence comes from Aegilops sharonensis, assembly GCA_904067115.1. Taxonomy (NCBI): domain Eukaryota; kingdom Viridiplantae; phylum Streptophyta; class Magnoliopsida; order Poales; family Poaceae; genus Aegilops; species Aegilops sharonensis. The sequence continues at coordinate 965,761,838 of LR880968.1, read as the reverse complement.
TTATGTAAATATTTCTATCAATGGACCACCCTGGCGTATTGGGCTGGCTATGCCACTGCTTTCGGCTCCAGGTTTTTTTGTGAAAAAAAGTTCGTCGAAACCTGTTAGCATGGGATCTTGTTTCACAGATCTTGACGTGAGAAATCTAATGGTGAAGACATTTCGGGCTTTGAACACATGTTTCAAATGATAAAATATTTTGAACAAATGAATCTACAAAAAAAGGAAAAATTTCAGGTTGCGACAAAGTGTCGTACTCCCTCCGTTCCCAAATATTTGTCTTTCTAGCCATCTCAAATGGACTACAACATACGGATGTATGTAGACATGTTTTAAAGTGTAGATTCACTCATTTTACTCCATATGTAGTCATTTGTTGAAATTTCCAGAAAAACAACTATTTAAGAACGGAGGGAGTACATGCAGCGCACCACTTGTCAGTGCCTGAGAAGATAGGAATGACTTTTGCAAAGGGTGCCACTAGACTAGTGATTTCAAACAAACAGGCGAGGGAGACGAACCAATCAATCTCACACGAGAGGGGCTGTAAGCGTCATTACGCTAGTCAGCGCATAAGGTGTTGACTAGGAACTCTCCGTAAAATCTGTACTTCAGGCGGCACTCTCGTCGGCTGCCAATTCGGTCGACCTAGTTGGGCCTTAGCTCATACAAAGTGGCAGGAAAACTGAAAAAAAAAATGAAACATAATAATATATTCGAAACAATAAAAAAACTAATGTTCTACCATTTTTAGAAAATTTACTCATATTTATAAAATAATCAATTTAGAAATATCTTAGCACATCTATAAAATATACAGGAATTCAGAAAAATAAACGAATTTCAATTGTTTTGGAAAAATTACCAAATGTTGGTGATCCTGAAAAATGTTCGGCAATTTAGGAATATGTCTGTGAATAAAAAATGGTCTTGAAATTTAAAAATGTTTGGGGATTTTGAAAAATCATCAGTTTATAAAATAAGCACACATTTGAAAAAACCCTGACTTTGATAAGATGTTTAGGAATTTTAAAATATTCGTGATTATAAACAGTTTCATGAGTTTCAATTTTTTTGGAGATCTTTAAAAATCCTCATGAATTATAAAAATTGTTGTGATTTCAAAGATGGTTCGGAATTTTTGTAAAATATGTGAAGGAGGTTGATGTGCGGTAGGCCTTTCAAACGGACAATTTAGAAACAAGTTGTTCAACAGAAAAACCACATCGTTATTTTTAATCCTTTCTTTTGGTCTTGTTTTAGCAAATGCCATGGTTTTCCTCAAAAAAAAAAGCAAATGCCATGGTGTGTACCATAGCCCGCATTCGCATCAGTTCGAGTCAATTGCCTATATTGTCTAAAAATATTCCCGATCCCATCTGCCCTCTTGGTTCGCTCCCATCCGGGCGGCTACGGAGGCTCCATCCCCGATCCCACCAGCCCACTCTCTTCGTCGCGCACTCGCTCGTCGCCGTCGTAGCCGGCGCAGCAGCGACGCCTTTCCCGTCCCCGTCTAAGACAGAGGGTAGGGGAGGGCATCATGACAGTGCTTCTCGGGTGGCTACAAGGCGTTGGCGTCGGTGCTAGATGGCGCCGCCCTAGTGGCTGGGGTCTGGTTCGAGACGGAGAGGCGAGCGGTGGTGAAGCTCTGGCGGCGACAGCAGGTCTGATCTAGGCCTTCAGGGTGTGATCTGGGCCATATGGACATGTTCTAGTCGATCTGTTGCATGCGTGCGGTGCTACACCCGCCTTCTCCTTTGCTGATCTGACCGGCGGTGGGGGGTACTACTATTTCTGTATAAGGAGGCGGTCCTAGGGTTCTTCTGGGGCAAAGGTGTCGATCTATTTGTGGCTAGTCCTTCTTGATCTGGCCGTTGACTAGTTCTGGAATGCTCCATCGGAGATCATCATTGGGCGCATGATGCCCCTAGATTGCTGGATCAGATGGAATCCGGACATGTGTGTCCTTATATCAGCTCGTGCGGCTTCAGAAGGGTGTGGCAGAAAACTTTGTTGTCTGTTGACATCATGGGACATGTCGGTGTTTCGATTTTCATGATGTAGACAGTTGCGTGGAATGTCATAACGACTGAGATTTGAGGACTAGTAATGGCGGACCGAGTCTTTGAGGCGATGAAGACTATGCTTGGCGATTCGTGACTTGTAGTAGCTACCTCAGCAAGTGGGGGCGACGACATTGGAGGAGTACAAAGTCTTATCTGTCAGGGTGAAAATCCAAGGTTTGACCTTTGTTGGTTGTAGCTGGCAATGTCCTTGTTGAAAGCATTGTTTTGAGAGCCTAGACTTTCTTCAGAATGAAAACCTAAGATATTTGATCGGGCAATGTCGGCGCTTATGCAGTGTGTCCTTCTTGGAGGCGCCCCTTTTGGAGAATGTGGACTCTGGGTGTTGTCTTTGGCGATGGTTTGTACTGTAGCTGCAGGAATTGCTCATTATGACGACCCCTTTCCTTTTTTTCTTCTTCTTCGTTTTGTTTTTTGGTTGTGTGCATCTGTAATGTCTTTGGACATTTGGTTGGTGCAGAACCTGGGTATAATTGGTACCTCCGTGATAATAATATATTCCCTTTGCCAAAAAAAAATTGTCTAACATTAAAAAAGTTTGAGTCTATGGACTTCCCAAGGTCTAGCTAGGCCCGCCATGACTATGCCTTACTTATTTGTTTTCTTTTTGAGAAAAATATCTTGCTTATTTGTGAGATGTAGTACACGTTCGTCTGCTCGCCATGCCTAGAGGTCAAGATGCCAATGGGGCCCCAAAGCCCACATCCCCGTGGGTTTTTACCCTATAAAGGGACGTGGAGGGCGTGTTTCTAACCACGCGGGGCTGCTGCTAGGTAAACTATAAAACCCAACATGTTTGGCAGGCCCGAATCCGTTTCAGCACTACCCGAACCTGAACACCGCCATACCCGTCAAAATATCTAGTAGCATACAGTGATCCACCAATTTCCAGCCATCCACTCAACTGATCCAACCTTGAGCCCTCGACGGCACAAACACGACCGACCCAGGGCCTAGGCTACTATTTATCCCATGTTTTGCTACTTAAATATGCTGATTTTTGTTGTTGCTATTGCTCTAATATGCTCATATTTTTCTTTGAAAAGTTGATGTTTTCGCTAACTGCTCATGGGGACGGGTTCCCTAGGAGTTCAGAAAACCCGACGTGTTTATGGGATGGGCAAACAACTAACCCCGTGCACGTGGACGGTGACGGGATTGTGGTTTTCTCAGCGAGACAGGTTTGGGTAAGCAAAACCCAGTAGGTTTCGTCCCCGTTGCCATCTTGACCCAGTGGTGGTAGTATTTTTCTGCTTATTGTGCTATTGTTTATTAGGAAGCTAGGTTCTGATGGTATTTAGGTAGGTTTTCGATTTGGTATTTTTAGTTCTTTCAGTTTATTCAAGTTCTGCTTCATATTTTTTCTTTTCTTGTTTCTTTTATTTTTTTATTTTTTATTTTGCTTTTATCCTTTTAGTTCATTTATAAATTATTCTGTCTATTTTCCCTTTTATTTTCTTTCCTTTTTTATCATTATTTTGAACAATTTTTGCATTAAAAAATATTGGTCATGTGTTAATACATGTTGGTCGAGTATTAAAACCTGTTTATGGTGTACTAAAACTGTTCGTTGATTATTTATAATGTGTTCAATTTTTATTTAAAAATGCTCACCATGTTTAGTTTGTATTTAAAAATGCTCATCATGTATTAAAAAACTATTATTTATTAACAAAAATATTGATTGTTGAAAATGTGTTCATTGTGAATCAAATTTTGCTCGTCATGTATTTGAAAATGTTCATCGAACAAATGAAAAAGTGCATCAAGTATTAAAATGTTCAGCATGTACTCACAAAGTATCCATCATGTAAAAAAAACTGGTCATTGTGTACTGTAAAATGTTTATCTTGCATTAAGAATTCTTTACTTATCATATTTTTAGACATATAGTTCCAGGACTTTCAAAATATGTTCGTGACTCCAAATTTTGTTTTGGAATTTGGAAAAATGTTCCCGTTTTCAAAAGTCTTCGTGATTTTTTAAAAAGTTCCTGTTTTCGAAAATGACATAGTTTTTTAAAAAAATTAGAAACTTGGATAGTGTTTGCGTTTCTTAGAACTTTCCGTTTTTTCACTAAAAATGTTGGAACTTCAAATTTTGTTCATTCTTTTGAAATACGTACGGGGTTTCAAAATTTATTAATTTTTGTTAAAAATTTAAAATTTAAAATTGTGCTCTAATACTTTTAAAAATTGTTCCAAGTAAAAAAAAACTCCTTAACAAATTTTGTTCTTGTTTCTCGAAAATATTCACATTTTTTCATATTTGTTTGAAATTCCAAATTTTGTTCACATTTCTTCAAAAAATCTGTCGTGTTTCCAGAAATGTCTTCAAATTTTCAAAAATATGTATGCTGTTGTACACATACAGAAAATAACATCCAATAGGGAATATCCCACAACAATATGTTCCTAAATAAGTTCGCGGTGCGTGTTTGTACACATGTGACCATTTACTCTAGTACCTAGCAGCGCCCTCCTGCAGAGCGACGTAGCGTGCTTGATTCCTGGTGGCGTCTCGTTTAATTTTTCAATTTGTTTTCTGCTGTTAGCAACTCGCAGTTCCTCTTAGTGGGCCGGCCCAGTCACATGGCTCCGGTGTGCGTCGCGCTCCCTATTCGCCGCAAAATGCGGCGCATAGGGGAGCTCCCCAATGTATAAAGTATAAAGGCACCAGCTAGCCAGCTATCTGGTGGGCTGGGCTTCCACTCTCCCAGCCCGACAACAAATCCGTGATGGCGGCCAACCGTGTACATGGAAAGTTAAACATGCTTCAATATAGTTATGTACGCAAGTCAAAATATGTGTCTCATAGTAATGAATTTCTCCAATAAAAAGGTATGTATTTGAAAATATTCATGTATATTTAGAATTATTCGAATATTTTTGAAGAGTTGTTCATGTTTGTGTGGGGGTATGTTCATATACTTTGGGAAAATATTCACATATTTCCCCCAAAGGGGAAACCATCACAGAAAATAAGGCCAGCAACATGAAGCACACAATAAATGAGAGGAATGAAATAACCACATAATCACTATTTCGACACTTCAGCTCATGGCTAGGCTTCACATGGTCTTAACATGGGATTGATGTAGATTGCAACTATTTTAATGAATAGCGTGTTGGTCGAGTCTTGAACTTATGACTTGTTGGTTCTAGTGGATTTTTTNCATGCTTCAATATAGTTATGTACGCAAGTCAAAATATGTGTCTCATAGTAATGAATTTCTCCAATAAAAAGGTATGTATTTGAAAATATTCATGTATATTTAGAATTATTCGAATATTTTTGAAGAGTTGTTCATGTTTGTGTGGGGGTATGTTCATATACTTTGGGAAAATATTCACATATTTCCCCCAAAGGGGAAACCATCACAGAAAATAAGGCGAGCAACATGAAGCAAACAATAAATGAGAGGAATGAAATAACCACATAATCACTATTTCGACACTTCAGCTCATGGCTAGGCTTCACATGGTCTTAACATGGGATTGATGTAGATTGCAACTATTTTAATGAATAGCGTGTTGGTCGAGTCTTGAACTTATGACTTGTTGGTTCTAGTGGATTTTTTTTTCAAAAAGGGGTGTTTTACTACTTAAAAGGTTTAAGCATTACACCCGGGCTCTGCATAACTAAGATGCACACAGCCAATAAAGTTTTCACACCAAGCCAAAATAAAAGAATAAGGCGATATACAAGGAAAATGAAATCTGTATAACGCCTAAACTGAAGGTGGCCCAATCCTAAGATCATGCTGCCACCCACGTTGGATAAAAATATCCCTCGCCGTAGCCTCCAATCGTGTACACACCTTCATAAACAGGTCTCGATTCTCCACTCGTTGTAGAGAGGACCATAAACGAAGAGTCCCGGTATATTTGTAGATAACCTGCATATGAGAAGTACTTTTATCACTAAAAACCTTATCATTTCTACATAGCCAAAGCAACCAAATCACTGCAAGCGCTCCCACCCTGATAAGAATTCTAAACTTGTGATCAATCCATGTAGCCAGTTGCCAAATATATTAGCAACACTACAAGGAGGATACAAACCAGACGCTATTTGGATGACTGACCATATAGAACGAGCCAATTTACATTGGAAGAATAAATGTTTTATTGTCTCATCATGCGGACAAAAGACACATTGTGTACCTCCATGCCAATTCTTTTTAATAAGGTTATCTTTAGTAAGAATGACTCCGCGACGAAGATACGATGCAAAGATTTTATTCTTAAGAGGTATCTTCATCTTCCAGATCTTCTTATTATTATCAACTGGCACGTCAGACTGGATCAAAGCTCTATACATAGAATCCACTGAGAATTTCTCATTCCCATGTAGGTTCCAACGAAATACATCGGACCCTTGTGACAACTGTACCGTGGCTAACCGCTGGAGTAGTATGTTCCACGATTGGAGTCAAGGTCCAATTAAATCCCTTCTGAACGTCACATTTGGTGGAAATGCTTCCAAAACCTTGGCGATAGTATCACTCTTGTGACGCACAATATTGTACAGAGCTGGATATTGTTCACGGAGTGTAGCATTACCTAGCCACTTATCCTTCCAGAATCTAATTTTCGAGCCATCCTTAATCAGGAAGGAACCATAGCGGAAGAAATATTTCTTCGTTGCCATTAGTTTCGCCCAAAAATGGGAGTCCCCAGGCTTCCAGTATACTTGTGATACCGCCTTTGAACCCACATATTTTCTTCTAAGGAGGGTTTGCCATACACCATCTTCCGTCAATAACTTAAACAACCATTTGCCGAGAAGGGCCATATTCTTATCCTCAAGGTCATGAATGCCCAACCTGCCTTGGTCCTTGGGACGGCAAACCACGCTCCATTTAGCCAGCCGATATTTCTTTCTCTCGCTATCTCCTTGCCAAAAGAATCTCGATCGGAAGTAATCCAATCTATGTAATACTCCTTTCGGCAACTGAAAGAAGGAAATCATATATAGTACCATATTACTTAGTACTAAATTTATGAGGACCAACCTTCCACCCAGAGATAGCAGTTTACCTTTCCAACTGCTAAGTCTTTCTTGTAGTCTCTCCACGACGTATTTCCATTCAACATTTGTGAGTCTTCAATAATGTATCGGTATCCCCAAATAAGTGTTCTAGTGGATGCATGATCCATGCGGTTACTCCAAAATTTCAGAGTCGTCAAATATATTTCAACATGTGAAACACAAAGTACCTCCAACGACATAAAGTATCCCATTGTTCTCCTCCGAGCCTGAACAAACAAAACACAAGCTCAAATCGCTAGTGGTAAATGTTGAGGCCACCTCCGTGCCTTCACAAACTTTTTTAAAAGCATGAGCCCCCACTCTGGAATGTTTCGGACGATCCCAAAATACCAAAAGTAACAAGCCACACAATGAGCTCAAGATGGATTCATATTCTCCAGGGGCACCTCGTCTTCCATTTCCTCAAAGGTTTGACGGCATTTGAGAACCCTGGATCTTCAAGGACGGTGGGGAGAGACTGCAGGCTTAGATTTTGTGGATACCCGTAAATAAATTTTCGTATAAAGCTAGGAAGAGAAATGACCACATGTTGGAATATGGTATTTTCTTTTGCAAAGGAATATTAAACTAGGAAGGGACTCGGGATGACTCACTCAACAGGCGGACGCAATACGGCGACTTGCAGGGCAGCCGGGCGATAACCCATGGTGAGGCGAGTGAGCCAAAATTGTGGTGGCTGGCTTGGCTTCCCATGGACCAAAAGGCCACTTACAACTCGAGAGGTTACATGCATGTGATGTAACTGTTACACGCACCGACGAGACACACCTACTACATAGTACCGCTTGCTTGCCTCTTGGGTGGTTTAGGCACTGTCCCACGCATGCATTAGTACAAAATTAGTACTCCCTCACTGTCAAAAAACGTCTTATATTATGAGACGGAGGGAGTATAAAGTTGGGTCATCTATTTTAAAACGGAGGGAGTAGTATCTAAAATAGGAGCCAAGCACACCCTCATATGGGTGCTTCACCACTCATTAATATAAGTATAATTCCAATAAGCAGCAATACCCCACCGGGGATGCGATTTGGACCGTACGTTGCACCACGCGTGTTTGCACCAGCTAACCTAGCTAGGCCGGAATGAAAAGTTAGAAAAATACAAGAGTGGCAGAGATGTGTGAGTGACAGATGCGACAATCAAGTTGGTGACATCAGGTACGGCAATAAGCCCAACGAAGGATCCAGATTAAGGCCAAGTGGAATAAGCCTACGGGCTGATGTGGCATCTACGGCTCCACCTAGTTGTAATTAGGGGGAGGGCAGTAGGGCAATTTGTAGGACAACTTCAACGCGCCGACACAAACAGGCGTGGTTTTTTTTTTTTTGGTCCGTTTTTGGTTGGCTGAGCGGACGAGCATGTTGGCTTTTTGGTTTGGGTTGGCCGTTGCGCTCAATGCGGCCGACGAATTATCCACATGGTCTTAAAAAAATACCCATAAAATTTAAAACATGCAAATAAATTAAATATAATTATACAATAAAACGGCCGGTCAACCGCTAGCCAAAGTCCACTTAAATATAATTAAAGATAGAATAAAAACTTAAAAAGGCGCCTCCCAGCCGCACAGCAACCCCAGCACGCAGCCCTAGCGTCGCCCTCGTCGTCAGAGTCAGTAAGGTCGAAAAAGGGCGGCGGCGGCGCAACCCACGGGAAGGCGTGCTGGTACGCCGCCTGCGCTGCATCCTGACCAAAGTTAGGTGGATGCATTCACTATGACCGTGTGGGGTAGTTGGGTGGCCGACACGCGCACCCACGGTGGGCACTGAGTGAACGCGCGGTGCGTTGCGTCATTCTCGTGCCTATGTGGACGCAAATCGGTCGCAAATTTGGGTAGGGAATGCATCCAGGCGTGCAACGAGTCGACCAAATATGGGTTTCCATCGGTGCATTGGCCCGGAGTTTTCCTCCATTTCCACCCAAACGGACACAAGCTGACAATATGTGTCGTTACGTTGGAGTTTCCCTTAGTTATGCATTTTGCATAGAAACTGATGCCAACTGAGATTCAATATGTGGTGGTCATAATTTCTTGTCTAGTAGAGGATCCTCCCCCTCCCCGCACCGTCCCATCACTTACGGGGGACCCCAGGACAGCTAGACGAGGGAAGTCAGCGGGCCCATGTAGGGCAGGGTGGTGGGCACTCATGCCGACGCGTCGACGTCTAGTTGCGGCATGGCGATCGCCTAGGCCCGCGCTTGCGGTGTGGTGGCTGCATGATGATTCTAATCTGGTGAGGGATGTGCCTACCGGATTGCAGTCGGATCTACCTGGATATGGCACCTCATCAATGGCATGTAAAGCAAGGGGGTGGCAAATGCTCGTTTGTGTCGATGCTTGGTGTATGGCCTATGGCGGCGCGGTGGCGGCCTCTAGCGGTGCGTGATGGCCTTTTTGTATTGTTGTGCAGCAGTCCACGGTGGCTCGGCAGGTCATGTCGCAACGATGACGAGGCACGACTCCTACATTGGCTCATCTGCGGCGAGCTCATGTGCGTGCTTCCAGACTCCCTCTATGGATGCAAGCCGTGGTCGGGTCGTCACCGCTCGTTGATGGGCGGGTGCCTGGTGGTTGGCAGGAGCGGACCCAGGCAGGGAGCTATGGTGGGGCGTCACAGGGGTGGCGCATGTAGATGTGGCGCGAACCTCAGGTCATCGTCGCCCACACAAGGGTGCCAGTTGTGGACGAAGTCCGCTCCTGCACTTTCACCTTTTTTCCCTATCTGGTAACATTCAGCCCCAGATCGATCTGTTCAAGCACATCGTCGGCGGCTCCCTATGTGGTCAGGGTCTTCCAGTGGGTGCAAGGTCCTTAGCCATGGATGAGCTCTAGGGGTGTCTTGTCTCTAGGGATGTATCATTGGTGGTGGGAGTCGCGATGCTTGTGTTAGCTCATGGCTCAAGTGCAAGCTGGCTACCATGGTTGCATGGGCAGTGTTTTGGCTGGTGTTTAGCGTTCTCTAGTGGTGGTGCGACAGATGTTCTCGTGACTGGTCGCACCATGGTTGGACATGGGTGTGCTTGCTAGGATGAAAACCCTGCCTGGCTTTGGCTAGGTCTACGGAGGCGGTGTCTGTGGACGTCATCACCTTCTTGAACTCTTCATCATGGTTGCTCCTGGTCCATTGTCATGCTCCTAGTGAAAATCCTGATCCTTTTTCGATCGAGCTGTGGCGGCGCTTCTGTGTCATTTCCTTTCTGAAGGTACCACCTTGGAGCTCATGGTTCGTCAGCGTTTAGCTTCGCCTCCTCGCGGTGGGTTGTTCACGGTTGAGGGCTCCGTCAACTCCATAGTGATGCTTAGTGTCCATCTTTGTGTAACTGGAGTTGTATGGGGGTAATGTTGCTGACCTTTAGCACCTGTGTATCTTGCCCTCGATGCATGTATTGTGGTGGTGTGGTGTTTTGCGTCGGTTTGTGTGGTGATCATTGCTTTATATATATAAAACAAGGAGAAAGCCTTTTTCTTCCAATAATCAACCTATGGTGGTTATACAGATAGATTAAACTCCAGGTTTGTTACTTTACGTCTTGTAAAGCTGGAATATTTTTTTGGGTGTCGGTAGGTCTCAGTTGACTGAGATTTAGTCAAGTCTCGATCAAAGTGACATAACATATAATCAAGAAAAAATAAAATTTTGCACCGGTCTTAATATAAGATCTTACGGATATAGTATCGACCGAGACTTGGCAAAATCTTAGTCGACCAAGACTTAGCAAGATTGTATTTTTTTTTCTCGCTGGGACGTCACCTTATTGATAGTGAGGTACGCGTGGTGATTTTTTTTTCTCGCACGAACTATAGTGTCCCGCACTGCTGTGAGTGTGCGTGCTGCGTGCATGTGGTGATGGTGTGCATATATGATATGTACGCGTCGTCTATGCTGCACTCACTCACTCGATGTTTCTTGGAAAAAGAGAGAGAAATGGAGGGCCAGCTAGGCAGCACGGATGGACGAAACGAATATATGACCGGTGATGCTGTACTTGGTAAAAAGAGGCAATCATCAGCAAGGACGACATATGCGACCCCTTGGGGAAAAAATGGATGGATGGATGGATCCATCCATCATCCATGGCACTATAGTTGTGCATTGACATCAGCCTCCACTCCACTTGCCGGCCAGGCCGGGCCGGCAGCTTATCGCTATCTTCCTCCTCTATCTATCCCCGATCCAAAGGAAAGCAAAAGCAAGCAAAGAGGAGCACGTAGATCCATGACGTGTGCCCATGGATGCGACCTCACCTGCCCCTGCCCGCCCGCCCCCGCCCCCCTATAAAACTGCCGTCGACCACACCACCTCCCAAGTGGAGTCCTTCATTCCATTCCGTTCCATTTCCATACGTTTCTTCCTCGAGTCAAGTGGCTCTTGATCCCACCACCAGCTAGCCGCACCACCAACATCCTCTCTCCGTGTTCACATCAAGAAGCTACCATCCATGAAGATGAAGCAGACGAAGAAGACGACCGCGGCGACGTCGTTGCCGGGGAAGGAGGAGGAAGCGGCGCAACCGGGTGGTTTCCGCAAGGGCCCGTGGACGGAGCAGGAGGACATGAAGCTGGCGTGGTTCGTGCGGCTCTTCGGCGAGCGCCGCTGGGATTTCTTAGCTAAGGTGTCAGGTTTGCAAGGTGGCGGGTGACCCATGCCGTGCCATGCATGCGCCACGCATGCATGCATGTCTGGGACCAAAATAGATGTAGCCATGGTCCTTTCTGTGCTAACGCTCTCGGTCTCCGCCGGCACCTCTTGCTCTTGTGTCTGCCTTGGCGACAGGTCTCAACCGGACGGGGAAGAGCTGCCGGCTCCGGTGGGTCAACTACCTGCACCCGGACCTCAAGCGCGGCCGGATGAGCCCCGAAGAGGAGCGCCTCGTCGTCGACCTCCACGCCCGCTGGGGCAACCGCTGGTCCCGCATCGCCAAGGCCATGCCGGGCCGCACCGACAACGAGATCAAGAACTACTGGCGCACCCACACCCGCAAGCTCCACAAGGACACGCGCGCCGCCGCCGCCTCTGCTGCTTCGGCCTCCACGACCACGTCCACGTCCATGTCGGCGGCGTCTCCGGCCACCACGTCCAGCTCCTCCTCCTCCTCAACGAACAACAACGATAACCACTCGCATCACGGCCACGGCGACCAAGAGACGACGGCGGCCAGCCAGGAACAAGCGGATCACCAGCTGCTCTACACTGCCGGCATCGGCATGGACAGCCACCTCCTTTGGAACGACGCCATCATGGACTCCTACGCATGGGGAGCGGCCGCGCCGTCCATGATAGTGCCGCCGCCTTCATCGCCGGTGTGGGACTACTGCTGCTCGGATTCGCTCTGGGGGATAGGCGACGACGAGGTCGAGTACAAGAAGATGCTCGCCGTCGCCGGTGCCTCTGATATTTCTCATACAGCATCGATCTTCCTTAGTCAATTATAGATGCCAACTAGCTGAAGATGCTTACGTGCATGCGTCCAAGTCATATCCTAGCTGAGATGAGACTTAATATCTACCAGTGATCGATCAGTGCATGCCTGCCTTGGGATTTATGCTTTTGTACATGTAATCTCCATGTGTATGTATGATAGAGTAATAACTACACATATGCATGTAGTTATTTGTATTATGGTATAATTTTTAATATCTCCTTAATGTTTTAGCAATGTATAATAGGCTACTAGTTGTACTATACATATACTAGTCCTTGAGAGTTCAGATGGACTTTGTAAAGAAATAAAGATTTGACCACCATGAGTATATCTCCTCAATCTATTTAATCTGGATGTGTTTGTACAATATACACACACAATATGTTCATTCATTCAGGATGTTGATGCCGAAGTAGGCCCTTCTTTAATTCGAGATATCGAAACTAAAGGCTGGCGTAATTTGCATAAATGGAATTAGCATATTCCATCAAATACTTCATAATTAAAGAGAATCCGCATAAGAAATGTATTCCGAGATCAATCAATCAATCTATTCTGATACCCAGAATCTAATAATTGCTTCAAGAACTCGCTAGAACCTCTAGTATACCTTTCTATTTCAGCCTCCAATTCCTATACCTGGAGAGGTTCTCAAGGGCACGTAACTCATGAAGATGCTGACCTGAAGATGATCATCTGATCGTTCCTGTCCCTGTCCTACTTTCTCTGGCCATCTTGCATCTAGAAGAAATATTTCCTATGCATCCTTTTCATGCCCCAATCTCAATCAGTTAATTCCAAATGGATCCTGTGCATGATCTCAAACAGCGGCACTGCTCTGATCGATGATCTGCAGTACTCCTCGCTGAGATAGGGACAGGGATCGCCAGTGGGTGATCAGTGGTTGCAAGTTGCAACTAAAGTTGTGAGGGATAAATTGAATAAAATTAAGGAGAGGTCCAGGTGGTTGTGATAAGGGAGCATGGAGTTAAAAATGGTGGTGACAAAAAGCTGGGTGGTGTGTGTGATAAGGAGCCAGCGGCAGCATCAACTTGTTTGCTACCTTTCTTGCATTACTTCTAGTATTATCTTGGTCATTGCTAATTTACTCCATCTGGCTAGCTAGTGCTTCATCAAAAACAAACTTTAGTTTCTTTCTTGCTCTTAGTGGTGCACCCTCTTGCTTGCTAGCTTGTACATGTGGTACTAATGCTAACCTCATCTTCCCACTTTTTTCTGCACTTAATTATATTGCTCCTCTAGGATGGATGTAGATAATATATATTCAAATGATCTAGATACCTCTTTACCTAGCTCAATGTCATTCAAGGGCACTATCATGGAACATGCATCCATGGTTGCCACGCTTAGCATGCAAAAGCCTCAAACAACGAGATTAAGCAAGATATGCTCTGATTCAGAAGGATACTACACCACACGCCTAACTAATCTATTGAAGGATGCCTCCACTCCATTCACATATGAGAGGAAGCATGAATGAGATCGATGTACGCTTTGGACTTAATTACCAGGCCTAATTTCGGTACGCATCACACCTAATTTTGGTATACCCATAAGCCATCACACCTACTTTTGGTAATATCCATGACGAATGCAGAGTGTGTCGTTTTGTCTCGTGGGCTCATAGAGTATTAAAAAAGTTACAAAGTCCGTAGCTCTTTTTTTGAAAAATTTGGGATTCAAAGAATGCAGCAGTCTTCCACAATGAGTCTCTATTATGTTGTAACCACTAGAAACATTATTTCAGAATTTACATTCTAGACTTTTCAGTTCAGGAAACCGATTCAGAAGGTCACCAATGTCTTGGCAGCAATACCTCTCATCGGGCTCTGACATACCCATGTAACCCTTGCTGTTAAGTTGTGATCCAAATTCATATAAAGTATAAAGGTCAACTTCTGATGAGCGGAGCGGATCCTTTGTAAGCGGCCGCACGCGATAAGTTGATTGACTTGTAATCCCTGGCATTTGTAACCTCTTCCGATATAGTGAAGTTTCACTGGTTGATGCCTGTGGGTTTTTTCCCTTAGGATTGGAGGGGTTTTCCACATTTAAATCTTGTGTCCCCTATGTTTGATTTTGTTCTTCGTCGTTCATATTGCATTTCATATTTCTAACACTAACCAACGTGTTAGTACTTAGAGTAACAAATTCAGGTGGGGAAATAATTTATATCTATTACCTTTGTTCCATAAAAAATGTATTAATGCGTTTGTCTCAAGTCAAATTTGTTTAATCATGATCAAGTCTACAGAAAAGTACATTGACATCTTGAACACCAAATTACTCTCATGAGATTCCATATGAAATATATTTGCGTACTATGTGTATTTGGTGTTCTAGATCTTAGCACATTTTTATATAGAGTTGGTCAAACTTAAGCAAGTTTTACTTTGGATAAACGTAGAAGTTCAATTATTTTGGAACGGAGGGAGTAGAAATTTGAAAAAGTGTTGAAACTTCAATTATTATGCATGCAGATGTTTTCTATATATTGTTGAAATTTTATTAAAAATATGTTAATTTGTAAGGAACAAAAAATGAAAATTTTGTT
>LR880968.1:965724990-965740993 GCA_904067115.1 Aegilops sharonensis | reverse complement strand
CCAAATAGATAAGAGGAATAAATATTGGCTGAAACATCACATATTTTTAGTGATATGTACCAATAATAGAGTCATGTTTTCTAAGTTTTTAATTGTAAACATATATTAGTCTATTTTGAAGCAGACGTGCACTTTACAAGTGATATGGCAAACTAATGACAGTACCCCATACAAGGATTATGTCATGCTTAAGTATGGGAAGCGTGGTGCAATGTACCGTACAGTAAAAGTCAAAAATGTGTAATGTGTTGAATGAAGAGTCACTGTAAGATGGTAATGACGCAGAGATATTCCCTGCAATGGAAAACAAGTGTAGAGAGACAGTGCATGCACTAGCATCAGTGGACGACATACAAAACCTCTTTCATGCAACGCACTAGCAATCTTTCCTTTTTTGTTTTTTTGTTTTTTTGCGAATGACTAGCAATCTTTCCTTGTCACACTTTTATCTGAGAAACTGTTCTTCTAGACTAATTACCCAGCATGTATACACATATTTTTTAGAGGAAGTGTATAAGCCTGTTTTATCCTGATACCAAATTCATATGTATTTATGTCAGATTTATATTACTAGCAATTTAGCAAATATGCCCGTGCGTTGCAACAGGAGAAAAACAATCAGATTACAAAGATGTTGTGGAGATAAAAAAATTGAATCAAATGCCAGGATGAGGTAATGATTTTCAAATGTCATTTCACAAACTATGTCTGAGTGAAGTCATGATGAGAATGGACTTTTAGAAAGTCATTTCAGAAATTGAAAATGTGATGGTCTCATCACGACCTTGATTTCCTAAGGCGCCACAACGAAATATTTTTTAGCTGAGCACAACTACATTGATTGACCCCTGCCTGAGCTAGAACACGGAAGCCCATTTTTACCCGGCGCGCAAAGGACTAAATAAAATCATAAAACGACCTAAACAGACCCCCCCCCCCCTAATAAAACCTCTACATAAGCGATGGTTCATTTTGTTTGTTATTTACGAATCTGTTTTAATTTTTGTGAACATTTTATAAAATTCCATGGACATTGTTTTCAAATTCCCGAATACTTTTTGAATATACAATCATATTTTAAAAATCATGAGAAAAACATATTTCGTGATTTTTTTTATAATATGTGAACAGCTTTTCAAAATCACGAATATTTTCTGATTTCCTGAATGTTTTTGAATTCACAAACATTTTATGATTTCTCGATATATTTTTTCAGTACTCGCAACTTTTTGAAAATTGGGTTTTTTTGGAAATCCCGGATTAATTTAAAGAAGGAAAAATAGAAAAAAAATGAGAAAGGAAAATGCAAAATAAGAAAACAGGGGGCGTCCCGACCGGCATATGGGCCGGCACATTACGGCGTGGCCTGCTATATATGTGATCGAACCCTGGTCCACCTGTGCAGAAGGGCAAATCCTAAACGAACACCCTCCCGCCGCACTGGGCCGGCCCACTTCTTTTTTCTGTTTTGAAAACGCAAAAAACTTTCTGGCGACTACCGTGTTTCGAACCAGGGATCTCACGACTGCAGGCTCGCTTGCCAAACCACTCGGCTAACCTACCATTTCGAGTTAACTGACAGGCTTTTAACCTTTTTCTATTTCCTTTTTTCGTGGAAAGAGTTTCTTTTTTCTGTTTTTCTTTTCTTTTTCTTTCTTTCTTCTTTTCTGCTAAGCGTGAGATTTGTTTTTCAATTTTTTAACTTTATTTCATATCGATGAACTTTCTTTCAAAATTGATGAACTATTGTCAAATTAGATGAACTTTGAAAAATGTTCAGTGTGTATAAAAAAATGTTCATCATGTATAGAAATTTTGTTCAGCATGCATTAAAAAGGAGTTCATCGTATTAAAAAAAATGTTTTATGTGTATTTGAATATTTGTTCACCATACATTGAAAAAATGTTCAGTGTGTATAAAAAATGTTCATCGTGTAGAGAAATTTTGTTCAGCATGTATTCAAAAAAAGTTCAGCGTATTTTAACAAAATGTTCAGTGTTCTTTGAATAATGTTCACCCTATACTAAGAAAATGTTCCATGTGTATTCAGAACTATTTTTGAATACACGGGCATTTTTTGCATGCTCAAGAACTCCATCCGTAATATTTGAACATATTTTCAATAACTGAAATATATAAATGCCACAGTGTATTGTGCAATAAATAGCGCGTCTGTTTTCTGTTTATCTAAACTTTCGCGGTGGGAATATCAGCTAGCAGTTAGCTGGTGCAGTGGCTAGCCTCAAAGTGTGGAAGCGGGAGGGCGCGACGTCGAATCTCGGTCGGGAGGTATTTTTGGCTGTCATTTTTCTGGTTGCTTTGTTGCGTGATCGCGGGCCGGCCCATTCAACCGCTGCTGCGGGCGCCAGATCTCCCGTGCAGAAGGCCATGACCTTAGCCATTGCGCTGGTTCTATGTATGTGATATATGAGTGTATCGGGTTATAAGAATCAAATCCGGCGGCGATTTTGAAAAAAAAAACGTATCTTTTCTTTACTTACGGGTGGCATAATGGGTAATTTATGACCACTTTTGGGGCAATTTCGATGATGTACATGCATCTCCAGGCCGAGCATACAATTGCCCTATCACGGCATCAAATTGGAGAGCTCCTAACCGGCGATCCCTATTTGGCGCCTGCAGCGCCAGTTCTTTTTCTACAAACGGGAGCCTACAGGCATGTTAATTGGGCTCGGCCTATTTGCTATATTTTTTTCTATTTAAAACATTCAGAAAATTATGCAGGGTCGGGACTTCGAATCTGCGATCAGCTCCTTCAAAGCAAGCGACCGTAACCACTAGGCCATCAGAGGACTGGTGCCTTCTATTCTTTATTCTTTATTTTATTTCTCTCTTCAATCGCGGGAATCCTTTGGTTTTGGGAAGCAAACCGGCTTTTTACCGGTTCACTGGTCATTTCCGAGGCAGTTTTATTTGAGTTTTTTTTATTTTTTCTCTGCCTTTTTCCTTTCTAAAATTTCGTGTTATTTAAAAAAATGAATTTTTTTGCAAAACTGATGAATTTTTTTCAAATTTGATGATTTTTTTCAAATTTAGTGAATTCTGTTTCAAATTTGATGAACTTTTTTCTAATTCGGATGATTTTTTTGAAAATTGATGATCTTATTTCAAATTTGATGATTTTTCCAAATTTAATGAAATTTTCTTAAATTTGAGGAACTTCGCTAAAAAATGTAGATGATTGACCGTTCACCAGAAAAAAATCGTGGTATTAAAAGGGCCACGCTAGGCATCTGCTGATCTAATGGCTAGAAGCCGGCTAGATGCATGGAGCCCACCATGATTTCTTTTTTTCTGTTCTAGTTTTCCCAACTATGAACATGACACTACGGATGATTCACACGCTCAGTCTTCTGTGGTTGCCCCATCTTGTCATGTGTAGCAATGAGACCGTGCGTCAAAGATTGTAATACAAACACTCAACCAGCATTACAGAAAAATATGATATTTTTTTAGAAGCCATGCAACACTAATCACAAAATATTCATGCATTCCTCTAAAAATGAATATTGCTACATTTTTTCATGCACCAGTCGCCGAAGAAGAAGCTCATTACGTCGGTGGTTCGGCTTCACAACAAGGTGTTGGAACTTTGTGATAACAAGAATAGATGGTGGCCAACTTTGTACGCACGTCCCTCTTGCAACAGTGTTGCTTGGTTGGCCGTGCAGGATCACCTGTTCCGCTTGCAACATTGTGTGACCGTCTTGCCATCGTGTCACAACACCAGTGGCTAACCTTGCTACGTAACACTTGTAGCCTCGTCCATCTCGCTTGTAGTGTTGCGTGACTATCCTTGCAATGATGCCCATTCCACATGCAACATATGCAGCTAGGCTTGAAGCGTCGTCTGTCTCAATTGTAGTGTAGCTTGACCGACATTGCAAGATCTCCCGGCCCAGTTGCAGTGTTGTGTGATCGGCCTTGCAACGAGCCTTGTCCTTGCAGTGTGACGACTACCCTTGCAGTGTAGCTCTTGCAACATCACGTGACCATCCTTGCAGCATGTCATGTCCCACTCACAACGCTGACGACTAGCCTTGAAGTGTGGCGCTTGCAACATTGTGTGACTGGCCTTGCAGTGTCACGCGTCTTGTTTGCAACATCGATGGCCTATCCTTCCCGTGTAGCGCGCAACATTGCGTTACCAACCTTGCAGCCTTACATGGCTTGTTTGCATCATCTATGACTAGCCTTGCCGCGTAGCACTTGCAACATTGCATGGCTGGCCTTGTAGCATCATGCGTCTCGTTTGAAGCATTGCATGGGTGCCCTTGTAGTGTCGTGTGGTTTTGTAGCACGACACTTTGACTTTGCAGCGAAAAATCATCAATGGACAAGGTGTTGTTGGGAGGGCGTGCAAAGTCTTGTAAAATTGAGCGTCCAGCACCGACCATCCTCACAGTGTCGTGTCGGCTTTGCAACATCACTGAGTTTACAACACGACGGCCATGACTCTAAAGAATATAAAATAGCGGACCAGACACGACTATGCGGTAAGTACATGCTGAGCACCATGGAGGAAGAGCATGCACATCAAGTTAACAAGTGGCCTAGGTACCACAAGGTTGTTTTGCACCTTCATTTGCGAGTTAACAAACTGGTCACATCCAGCTATTCACTAGGGTGTGGAAACAGAAACAATGGAAATCCAATGGAAGTAAGTAGGTTGCACATGCAAATACAGAGTATCTTCATAGGATCACGGAACTCAATCCGATGGCTCCATACCCTGGCTGACGCGTGAGCAGTAATCGGTCGATTGATTTTAATCCTTTTCCATTTTAAAATAGTTCATTTTTTTCAAAAAAAAACACTTACATGAGAAGATTCAAAATTTGAAAAAAGTTCATGATTTCAGGAAAAAAATACGAATTTGAAAAATGTGGATTTTGAAAATAGGTCATTTTTTTAATTTAAAAACTGGACAAAACATACAAATACATTAATTTGGTCTCTTGTTTTATTCTCACATCCAAAAAAAGGAGAATCGTCAATGCTATGGGTATTAAGGACATCACCCATGATGCAGTCATGCGATTTAAGTTACCTTCTTAAGGATTGTATGACAAAAGTGTTTACCACCGCGAAACACAGTAAACGCCGGGAGAGATAATACTTGAAAAACAGGGAAACAAAAAACCACACGAGAACCTTCTAGAACCTCCCCAATACCAGAAAACCTATTTGTGTGGTTGGGTCAGCCCACCAATGCTCTCCTTATGTGATTGCAGTCGAAATAACCTACAGTGGATCCTATTCCCTAAGAAATATAGGTAATACTGGGCAAATGTGCACCCCCGGCGAGAGCGTAGTTCCACATTGGTCGGCCCAATCACTATTTTCCTCCCCGCCTGTTTTTTGGTTGATTTTTTATTTTTATTTATCCTTCTTTTTTCTCCATTTTAATGTTCGTGAACATTTTAAAAATGTTGAATTTTTGTGAAATGTGGGAATATTTTTTAATTTGTAAATATATCTTTAAATTTGGAACATTGTTTGAAATCAGATAACATTTTTCAAATACATGATTAACTTTTCCAAATACTTGTTCTGAAGATTTTTGCGAATACACACTGGGACATTATTTTGTATGCTATGAAACAACATTCTTGAACGATGTGAACATTTTTATATATTGGATAACTTATATTTTAAATGTCACATTTTTCGAAATTCATGAATCTTTTTAAAAATGTAGCATGCTTTTTTTTGAATTGGAAGAAACATTTTGTTTGAATTAGATGAATTTGTTTACATTGTATAACATTTTCTTAAAATACAATGTAATTTTTTTCTAAATGATTGAGTATTGTTGTAATCTGACATTCATTTTTTTAATGGTACAAACATTTTCTAGAAATTAGCGAACATTTTTAAAAAAAGTTAACCGATAGGAATCACACTAGTGATTGCCAGCGTTGCGTAGACCAATCAATGGTCGTTGGATGAAAATGTGATCATTCTATGAGGATAGTGGCTATTATGCACATTCTGTGAGGAGTTCACGCTAATTATGTGGGCTTTCAATTAACTAGCAAGTTAGTCAACCGTTTCCAGATTTTTAGGAAAAAAATTAAGATATTAAGAGATCTTTTTTTTTTTTTTTGCGGGAAAGATATTAAGAGATCTAATAACAGCAAAATATGAGGGCAGTCCAACACTCAAGGCGATGTTGACCTCAAGGGCCTGTGCGCCAACCTGCTGCCAACGGAAAAGCTGGAGGAGAAGGAGGATGAGTCCAATGCTGTCGTCTCCCCTCAAAACCAAACGGATGAACTCCTTGCTCCTGGAAAGGAGGTTGAATCTACCGGTGAGGTGGCATCACATGACGCAATAGTCAAGCCTAGCGTTGCTACTTCACATGCAATGTAGAATACCCAAGAGTGTGCTGGAATGGACTTGGATGCACTATCAGCTTTGCTTAAATCCTCAATCTTGACTGGAGAAAACAAAATGACAAGCTTATGCATGCATCTCATGGATCTAATGAACCCAACATACTGTACAATGTGTCGGACAATTGTCCTGTGGCTGCCAAGCATGCTACCAAAACCGCTTGCACTGCCATGGCCGCTGAGGATGCCACCACACTCAATTCCACTGCCATGGCCGCCACTCTGCCTTCCACTGCCATGGTCGCCAAGGATTCTGTCACACCCACTTCCACTGCCATGGCAGCGGAGGATACCTCCGCACCCTCTTCCACTGCCATGGCCCTTGAGAATATCGCAGCAACCACTTCCACTGTCATGACCCTCTGAGTATGCCTCCGCACCTGCTTCCCTGCCAAGATCAATCACACAAGAGCAATCAATGGTGGCAGATCTTTCCATAATATACCTTGAATTAGGTTGTGACTGTTCAATTTATTTATGTATCTTGAAATTTTCTGAATAATGTAACTTGAAATGGCATCCTTGGAACTCAGTTCTGAATAAACAAGTTGGTGCATCTCATACTAACATTTCATGTTGACATTCTTGGAATAACTTGTACAACTTCTTTTATGCTAAAGACACTACATGTTCCTATAGTCTCTTTTGTTCAGTGTTGCACACCTCAAACATTGTCATAAAGAAAGAAGTCACTTCAGTTCTGGAAGATACTATGTACATTCTTAACTGAAGTGACTTCTTTCTTTATGACAAAGTTTATTAGATCTTTAGTAGTGCAAAGTTTATTTTCAGACTGAGAGAGTAGAAGATGCTATGTACATTCTTTATTATTTCGGCAAGTTTAGGTTATTTTTCCTATACATTTAATTTCTGCAAGTTATAATCTTATTTTTACATCAAGTTATGAATATTTCCACGGTTGTTAAACATCTCTAATTCTCTATTGCCTTGCTTATACTTTTGTTCATTTTATTGATATATTTTATTCCTAGGACCAATGATAAAATATTTCACACGATAATACGTGCATGCTTACTAGTAGTACAAAAGAAAGGGAAACGGAAAAACCACAGGAGAACCTTCTAGAACCTCCCCAATACTAGAAAACCTATTTGTGTAGTCAGGTCGGCCCACCGACACTCTCCTTATGTGATTGTTGAAGCGCAACAAACTACAGTGGATCCTATTCCCAAGGCAACGCGGGTAATACTGGGAAATTTGCAACCCCACTCGAGAGCGCGGCTCTACATTGGTCGGCCCATTCACAGTTTTCCTCCCAGGCATTTTTAGGAAGATTCTTGAACATTTCCTGAGCTGGATTTTTTTGCATGTTTTTTCTTTTGTTTTCTATTTCGTTTTATCCTTCCATTTTCTCTGTCATTTTTTAAATTCCTTGGATATTTTTAAAAATGCTGAACATTTTTTCAAAGGTGGTAAGATTTTTGCAATTTGTGAATATTTCTTTCAATTTGAAACAATGTTTGAAATCGGAGAATTTTTTTGAATACATGATTAATTTTTCTAAATACTTGTTTTGAAGATTTTTCATGAATACACATTGGAAATTATTTTGTATGATATAAAACAATATTTTTAAAGGATGTGAACATTATTATATATTGAATAAATTATATTTTAAATGTCACATTTTTGAAATGCATCAACCTTTTCAAAAACATAACATGCCTTTTATTGAATTGTATCAAACATTTTATCTGAATTAGATAAATATTTTTTTTACATTGTACAACATTTTCGTATAATGCCATGTAATTTTGTTTTGAATGTGTGAACATTATTGTAATGTGACATACATTTTTTAATGTACAAACATTTTCTAATATGAGCGAACATTTTTAAAAATTAACCGCTAGACGTCACACTACTGATCGCTATCATTGTGTCAGCCAAGTCAATGGTTGTTGGATAAAAATGTCATCATTCCATGCGGATGGTGGCTATTGCGCACATTCTGTGAGGAGTCTAGGCAAATTATGTGGGCTTGTTAATCTGCCATGGTTGCCCCTCTAGCTTCCACTGCCATGGCCGTCGAGGATTCTGCCTCGCTCTCTTCCACTGACATGGCCGTCGAGGATGCCTCCACACCCACTTCCACTGCTATGGCCCCTGAGGATGTCGCAACACCCGCTTCCACTGTCATGACGCCTGAGGATGCCACCAGAGCTGCTTCTAGTGCGAATATCAAGCCTAAAAGATGTCGCTGCTTGGATTGGACAGAGAAACTGCAACTAATGAAATTATAGGAGACACATCAGTTGATTTGGCCGCAAAAGGGGGGAGGTTCACAAGGTCACTGCTCAAGCCAAAGATTGAGGAGCCTCTTGCAGCTGCCTGGTTATGCCTGAAGAGCCAGTTGATAGCACACCAGAGACAACTCCATCGGCGAAGAAGATGGATATGAAGAGGTCCAAGAAGGTTTCCATGGTGTACTCTATACTATTGTTTCCATGGTATCAACTCCCGCCATTTATATAACTAGGTCGGGATTCTAAGGTCACATGCTTCCACAAATTTCTGTCATGGTGACAACTCCTGCCATCTACGGAGCCTGATCATCCTCGGCATGGACTAGCCGCTACCAGAGCCGGAACTGCTGGACGAACAACCCCCAAGATAATCACATGCGAGAAGGTAACGAGATCTTACCGGATCGATGCTTCGATGCCGTTATCATGTTTTTCATGATGGGGCGTCTTTGGTGTTGCAGTGTTCTAATTTTCAATGGTATGTTTCCTTTGAGAACTCTTGTTAAGCAAGTTCAGCGTGATGGAGAGGCTATATACGTGGAGGGGAATAACAACCAGACCGACACATCATCTACACCACCATCTGTGACAATAACAGAGAGCCCGAGTAGGCGAGTCGAGGAAAAGTGGGTCTCCCATATCAAAATCATTGCTAGTATGTCATTATTTTCTATTAGTTTATCATGAACAATGTAATTTAAACTCTGTGTTTCGCATATGTTAGCCGAGAACACTATCACGATGAAAGGGCGATCTGAACTGGGTTGGTAGGTCGTAAATGTGGCCAGCTCTGAAACATCGTTAGTATAATATCTCTGTTGTTTCTACTTTTAGTTCCATGTAAGGTATGTTTGGACCAAACCTGCCAAGAGTGCAACAATTGTTGTTCAATTTTCTTTGTTGTCGGCCAAAGAAACAACAATGACCTGGACCTCGAGTTGTGATTTTTTAAGTATGAGATAATTGGTTTTATACCCTTAGTTGTGTCCCCCTCGTCAAGATTGCCCCTATTTTCTGAAAACGCGTGGTCTTCCCCAACCCACTTTGGCGACTTGTGCTTTTGCCCTTTGACTGTTTGACCGTCACTTTGAAAACTTCATAACTAATGCATACTAAATCAAAAAAATGCAAATAAGATATCAAAATGTTCGAGAAAAGATCACCTATATGTCAATGTAACTTGCATTCATGACAAAAGTGTTGGTCAGTGCTCATACGAGTTCTAGCTATTATCATAGCACCGTGAACAGTAAAATCTAAAAAAATCAACAAAAATTGGTGGCAAAAAATGACAAATGTTTTATGTGCTTGCCAAGTTTCATCAGCGAATGACATTCTGGGAAGTCGTGGCAAAAAAACCAATCTATTAGCAAGAATGGCAAAAAAAACCATGAATGCCATTCCCTGATGAAACTTGGCAAGCACGTAAAACATTTGCCATTCTTTGCCACCAAGTTTTTCTTGCATTTTTTGAACTTTTTTAGATTTAACTGTTCATGGTGGTACGATAAGAGCTCAAACTCGGATGGGCACTTACCAACAGTTTTGTCATGAATGCAGGTGACATTGCCATACAGGTGATGTTTTTTTGAACATTTTAGTATCTAATTTGCTTTTTTTATTTAGTATGAATTAGTTATGAAGTTTCAAAGTGACGGTCAAACGGTCAAAGGGCAAAAACACAAGATGCCAAAGTGAGTTGGGCAAGACCACGTGTTTTCAAAAACTAGAGGCAATCCTGACGAGGGGACACAACTAAGGGTATAAAACCAATTATTCCTTTAAGTATTTAATTAAAATTTCAACTATTTGTATTTACATATGACAACATATTGGTTTCTGTTGTTTTTATATTGACGGGGTTGGGTCGTCATAAATACGTCCAGCTCAGGAACATGAGGTATAATATCTGATGTGTTTCTTTCTATATATGATGGCTTTGAAAACAGGTATACCGGACAAAATATACAAATATATTAACTTGGTCTCTTGTTTTATTCTCTTGTGTTAGAGACAACTATAGTTTTATGTTTACTGTAAAATTGAAGCCCATATGTAATTAGATGGGACCTCCTATTTGCCACCTGTAGGCAGCAAATAGATGAGGTGGCGCCCGAAGGAAGGTGTAAATGGGTCGGCCCAGTCAGGTAAGGTCACTCGAGCTGTTTTTTTTTTCTTACAGTTTCCATTTTTTCATTTAAGAAAACAGTTGTCGGCCCATTCACCGTGAGAGATGCGTGGACACGCTCTGTGTTAGGAGGTCTCCAAGTTGTCACCTGTAGACGGCAAATTGACGTGGTGGTGCCTAAAGAAAGGTGTAAATGGGTCGGCCCAGTCGGGCAAGCTCACTGGAGCTGTTTTTTACCCTTTCACTTTCCAATTTGTTCATTATAATAATAGTTGCTGGATTTTTTATGGAGTTGAAACTATAAAATTCTATTAAAATAAAAACATATAACGTTCTGCGTGTATTTAAAAATATTAGTTCACCTTAAAAAATGTTTATCAAATGTTTTAAAAATGTTGACAATATTTTTTGAAATTCACTGTTATTAGAAATAGTTTGCCGTATATTAAAAACAGTTAAACATATATAAATAAAAGTTCATCATATATTTAAAAAGCCCAGCGTATATGAAAAATATTCATCCTTTGAAAACAATCACCGTATATTTAAAATGTCCGTCATATATTAAAAAAAGTTCACCAAATATTAAAAAATGTTTACAGTATGTGCAACTGCGATACACATAGAAGAAAAGGCAAGAGAAAACCAAAATCCCAAAGAAAGAAAACATGGAATTAAAACAAAATCCCAAAGAAAAATATATATGAAGAAAAACGGCTAAAGCCTTGGGTTGATTGAGCTCTGAGACCTTCCTTTCCCCCTATGGCCAATATATATATATATATATATATATATAAGCCTCCTGTCCTGTGTATGTATGCTGCTGCGCGCCCGATCGATCACGCGTTCCGCCCGAGCTCGGTCGACGAGGATAGATCCATTCAGCACAAGCATTGCAGCAGCAGCGGCAACTTATGCATGTTTGCATAGCATAGTAGTACTACCAGGCCCAAGCGTGAGCAATGCTGACGATCAGCATGCCCAGCACAAGTTGTCTAGCAAACGATTCAAGCATCATGATCAGCAATGCTAACGATGGACGTTTGTCCTGACGACGTGCATGCATGCATGAGGCCCGATAGACCAGCAGTGCTTGCATGCATCATCTCCTTTGGACTGTGGGTTCTCTCCACTCTCTCTCTCTCAGGCAGGCTCAGGCGCTCAGCCATAGCTGCAAGGAAGGCAGGCCGAAGGCAGTATCGACGCGCCGACAGCGTGCACGCACCACGCAGTCGTTGCCAAAATAGCCTCCGGGCCATGCACGCAGTCGTTGCATGTGCCGTGCTGGGGCCGGCCGGGAGGTCGCCCAGATTGCAGCATCTTTGACCCGTCCGATACGCGAAACGCGGCTTCAAAAAAATAAAGATACACGAAACGCGTGCATTCCGACCTCCGACCGCTGCCGCATGCCCCGACGGACCCGGGCCTTCCAAATATTTGAGCCATACCCGGGTCAACGCACGCTCCACACCGTTGACTCGCTTTCCTCTCGAAGCGCGCGCCATGTTCATGTGTACGTACGTGCCATCATAGGTGGTGGTGGTGGAGTGAATTGCAAGAAACCACCATATTTGGGGCTTATCTTGCAGAAAACAACGTGGTCGCTAATCATTTGCAAAAGCCACCGCGGATTTAATAAAAGTGTTGCAGATTGCACTAAACATGTAATTTGGCGCGGTTGAGGACGTTTCCGACAGGTGGGGCCCAAAATAATCACACACAGACCCCTAGTAGATTTTAAAAAAATCAATCGGCCCCCTGGACCATGCCCGCCGCCGGGAAGTAGTTCTCGACCGGGAGCCGCATCTCGGCGCCGCCGCTGAAGCGGAGGGACAGCTCGGGGAGGTACCAGTGCCTGTCCATGGCCACTGCCCGCCGGCTCGACACGTTTACCGCCCGGCCGCTCTGGGGGTCGACGACGATCCAGCTTAGCTCAAGCTCCGCCGGAGAGAACGAGGCCGCCCGCACCGGCACCGGGTTCTTGCACTCGACGGCGTCCACGCGGAAGGGCGATGTCAGGAACCATGAGGACGACGTGGAGGTCTCTACCAACCGAGAGAAGAGGGGCCGGGGCGCGCCCTTCGCCTTCTGGTAGATGTCGACAGCAGAGATCAGCTCGCCGGGGAAACATTGGTCGGCTGCGGCAGCATCCGTAGAAGTGGAAGTGGACGGGAAGGAGTACGCGTCGGCGAAGAGGCGCTGCGGCGCGTACTGCATCTTGCCCGCCGGGAGCGCGAAGCAAGGGCGCAGCCCCAGGGCGTCCTCCCCAAGGCGCAACCCCAGGAGAACTTGGTGACCCCGAGCTGCGCGGGGAAGGACGGCGCGCCGCGGCCAAACTCCGCAAGCCCCGACGGCGGCTGGTGCACGGACGCGAGGCTGTGTCGCGCCGCTGCTGACTTCTCCGCCTCGCCGTCGTTTTGCTGCAGGAGCCGAGGCCGTCGCCCCCTCTCAGTTCGTCGCGCCGCCTCTAGTTCCGCCGGATCGGCTGCCTGCAGGGGGGGGGGGGGGGGGCGCCTCCGCCTCTCCTTTGGTCGCGCGCGCCGTGGTGGGCGCGGGTGTTGGGGGTGGGGGGGGGGGGGGGGGCGCCTCCGCCTCTCCTTTGGTCGCGCGCGCCGTGGTGGGCGCGGGTGTTGGGGGTGGGGGGGGGGGGGGGGGCGCCTCCGCCTCTCCTTTGGTCGCGCGCGCCGTGGTGGGCGCGGGTGTTGGGGGTGGGGGGGGGGGGGGGGGCGCCTTGATTGCTTTTCTTGTATAAGATGCAGGGAGGTATATGTCAATTTGTTGCCAAATCAGCTCCTTACAGTTCGGCCCCACTAGTCAGAAAATGGTTAAACGGGCTAAATCACCTGTTCAGTGCTTTTTGCAAAATGTTTACTGAATGCACGGTGATTTTTGCAAATGATTAGCGACCAGGTGGTTTTCTGCAAGATAAGCCCCAAATGTGGTGGTTTTTTGCAATTCACTCGGTGGTAGTGTGGGCGCACCGCACGTCTGCTGGGCGGTAGTTCATTTCAAATTTTATTTGCGGGGGAGTTCATTTCAAGAAATTGATCAAGTGGATCGGATGCACTTCCCAATTGCCATATAACCCAAATTAATAACTCTGCATGACGAGTTTAATTTGTGCTGCTGATTGTTTTGTTGATTGCAGCAACTAGGTTACTACATATACTCCATATACCCCGTATATGCTAGTATTACTTTTTCTTTAGACGAATGCAGATATTACTTAGAGGAGTGTTTGGTCAAATCACATCCGAAGCAAGATGTTTGTTGGCACACTAGGTCTTACATCACAGACATTCATAAAGTGTGGCAAGATTTCTTTCGACCTGCCAACTTGTGGATTCAGTTTTATTAAACTAAACTTTACCTTTTTTAAGAGAATTTTAACTAACCTTAGCCAAGTCTAGGAAAAATGTCTTGCGAGCTGTAATACTTTTATGACTTTGTGCTACATCGAAACTTTTTGATAAGATGGTTGCATGCATCATTCTGATGTAGATGCCGGGGCAAGCCTCCTTTTCCAAAAAGCCTAGGGAAAATGTGTGGCAAACCGTGGCATCGATAGGCCTATCACAAAAACGGACCCATAATTGGCCTCAACCCATAGAGGTCCAAGCTAACATAAAGTTTATTTTTCACAAAAGCATGTGTTTAGAAGGCTCATCGGAGAAACAATAAGGGCATTGGTCGACCGGTGGGAGGCCCCAATCTGTCACCTAGCGTGCTGCCCGAGCGCGCGCGTGTTTCTTCACCCCACCCTATCCTTGCTCCCATCGGCACGGACACTGGGCCATTTGTGCCGAGCGTGCGTTACATGTATCGTCGCCCATTTATCAAGGTGCGCAGTGTAGTGTGTGTTTGCTCGTTATCTGTGTGTTACGCGCAGGATATATTGGAGCTCCCAATTGAACGCGATGGTTTAGAGACTAGGCACCATGCGGCCTAGTATTTCACATGTGTCGTTGCCCACGGAGCCTAGTATTTTGCTAAATGGTATATACTGGAGCTCCCAATTGAATAGTACGATTTTGCGTCGTTGGCCCATTTTTAACATTTTTTTTCAATTTTACTGTTCATCCTAAGCTCATTTGAGCTCCGGAGCATAAGAGGATTTCTGATTACAAAAGTAAAAGGCTCCAGGGAGCCAGGGGCCTAGAAAGCATTTGCGCCTGGAAAGCATTTGCTAAAGCCGGTATGGCGAACTCTGGCATCTGCTAAAGCCGGAGGAAACGGAAGCCGCAGTGGCGCCATGGCACCATGTGGTCTGTCGGCCGGTCGACGAGACGATGACCCTCTGCTTCATGCAAAGGCCGAATTTCGTGTTTTAACCCTTTTTAGAAAGTATTTCAGGATCTGGTCCCGGTTTGAATTTTTTTTAAGATTTGACCCTTTTGCCTACCGACAGGGCATCTGGTGGTAGGGTTAGATAGCCTACCGCCAGGTTCCATGGCGGTAGGAAACTTATCCACGTCAGCACGCGGAGACGGCGCCGTCCCCCTCCGTCGCACCCTACCGTCATGGGCCCTGGCGGTAGGCTGTCTAACCTTACCGCCAGGGGCCCTGGCGGTAGGGTGCGGGCAGTTATTTCGCCCGAGACCGCGTCCCTTCCCTTCTCCCCACCCCTCCCCTCCCCAAGTCGGCAGTTTCTCCTTTCTTTCTCCCCAAGTCGCCCCTCTCTCCCTCTCTCATCTCCTCCACTCCCCCCCTTGGATCTTCACTGATTCTTCACCGTTTTGGCGGATCGAGATGGCCCCGAGGAGAGAACCGTAAGCTCCTCCGATCTCTCCAATTAGTTTTTGCAAACTTGCTACCGATTCGACGCATTATTTGCTTGAAATCCCTCATGTTTTTGAACTTAGATTGATTTTTTTTCACCTAAGGTTGATTGTAGTTGTGGTTCTTAGTTCTTTAGTAAGTAGTGGTATTGGATATGTACTCTAATCAATAGTTCATATGTTAGTGTGAAGATGAACCCTAGTTCATAATTTTTTTGTTAAAAAAATTATGATGTATTGTTGATAAAGGGATGAACCCTAGTTTGATGATGCATGTTGATATGATGATATGCTCTAGTGTGAAGATGAACCCTAGTTTGATGATGCATGTTGATATGATGATATGAAGATATTGTTTGGAAAATTTTGTTTAAAAATATGAAGCTATGATGTATGTTGGAGGTTTTTTT
>LR880968.1:965675992-965687210 GCA_904067115.1 Aegilops sharonensis | reverse complement strand
TTTTATATTTGCAATGCTTTAATTATTGTATTACCGGATTGGATATAAATTGTACCCGGCAGCGGTGCTGCCGGGTGCGGCAAGCCGCATTTCCTACCTAGTAGCGGATGACTACGCCTAGTGCTCCAAGATGAGCTACAAGACCGGCTACACATTTGCAAAAGAATTTTATTAAGATATATATAAGCAAGCATGTGCTGCTTGTACCTCTGTTTTCACGGTAGTGTATGCTCTGCCCTGCCTTACACAATTCCAATTCCTTTGGGATGCAGAGCAGAGAGACAGGACCACGGTGCGCAGTCGGTAGTGAGTGAGTGATTCGTCTAGATTGCTTGCGTTGCCGAATCTGATTAGATTCCTATGCCCTTTTCTTTCTTTCTGAGTTCTGACTGCTGATGATTCAAAATGTTGATTGAGCAAATGAATGTCTTGCCACGGCAAGCGCTCTTGCATCGACTTCCATTATTTTAAACTTATCCCCATTTCCGGAGTAGCTGGCGTAGAATTCAAACTCACTTGGATCAAGGTGTATGTAGAATTTAGTGGCACGGCAGCAGAGCGGAGAGCATGTGTGTCTGAACTCTGAACCGAGCAGCGTGGCACATGCAGTGTTTGACTTTGTGTTTTCATTTGTTCAAACTTCAAAATGAGGATGCATCCATGCCCATCCCCAGCTTGCCTTGTCTGTTGCTAGCTTGGATGTATTGGCTCGCTTGCATGCAGCACGGGGACACTCTTAGAGCAACTCCAACGGGACGACCAAACGGACGCGCGCTTTGTCCGCTTTTCGTCCGTTTGGATCGGCCAGGGGACGTGCGCATCCGCATTCTGATATGAGTCGGCTTGACCACCCAACAGGGAGGCTGACACAAATGTGCCGGCGTGGAAAAAAATAGCTCGTACGAAATAAACATAAGTGGCTGGTCAAACGCCGGCCAAAGTCCACTTAAAACTAATTAAACATTAACTAAAACATTAAAAATAATCTGCACCCGCCTGCTGCCGCCCCGCACACTGCCCTAGACGTCGTCGACCTTGCCCTTTGCCCTGGCGTCGACGCCGCCGTCGCCATCGCCGGTGAGGTCGATGAAGATGGGAGCAGGGCCAGCCCACCCGAACGCCGCCTGGTACGCTGCCAGGGCAGCCTCCTCCGGCGTCTGCTGGGGCAGCAGCATTGCGGCTAGCCGCACGCGCTCCTCCTCCTCCTCCTCCTCGAGCCGGAGCACCTCTACGGCGCGTTGGAGCATGGCCTCGTAGCGCATCTGCTCCTCGCTGTCGGCCTGCTCCTAGCGGAGCCAGTTTGCCTTCCAACACTCTAGGTGGGCGACCTCCTGCGCCGGCGTCATGGCGAAGTGGAAGGGAGGCGCGCTCACCCACTCGCGGTACAGGCCCGTCCACGAGTAGGCCTCCTCTGGCCAAGTGGGTGGAGGCGGGGAGCACTTCCGCATCGGCTCCGGCTCCGGCTCCGGCTTGGGCTGGATGGGCGGCGACGGTGGCGGTGGCGGCACGAACAGCGTGGTGTGGACGGAGTCCCCCGCCGCCGACAGGGCAAGGGCTTGCTCCAGCCCATCCCAGTGCGCGTCCTCCTCGAGGCGGTTAGCCTCCAGCGCGTGCTGCAGGTCCTCCTCGAGGGCGGCTTGGTACTTCGCCTCCGCCTCCATGTCCTCCGGTTGTACTTGCGGGGACGACGGTGGGAACGGCGGCGGGACGGTGTTGACACCGAACGCCGTTGCTCCTCGTGTTCAAGGGCGAACCAAGCCTCCCAGTTGGGAGAGCCGGCGGCGTACTCAGGTAACCGAGGCTGTTCGGCGTGAGCTGCGTGCGGTGCCGGCGCACCTCCTCGTCGTGCGCCCGCTGGCTCCGCGGAACCGCCGGCACCGGGATCCGTTGCAGATCCAGGTGCCAATGGCGTGGCAGTGTGACGTCGGGTACGGCAGCGGCTGCCTGTACTCCCAATGCCACCGCACTTGGTGCACCGAGATGTGCAGGCACCGACGATCAGGGCGGAAACGGGCCGTCGCCGGAGGAGGAGGGGACGGGGAGCACGGGAAGACGAGGCGCCGGGGGTGCCCTTGCCCTTGCCATTGCTGCTGCCGAAGAGGCCCATGGCGCGCTAGGGTTTACTGTTGCCGGCGAGGAAGCAAAGAGACGGGGGGGGGGGGGGGCAGATTTGGCAAGGAGAAGGGGATGAGGCCGGCCCCGGCGCACGTATGCTTAAAAAAGGACGCTTCCAGTGGCTGACTAGTGGGCCCGCTGTTGGTGGTCGTCATAAATAAGACGACCGGTGGCGGTTGGTTGGCCTACACGTGGGGACGCGGCGGACACCGAGGAGACGCGCAGCGCGTCCGTGCCGACGCATTCCAGGCGCAATTTTGGGCCGGAAATGAGTCGGCGCGGACGACGCGATTTGCGTTTGGGTCGGCGCGTTGGGTCTCCATTTTCATCCGCGCCGACTCAAACGGACGCAGGCGGACGAAATGGGTCGCTCCATTGGAGTTGCTCTTAGTATATATCTGTGTGTAGACAAAATTAAAATGACGGACGTGATACTAGGCCCTGGTTTCGGGTTTGCTAGCACGTCGGGATTATATACGGGCCTGGCCAAAAAATTCAAATTTTGAAAAACTTATTCAAGAATTCATAAATTTTTCATGAATTTTAGAAATGTTGGCGTACTCATAAAATGTTCATGAATAACAAAAAAATCCCCAATTTCAAAAAATGTTTATCAATTCATTTATTTTGATGATTCATAAATCTTCATGAATGAAAAAATGCTCGTGCATTTAAAAAATCATCAAAATGAATAAGAGTTTTTGAATTTCAAAAACTGTGATAATTATTTTTGAACATGTTTGCCGATTAAAATTAAATATGCACAATTTTTTAAAAAGGAAATTTGTAAATCATGTTCACTAGTTCAAAGATATTAATTATTTATTTATTTCACAAATTTGTAAACAATATTCACAAATTTGAAATGTATTCATGATTTCAAATGAAGGTCCACAATTTCAAAAAATGTTCATGATTTGAAAAAATACACGATTCAGAAAATGTCCATAATTTGAAAAATATAGAAATAGAATTCTGAATACTAAAAAAGAAAGAAAAGGGAAAAAGGAAAGAAAAAGGAAAATGGAAATGAAAGAAAATTTCAAACATGAAAAAGTAAATAGGAAAAAATTAAAATTATAGAACAAAAAAAAGGAAGAAACACTGTGAAAGAAAAGAAAAACTGGTCTGGAGTCTCCGGAATAGCTTTCTTCAGCCGGCCTATTATCTTCGTGTCGCGATCACATGTTACGCGTCAGGCTTCTATCGAGCGACCTATGGGCCAAATAGGATACGCTGTCGAGACACACCTAGGGCCATGCCTGGGCCGTCATCCGAGGCCCGCTCCCCGGTCAGGTATGACCCATATATATTTTTTATTTTGTTCAAGATCTATTTTTATATATAGGCCCAAAAGCCCCCAAAACAACTCAAATTGTCCGGAAAACACGTGGCCCATTTGTTAAATGTGCCGCATGTGGCCCATTTATTTAGTGTGCCATGCTTGGGCCAGGAGGCATGGCCCGCGTATCTAAACGGCACAACCCTTTTGTAACTGTGTTGATGTTGGTCGTGCCATGTCATGGGCTAGACTTGGGGGATGTGTCATACTTACCGACCTTCCAGCATGCTCCACGAAGACTACGTCGACGTAAGAACTAATCCAACGGCTTTCTATATGGACCATAGCTAACGAGGTCGGAGACTAGAATCTGGTCGCGCCGATACTCCAGCATCACATAAAAACAAGACCTTAGGCACGAACTGCGGCTTGCTCCATCCCAGCTCACATACGCGAGCAGTCATATTCAGACTACACTACACACGAATTCAAGTCGCAAACAATGAACAACATCTAAGTCCATATGGCCACTGTTTTCTCATGCACTACTCTATCACTGTGTCCAGGTCACAATCATCAGCCACCCGCCTTGCGAGTACTGCCACCTCTTCAAAACAGTAGGAATCACATCCCTCCGGAACCGTTGTGATGGTCTTCGTTGTACATATATCCGGACTGTGGTCCTTCAAGTGTGCCTATACGAACTACACACCTTCAAAGGCCATAGAGTCCTGCCACATGCAGGCCACGCATGGCACATACACACCAAGTCAATTAGAGCATGCAGGCACACGTCAACTTCCTTCGGACTCCACATCGTCCTAGAAACCCAACTCCAAGTTTAATATAGATCGGAGGAGTAGTACTTTTCATGATCTGGTAAGCCAATCTGAAGTTTCTTATTATACTGTTCTTGCAACGACAAAAGCAAAAGGCTCGGAAATTTCCTGCGTTTGAATATATTAGCATGTCAATCTCTGTGTGCACATAGAGTATCTGCTTCTTTTTCGGTGAGAAGAGATGCTAATTTGTTCTATGCGAACGTCTATGATGTGCACATTGTTCTGAGAAATTTGGTCTTCCCTTGCTCTATGTGATGAAGTTCTAACAAAGTTATCAATCAAGTTCTATCTAGTCATGCCTTTCTAGACATCATATAATAGTCCACATATCATATTGACTAGAGTAAATAGTATAGTTGTAATCTTTGTTTGGCAAATTTTAGTAATAGTACTTTTTTATAGATAGGATTTTATTATCTATTAGTCGATACTTACCAGAACAATAGAAACAAAGTGGGATATATGAAAATTATATGGTTAATTTCGTGTATTCTCACTAATCAATTCCCGCCTATTATCTCTCGACCATTTTAGCCACACAGTCTCTATTGTCTTTACTAATATATGGCAAAACAATCTTGATGGTGTATTGCATTCAAGGTTTACTCTATTTGCATGTAAGCCACAAAGGTGCATTTTGATTATTGATGCCACTATCATGCTATAATGCTCATCTGTGTTTTTGGTAATTTAACCGATATCATGGAACACTTGAGTGCAAGTGAATGTTT
The DNA here is from genome assembly GCA_904067115.1 of Aegilops sharonensis. Classification (NCBI taxonomy): domain Eukaryota; kingdom Viridiplantae; phylum Streptophyta; class Magnoliopsida; order Poales; family Poaceae; genus Aegilops; species Aegilops sharonensis. The sequence continues at coordinate 965,682,240 of LR880968.1, read as the reverse complement.
CAGCATACAAACTATTATAGCTTGGTATGTGGGTTTAGGACTTGCTATCCCCACGCACCGCACGTGTTGATGACTACTCCTCCCGTTTCTAAATATAGGTCTTTTTAGAGATTCCAATACACACTACATATGGAGCAAAATGATTGAATCTACAGTCTAAAATATTTCTATAATTTAGAAATGGAGGGAGTAGTAATAATAACTAGCGTAAATTTTATACTTTGCCAAGGATTTATAATATGTTTATAGAGAGTTTATTTTCAAAACAATTATATGAATTTTCTGTTTTTAAGTATAGAGATATAAAATCTGATTATTTTTCAAATGCATAAACAAGCTAAATGTTAAAATTTTGGTATGTTAGTTTTCAACACAGTTAATGCATTCTCAATGGTTGCATCTTTTGGGAAGTTAAAAATCAATTCTCTGTAACATGTTTTTTTACTTGTGTAACATATTAATTAACAATTATTGTGCTTTTTCAAAAAATAAATCTAATGTGTCTTTTAATGAAAAGTGGTATGGTATACTCGTGTGAAGCCACAATGGCTCAAGTTACATTCACAATGATTAGCAAGTGCACAAACATCAATAATGACATGGAAGAAAAGTGAGTTACAAGGTTACATCAAGAGTGGTACTCCCGCCATTCCAAAAAAGTGTCGTGGCTTTAGTTCATCTTTTTTTTTTGGCTCGGAGGGAGTAGCAATCCTAGAATATAAGTGAGCGAGTTTAAGGAGAGTAGTTTGCACGCCACAAAAAAGAGAAACGACAATGTAAGATTCAAGATACAAGCAAGATGGTCCATCACACAAGTAAACATTGAGTAATGTTTTAGCGATAAAAGATGCATACTTGAAAAGTTTTAAAAGTGTTGCAAACGTTGCAAAGGATTCTTGAAGATTATCTACTATTATACATGAGAAAGATGTTTGAGAAAAATGCCTCTAGAAGAAATGAATAACAACCACGATATATTTTGGAGAAGAACCCTATGATTAGAGAAAAATCTGGAGCTGGATGTTCTGAGTTTTGGATGTGGACTATTCATGGATTAGAAATATCTAGACATGTGTAATTTAGAGATTTGTACAGAAAATTTGTTATGTGCCGAAGTGAGTTTCATATATTGGATAGAATATACTCATGGATTATAAATATATAGGCATGATTACTTAAGAGACTTTAAGATTAAATATGTTTTCACAGGGTTTTGATGGTTGCCACATTTAATAATAGATTTACAGGCCCTCTCAACTATATAATCATATTAAGTCTGTAACTATATAATATTTTATATGTTGAAGATTTAATAAGTTCCAAATAAGATTTTTTTTGTTAATTCTCAGTTGCATTAGGATTTCATGATGTGCAATCAGCATCAGGAACCATTGGTGCAAGTTACGATCCATCCAATATTCTACCTTTTATTTACAAATGAATACAAAGTTTTACTTTTCACCAGATGAACAAATTGTTAAAACATGATGACCATTTATTCAGATAAAATATGGTCTAGAAAAAGAAAAAATTTATTGGTCGATAAATATTTAATTTTATTAGTCCAAATGAACAAAATATTACGATATGACAAGTAATTTTTATATTTGCTTCAAACTTTTTGTAAAATCAATGGATAAATAAGTTTGTATCAATCATCAGAGAAAGTATAAAAAATCAACCAAATAACTCACAACATCTGTAATCACTTGAATACTATGTTTGGATTTCCACTATTAAGAAAAATATTCAGGACAACATTGAACACATTAGTCGAATGAAGTAGAGAAAGATAGCACTTTGCAAAAATATGTTTTGTTACTTTGAATAGTGCAAATGAAAGGCATACATCTTTTAAGCCAGGGTCTTTGGTTCTAAAGAATTTTGTTGTTGGTAGCCATTCGCCAAACTTTTTCAATGATGACCAAGTTATTTTCCTTTTCATGATGGTATACCCATGAGGTGTTTACTCAATTCCCAATTTTCCACTTCTCTTCTCCCATCAGTATAAGTGGTGGATTAGGTCATCTTCATATACTTATTCTCTCTCTCTCTCNTTTCACCAGATGAACAAATTGTTAAAACATGATGACCATTTATTCAGATAAAATATGGTCTAGAAAAAGAAAAAATTTATTGGTCGATAAATATTTAATTTTATTAGTCCAAATGAACAAAATATTACGATATGACAAGTAATTTTTATATTTGCTTCAAACTTTTTGTAAAATCAATGGATAAATAAGTTTGTATCAATCATCAGAGAAAGTATAAAAAATCAACCAAATAACTCACAACATCTGTAATCACTTGAATACTATGTTTGGATTTCCACTATTAAGAAAAATATTCAGGACAACATTGAACACATTAGTCGAATGAAGTAGAGAAAGATAGCACTTTGCAAAAATATGTTTTGTTACTTTGAATAGTGCAAATGAAAGGCATACATCTTTTAAGCCAGGGTCTTTGGTTCTAAAGAATTTTGTTGTTGGTAGCCATTCGCCAAACTTTTTCAATGATGACCAAGTTATTTTCCTTTTCATGATGGTATACCCATGAGGTGTTTACTCAATTCCCAATTTTCCACTTCTCTTCTCCCATCAGTATAAGTGGTGGATTAGGTCATCTTCATATACTTATTCTCTCTCTCTCTCCCACGCTTGCTCTCTCTCTCTCTCCTAGTAATTGTTTCATGTATCTAGCAACCAGATCGGAGTTGCAGACAAGAGAAAACCTCATTGCCTCTCAAATGCAAACTTGAGTGCAAGTTTTGCCAAAAACTAACTACACATATGACCTTGTGGGCCATCCAATATATTTCAGCCCGTTGTAACTTTCAGCCCATGGCTGGGCCGTGACGTATTTCGGCCTATATGAGGCCATTTGTAACACTTGGCCTATTAACAACTCGCGTTGAAACTGGCCCATAACAAACAGTATAACACTTTATACCCATTAACGTGCCATTTATTAGTTGGGCCGTTTGCAACCCGTTTTATCTTTCAGCCTTCTATTGGCCCAATTATTCTTGGGCTCATTTCCAACCCTTGGTTTCTTACGGTCCATTACTGGCATGGTCCACTAATGGGACACATTCAAACCGTGGTTAAAGTCGGCCTGTTTGTGGCCCATTAAACCATTGGGCCGTTTTCGTAGTGTCATCTATTCTGGCCCATTAACGTCGTGTCATGCCTGTCGATAGAATTAAGCCCGTGATACATACCGACCTATTAATGGCCCATTATGGTTGGACCCATAAACAGATGATTCCCATTTTAGGTCGTTTATGGCCCATATTGCGGTATGTTATTGTCGAAGAATACTATGGCCCATGTTTGGTCTATCAACGATACAGCTCATAGAAGGCCCAGAATTTGACGCCCTGTAGAAGGCCCATGAATTTGACGGCCCGTAGAAGGCCCATGAATTTGAAGGCCCGTAGGAGGCCAATGGTCACTCAGCAGGTAGCAGGACCATAGTCCGCGGAAAGAGAACTGAAGTGACTACAAGCAAACAAATAAAAAAGACAATAAGGAAATAAATAAGTAAGCAACTTACTCTACGCTATTGCGGCTATTGCAAATATTACATCCACTGGGCATCAAAGTTTGCCACGAGTGCAAATATAGGGAACAAAGTAGCATATTACATACAATGGGCGTCTAAATTGGCCATCAGTGCAAACAAATGCTGCAGCAAAACAAGTCCATGACTGAAACAACTCCGGAAAGAGCTCAAGAAATGTTATCCTGCGTATCCACCATGCTCGCAATTAACTATCTCTTGTTTGGCGCTAAAATCCTCCAACACTGGATGTTGCACCAGAAAGTATGCATCTGAATTCTGCAGAGACTACCTCAGTCCTTCGGCTTCTTGTCGCAGCACAACTGATCGATGTCTTTCAACTTGTAGTTGAGACTCGAGAAACTGAACTGATTCAGACAGCAAGTTCGTATAGCTTGTGCCAGCAGTAGTGGCCAGTAACATGAACACTACACCAAGATGAGACTTTGGGGTTGTCTCAGTGTCTTGAATAAACTCACAATTCATCGGATCCAAACAAACAAACCACAATAACTCATTATATCGAATAGATCTCCAAGAACATCAATGAGAACATTGTATTGAAGATCAAAGAGAGAGAAGAAGCCATATACCACTAGCTATGACCCGTTGGTCTGTGGTAAACTGCTCATACATCATCGGAAGGGCGGCAAGGTTGATGTAGAGCCCCTTTGTGATTGATTCCCCCTCCGGCAGAGTATCGGGGAGGCCTCCAGATGGGATCTTGCAAGAACAAAAAATTGCTTCGACGGAAAAAGTATTTCGGGTGGCTTGTCTAGTCTTCTCCCGAACCTTCTAGGGTCTCTTCTGGTCCAAACAAAATTAATCCAAGTTTTTCCTCTATCTGGACTCTGTTTCATATTGATTTCCTGAAAAGCCAAAAATAGGCAAAAAAACAACAACGGGCACTAGGCACTAAGTTAATAGGTTAGTACCAAAAAATGATATATAACTGCATATAATGGTATATAAAACATCCAAGATTAATACTATAATAGCATGAAACAATCAAACATTGTAGATACGTTGGAGACATATCACCATATCCGTGGTATGTTCCCAGAGATTTTTAGCGGGGTATTCACCAACTTGCGGTATTGAAAGTGCATGTGATACTAAGTTATATTTTGGTGTGATGACAATATGCTTAGCAGAAATAATATCAGTTGCTAAAGTTTATCTCAGGATATTAGTTCCATGTAGATTATTATGGAGTCAACTCGAAGGTTTTTGTTTTGCTTCGATTTGGGTCATAGGAGGCACTATTAAGAGGGGTCGTCGTGGATCTGTGTTGTGTGGGAATGCTTGCGAAACATATACACCAGCCCTCCTACACCTACCACCTTCCAAATGACTATAGTGTGCTTTGACGAGCTATCCAGTGAGTGTCAGCAGAGACACTCTGAACACCCCGTGTGCACGGGGTCTTTTGACGCCCGTGCACACGAGGTGGTTAGTAAATCTCTGGGTACCCCGTGCGCATGGAGTCTTTTGACCCCCGTGCGCACAGGGTGCCGCATAACTCCCTCGATACCACGTGCACACGGGGTCCTTTTGACTCATGTGCACACGGGGTGGTGTTTCAGTCTTTGAGTATGATACGTCTCCGTCACGTCTACTTTTCCTAATGCTTTTGCTCTTGTTTTGGACTCTAGTTTGCATTATTTGAATGAAACTAACCCAGATAGAAGCTGTTTTCAGCAGAACTACCATGGTGTTCTTTTTTTGTGCAGAAATAAAACTTCTCGGAATTAGATGAAACTTTTTGAAGAATTATTTTAGAAATAATAAAAAAGTACTTGAGTGAAGACCCACTAGAGGGGTCCCAGGCTGCCCACTAGGCATCAGGGCGCACCCCCCCAGGCGTGCCCTGGTGGGTGGTGGGGCCCACGAGGCCCCTCTGACCCTGAAATCAACTCTATAAATTCCTATTTTTGGAGAAAAAATAGGAGAGGAAGTTTCATCGCGTTTTATGATACGGAGCCACTGCCACCTCCTGTTCTTCATCAGGAGGCCAGATCTGGAGTTCGTTCGGGGCTCCGGAGAGGGGGATCCTCTTCGTCATCATCAACCATCCTCCATCACCAATTTCATGAGGCTCACCGTCGGGTGTGAGTAATTCCTTTGTAGGCTTGCTAGACGGTAATGGGTTGGATGGGATTCATCATGTAATCGAGTTAGTTTTGTTAGGGCCTGATCCCTAGTATCCACTATGTTCTGAGATTGATGTTGATATGACTTTGCTATGCTTAATGCTTGTCACTAGGGCCCGAGTGCCATGATTTCGAATCTGAACGGTTTATGTTTTCACCATTATATCTATGTTCTTGATCCGATGTTGCAAGTTATATGCACCTGCTATGTGTTAGGATCCGCATACCCCAAGGTGACAATAATTGGGATTCTTTCCTGTGATAACCGTAGTTTCAGGAGTTCATGTATTCACTATGTGTTAATCCTTTATTCTAGTTCTCTATTAAAAGGAGGCCTTAATATCCCTTACTTTCCTTATGGACCCCGCTGCTACGGGAGGGTAGGACAAACGATGTCATGCAAGTTCTTTTCCATAAGCCCGTATGACTATTTACGGAATACATGCCTACATTATATTGATGAACTGGAGTTAGTTCTATATCACCCTAGGTTATGAATGTTATATGATGAATAACTGGAGCTAGTTC
>LR880968.1:965626302-965646556 GCA_904067115.1 Aegilops sharonensis | reverse complement strand
CCACTGCCACAAACCCTAGGCAAATCGGTCTCATCGATAGGGATCTCGGTCTCACCGAGATGGGATTGTAATCTCTCTGTTTCCCTTCGTAACGTTTCGGTCTAACCGAAGTGAGCGATCGGTCCCACCGAGATTGCAATGTAAACTCTCTGTTTCCCTTTTGTAACATTTGGGTCTCACCGAAAAGAGCAAATCGGTCCCACCGAGTTTACCTGACCAACTCTCTGGTTAGCTAATTACCAAAATTGGTCTCACCGAGTTTGTGTAATCGGTCTCACCGAGATTACGTTATGCCCTAACCCTAACCATATAGGTCCTACCGAGTTGCATGTCAGTCCCACCGAAAACCCTATCGGTCACTAGGTTTACTAAATCGGTCTGACCGAGTTTTATTATTCGGTCCCACCGAGCTTGGTAAATTGTGTGTAACGGTTAGATTTTGTGTGGAGGCTATATATAACCCTCCACCTCCTCTTCATTCATGGAGAGAGCCATCAGAACAAACCTACACTTCCAACTTACCAATTCTGAGAGAGAACTACCTACTCATGTGTTGAGGCCAAGATATTCCATTCCTACCATATGAATCTTGATCTCTAGCCTTCCCCAAGTTGCTTTCCACTCAAATCTTCTTTCCACCAAATCCATATCCTGCGAGAGAGAGTTGAGTGTTGGGGAGACTATCATTTGAAGCACAAGAGCAAGGAGTTCATCATCAACACACCATTTGTTACTTCTTGGAGAGTGGTGTCTCCTAGATTGGCTAGGTGTCACTTGGGAGCCTCCGACAAGATTGTGGAGTTGAACCAAGGAGTTTGTAAGGGCATGGAGATCGCCTACTTCGTGAAGATCTACCGCTAGTGAGGCAATCCTTCGTGGGCGACGGCCATGGTGGGATAGACAAGGTTGCTTCTTCGTGGACCCTTCATGGGTGGGGCCCTCCGTGGACTCGTGCAACCGTTACCCTACGTGGGTTGAAGTCTCCATCAACGTGGATGTACGATAGCACCACCTATCGGAACCACGACAAAAACATCCGTGTCTCCAATTGCGTTTGAATCCTCCAAACCCTTCCCTTTACATCCTTGCAAGTTGCATTCTTTATTTTCCGCTGCCTATATATTCTTTGCATGCTTGCTTGAATTGCGTGATGATTGCTTGAATTGTTCAAAGATAGCTAAAATCTGCCAAAGTCTAAAATTGGGAAAAGGCATAGCTTTTAATTGGTTAATTAGTCTAATCACCCCCCCCCCCTCTAGACATACTTCAAGGTCCTACAATATCCCTATGGTCAGCCCTTTGCTTACTATACCAGTTATCGTCATTGCTGGTTTTGTTCTCTTTACTCGTATCTGTGTTCCAGTATCCTGTGATGATAATCATAAGTGTCTTGCCATATGATAATGACACTGTAACACCGAGTGGGACCATAGAGTATCTCTATATCGTGAGAGGAGCAAATCCCAGTATTGAACCATCGATACCCATAAGTACCTTTATACACGTCAAGGTATGGAGTGACGTTCAGTAACCCCAAAGCAACCAACTGGTATGTTGATTTACAATATTATCATAGTCTAAGGACAAAGCAATCATGAATTTGTCTTCAAAAATACCGATAAGCTAACAACAAAGACATCTCCTAGTAATTCATAAATTGGGTCTATCCAACTCCATTGTTCTGATAACAATGGTGTTCTTATTATTGATAGCATCCTAACAATACATGTGCTAGTCTTAGAGGTATGACTAGGGATCAGATTGGTGTTCCACGAAATATAAAATTAATAATGAACATGGAAATATAATAATACATATGCTATTTCCTTTAGGACATATTTCCAATCTTGTTGCAATGATTAACATTAACTATAGTAGCTACATCCAACAAAAGAGTGTATTGTCATGCCCCATGCCATGGCAAGTTATTTTATATTCACTGGAGAAATTAGAAGCTGTGAAGGAATGAATTAGGGTAGAAAATAAAACNACACTGTAACACCGAGTGGGACCATAGAGTATCTCTATATCGTGAGAGGAGCAAATCCCAGTATTGAACCATCGATACCCATAAGTACCTTTATACACGTCAAGGTATGGAGTGACGTTCAGTAACCCCAAAGCAACCAACTGGTATGTTGATTTACAATATTATCATAGTCTAAGGACAAAGCAATCATGAATTTGTCTTCAAAAATACCGATAAGCTAACAACAAAGACATCTCCTAGTAATTCATAAATTGGGTCTATCCAACTCCATTGTTCTGATAACAATGGTGTTCTTATTATTGATAGCATCCTAACAATACATGTGCTAGTCTTAGAGGTATGACTAGGGATCAGATTGGTGTTCCACGAAATATAAAATTAATAATGAACATGGAAATATAATAATACATATGCTATTTCCTTTAGGACATATTTCCAATCTTGTTGCAATGATTAACATTAACTATAGTAGCTACATCCAACAAAAGAGTGTATTGTCATGCCCCATGCCATGGCAAGTTATTTTATATTCACTGGAGAAATTAGAAGCTGTGAAGGAATGAATTAGGGTAGAAAATAAAACCGAGTTATAAGATTGCACAAAGAATAATAACAATCTTGGATTAACGGTGAATGAGTTTAAGTGAGGGTAGTCTCCATGGCATCAGAAACGCATGAAATATATAATGGCCTAAAGGTCAAAGAACAGTAGCAGGAAGATGATTCATCAGACAAGTACGATCAATGGGTAGTTTTGAGCAATACATACCAGAAAGTTATACAAATTTTGAGGAAGTTGTAAAAGGCTTCTAGAAGATTTTGGGGTATTAGACACAAGAAATATGTTTGAGAACAAGGCTCTAGAGGACATCAAGAACAACCATGAGATATTTGTAGAAACCATCTTGGGCTATAGAATATTCTAGAGTTGTATGTTCTAGGTCTTGAATGTAGAATATTCATGGAACAAAAATATAGTGGCATGATTAATTTAGATAATTCCATAGTAAGTTTGTAATGTACCGAAGAGATTCTAGTTGAATATTGCATACCATGGATCTAGATTTTCATGGATTGGAAATCCCTACACATCATTACATCAGATACTTCTACATCAAATACGTTATGTATTGAATGGCTCTCGATGGTTACCACTCTCATCAGTCCGGTTACAATCCCTCCCACTTGTAAAACCATATTATTACTATCAAATAATTTATATGTGGATGATTAATATGTTCCCAAATAGGAATATTTTTTAATTGTCAATAAAATGAGAATTTCGTAGTGTGTAATCAACTCGAGAATATTGACCCAATGCTATGATTCATGCAAGATGGTACATTATATTGAACTTTGTGAATAAGTACTATATTTTTTGCACCTAATGAACAAATTGTTACAATACGATGAACATTTATCAGAACAAATTTTCCTAGATAAAATATTTGCTGGTTTGACGAATACTAAATTTTATTTGGTCCAAATGAATGAAAATATTGCAATATGATGATCATTTTTATATTGGTTTCAAACCTTTTTGTAAAATCGACAGATAAATAATATTGCATCAATAATTAGAGGCACAAACATAGGAAAAATTAATAAGATGCTTGCGAGCAGTGGCGAAGCCACGTCTAGGATGTGTAGTCACTTGACTACACAGATCTTTGGCAAAAATATTATACATGAAGTATAAATCATGTAAAAAACATTAAAGTATGTATATTTGACTACACAACTTTGTACTGACTACACATGATTTTATTTCTGGCACCGCCACTGGTTGCGAGTTATCTCTCCAATGACGATAGCAACACGATCAAGGGAATAAGTAGGATATGATCTCCCATGCCTCGATAAATATAAATGTTGAAAACACTGTAAGAATACCTCTATAAAGAAAAACAACTTCTACAACATGTTAGCTATATGTTGCAAAAGNCTATATTTTTTGCACCTAATGAACAAATTGTTACAATACGATGAACATTTATCAGAACAAATTTTCCTAGATAAAATATTTGCTGGTTTGACGAATACTAAATTTTATTTGGTCCAAATGAAGGAAAATATTGCAATATGATGATCATTTTTATATTGGTTTCAAACCTTTTTGTAAAATCGACAGATAAATAATATTGCATCAATAATTAGAGGCACAAACATAGGAAAAATTAATAAGATGCTTGCGAGCAGTGGCGAAGCCACGTCTAGGATGTGTAGTCACTTGACTACACAGATCTTTGGCAAAAATATTATACATGAAGTATAAATCATGTAAAAAACATTAAAGTATGTATATTTGACTACACAACTTTGTACTGACTACACATGATTTTATTTCTGGCACCGCCACTGGTTGCGAGTTATCTCTCCAATGACGATAGCAACACGATCAAGGGAATAAGTAGGATATGATCTCCCATGCCTCGATAAATATAAATGTTGAAAACACTGTAAGAATACCTCTATAAAGAAAAACAACTTCTACAACATGTTAGCTATATGTTGCAAAAGTCACAATACATACGCACATAGGCGGTGCAACATATGCATTACATAGTTGCAACACATGGTCCTACCATGGTACGTATGAAAAAAAGGGAAAGGAGAGAGTGAGACACGTGAGAAATAGAGCCGCTGATACCAGGTGCAAGTAGGGTTGTGTCCGCTGAATGTACCAGGTCCAAGTATAGTTATATCAGGTGAATGTACTGGGTCCAAGTTGAGTCGGGTGAATGTACCAGGTCCATGTATGGTTGTGTCGGGTGAATGTACCAGGTCCAAATAAGGTTCAGTCGGGTGAACGTACCAAGTCCAAGTAAGGTTCAGTTGGGCGAATATAACAGGTCCAAGTAATGTTGTGTCCACCGAATGAACCAGGTCCAAGAAGATTTGTATTCGCTAAAAGGTGAATCTCAGAGCCTATCACCATGCTATGGAGTGCTACGGGACATTCTGGACATCTTGGGGGTATTTACCTCTTTCAGCGTCAATCATGTGAGTAGGGAGTGCAACACCCTGGCCCATGAGCTAGCTGTGGAGGCAAGACAACATGGCGATCTTCGGCTCTTCGCTATGGTTCCGGGCAAGCTGAATGGGCACCAGCAAGCCCTCGTATCCTCACATATGGGTTGGATAGGAAGAGAATTGCGGGCAACTCGGACATATGGGGACAAAGCGAGGGTTCGATTGGGTCATATTTTTTCTTCTATTTTAAGTTTTGATAGTGGCAAGACTGTCCTTATAGCTCGAGAAACAACAAAGACAAATCATGAGAAATAATCTTTGGCTCTCCGGTGTAAATACATCTGATACTGAAATATTAATTACAAAAAAGCTAAAAACATTCCGGTTGACTATAAGCTACAAGGCAATACATGAGTACTTAGACATGCTACATTTAGCTGAGACAATTATGCTTGGGCCTAATACATGAAGTCAACACAAAAATACTTGGACATAATACATTCACCCTATACAATTATACTTGGACCTATTAGATTTAGTGAGCAAATCCATACTTGGACCTGGTACATCACCGACACAAACATACTTGGACCTGTTACATTCAACCGACCTAACCGTACTTGGACCTGATACATTTAGCCCACACAAAGATACTTGGACCTAATACATTCGCCCGACACAACCATACTTATACCTAGTAACTTCAGTCGACACATCCATATTTGGACCTGGTACATTCACCAAAGACAAACATATTTGGACCGGGTGCATTCAATCAGCACATTCATCCGACACAACGATATTTGGACCAAGTACATTCAACGAACACATCCATACTTGGACCTGCTACATTCACCGAATACAAACATACTTGGACCTAGTACATTCAGTCAACAGATCCATACTTGGACCTGGTACATTCACCGAACACAAACATACTTAGACCTGGTACGTTCACCCAACCTAACCGTACTTGTACCTGGTACATTCAACCGATGCAATCATACTTAGACCTAATATATTCACTGTACACAACCATACTTGGACCTAGTACATTTAGTGAGCACATCCATGCTTGGACCTAGTACATTCAGCGAACACAAACATACTTCGACCTAATACATTTAACCGGCTTAATTATACTTGGACCTGGTACATTCAGCCAACAGAAAGATACTTGGACCTAATACATTCGTCCGACACAACCATACCTGAACCTAATACATTCAGATGACACATCCATACTTGGACCTGATACATTCACCCAACACAGATATACTTGGACCGGGTACATTCAACCGGTCTAACCGTACTTGGACCTGGTACATTCAACTGATGCACCCATACTTGGACCTAGTACATTCAATGGACTCATCAGTACTTGGATCTGGTACAGTTCACCGAACACAAACATACTTGGACCTGGTATATTCAACCGACCTAACCATACTTGGACCTGGTACATTTGGCCAACACAAAGATACTTGGACCTAGTACATTCACCTGACACAACCATACTTGGACCTAATTATTCAGTCAACACATCCATACTTGGACCTAGTACATTCACCAAACACAAACATGCTTGGACCTGGTACATTCACCCGTCCTAACCGTACTAGAACTTGGTACATTCAACCGACGCGATCATACTTGGACCTGGCACATTCATCCACACAAAGATTCTTGAATCTGGTGCATTCACCCAACGCAACCATACCTGGATCTAATACATTGAGTGAACCCATCCATACTTGGACCTGGTACATTCACCAAACATAAGTTCAAGGGAGCCGGACCTCGATGTCAAGGAGGAGGTCATGGAGCAGCCGCCTGTCGCCGCGTGGAACCCTCATCTGGTGGGCCAGTGATGGAGCTGGTCGTGCTCGACACCGGAAATGGGCGACTCAGTGGGTCGGCCCAGGGTCATCCACGCCACCGCGATCACCAAACCAGGAGCATGAGCCATAGGAGCAGGTGGTGCAGGCGCCGCCGGCGCCTCCAGTCTGGCAGGGACCACCAACCCACCTTTGGCTGCCACCTCCCTACGTCGACCTCAGCAGCGATGACGGCGTGTAGGATGGCGGCTCCTGAAGACGACAGCGGCCACCGTCGACAGGCCTATTTCTAGTTTTTTTATGTCTATTATTATCTTTTAGTTTAATTAAGACCTGTGTTGGACTTGGGGTACTATGGATATGTGGATGTTCATGTTTATATTTATGTTTTCATATTATTTGCAAGTTTATTTTGTTCGGCAACAAATCAAAGTCCACAAATCTGGACGGTTTGGGACGAAGCGTGCCGGTTGGGCGTACCGATAGCTACACGACCGTAAGCGAACGGGAGTGTCCATTTTCCTGCCACAAACGCACGAAGATGGGACGAAACGGACGTCCGTTAGGGGTCGTGTGCCTTGGAGTTGCCCTTATACCTATCGAACCAGGTATGCAATTTTTTGTATCTTTAAATGCTTGGGGTACGCTCTCACCGGCCCCGCAGTCACTACACCATGATCGCACATCGTCATCAATTGGTCAAGCGCATCGACCAAATATTTGGTATTGGATGAACAGTTTAATCAAATCGCATTCTCCGAATCGACATCGAAAAAATCATTTATCAAACCCTTAAATTGCCGAAGACTGACAGCACCTCACAATAAAAGTAAACAATCGAACGGAGAAATAAACATATGGACAAAAAAGTAAGATATGTGCGCCAATCGAACATGGTTCATATCTAATTTTCTTTTTTCAGTTCATCTGATTCCTACAACCGTTAGATGTCTGAGCGATTATGTCATGTACAGTTATTATAGTAGAAAAACAGAAAAAGTGTTTTATTTACCCTGGCCGGTGCCAGCTTGAAGTTTCACCTATGATGCTCACTGACAAGTGGATGCCTACACTATACACCACAACTCATTTGGAAGAGCAAACGTGTGTAGTAGTGCTAGTTACGGCTGCATTGATCGCGTCCCTGCGTCCAATTAATTCCCGTTGACTCGTTAGGACGGTGGAGTTTGTGAGCCACAAGTACGGTCCATCACATTCTAAAAGGAGAATGATATGTGGGGCCGATTTCAATGTGCTGTCAGTATTCACTAACGCCGGCTGGTGGGTTTAAAAAATGAGCCTCCTGAACCTGTGTGCCCCGTGAGCACCGTCTGCATGCTGTCCTTTCAACCATCGCTTGAAATATCACCGTCTGCGCAGCTGCTGCCTGCTAGGCCTACTCCTGCCAAGCCTATTCCTCCATGCCCGTCGCTGTCTGTCCCCTTAAAAAAGCCAGACTAAATCCACTAAGCCTGCTAAACGACTGCAGCTGCGCAGTAGCTCCCGTGAATCGTAACGCAGCTGGACGGACAGGATTATAGGGTGCCGGGACACCCGGGTGCGGTCGCACCTTTCCGATCTATCTTAACATAAAACTGTGGTCTAGCTAGCCTCGCATTGGAAAGCTACTTTTGGAGTACTTAGCAACTTACTGTCACTGCCAATCTCTAAATCTGCGATTGTTGGTAGCTAGCTCGCAGCCCGGTCGATAGATGGATAGATGTAGGCTTTAGCAGCAAGATGCCGCAGAAGAATGATTTCTTTCTTACACCTATCTGAAGATAGATGAGTACTATAATCAAGCACGTGCTGCGCACTACTCTGTTTCAAGTAGTGTATCTTCTGCTCTGCTCTGGCTAGGGCATAATTCCAATTCCTTTGGGATGCAGAGCAGAGAGGCAAGACCGCAGCCGTGCACAGTCGATCAGTGAGTCGAGTGATTGCTTGCGTTGGTCGATCTATCCACAGTTCCACACACGCGTCACCAAATCTGACTAGATAGATAGCTATGCTCCTCTACCTTGAAGATTCTTTCTGTGTTCTGACTTCTGACACTGGATGATTCAATTGAATTGTGCGTGCAGGGACAGAGAATCCACGAGTGGTGGTTGTAAGATGGAGCTTGCCGCGGAGGAGGTGGACGGCGTCCGCGCCCGCTGCATCCCGTCGGCAAGGAAACCAAGCAGCAGCAACAAGCTTCCGACCAGCCACGTCCACGTTAGCAGCTGGCGCAGCGACTAACCGGAACTTCACTGATCAAAACTCAGCAACATATTCAAAATGATGTTTGACGTGCGTCCACTGTAGATTGAACGAACAAATGTCTTGCCACGGCACGCGCTCTTGCATCCACATCCATTGTTTTTATCTTTTCCCCTATTCCGAGAGTAGCTAGCGTAGAATTCAAATTCACTTGTATCAAGGTGGTTGTAGAATATAGTGGCACGGCAGCAGAGCGGAGAGCATGTGTGTCTGAACTCTGAACCGAGCAGCGTGGCACATGCAGTGTTTGACTTTGCTTTTGTTTTTTTTTTTGAAACGGAGGCAAAAGATTTGCCTCATCCATTAAATAAGAGGAGAATAGAGTTTGACAGATTGCAAGTGACCCTACAAAAAAACCGCATGGCAATTACTCTCGTACAATAATACGCCCTAGTTTCTTAGCACCCGCTGTAACCCATAGGTTGGCCTCAAGCAAAATATTTTGAAGAAGAATAGGCGGTGGCGCACTCTTGTGGCGAAACACCCGGGCGTTTCTCTCATTCCACAGAGTCCAAGAGACGAGCATGGTGAGGGAGGCCATCGCTCGTCTGTCTGGATTTCGCATGTCGGTTCTTCTATCCCACCAACGCATAAGAGAGCCCTCAAGGTGCCAATCGGAGGTGTCAATGTGCGCAAGACCAAACTTGTCAATGACTGATCGCCAGAGCCGAATGAAGAAGCGACACTTGACGAAAAGGTGGATGCCTGATTTTTGCTCCCTCTTGCAAAATGGGCAAAGCCCACAAATTTCCCAACCACACCGCTCCAACCGGTCTGCAGTCCAAATCCGGTCTTGCAAGGCCAGCCAAGCGGAGAATTTGACCTTAGGGGGAGCCCAAGCTTTCCAAACCATGTAGTGAATGGGCGAGTGCGTTAGGCCATGAAATTGCGCCTTATAAGCAGTGGCCACCGAGTATATCCCATCTACATCATGTTTCCAAACAATGTCATCCTCAACCTGGTCGTCAAGGTGAACGTCATGCAGAAGTGTCCAGAGCGAGAAAAGCTCTCGGATGTGGGCGGCAGAGATAACCGTGTCATGCTTGATGTGAGTCATCCAAGCGTTCCCGCGTATGGCTTCTCGCAGCTTCCAGCTCTTTCTTTTCGCGGCTTGATAGATAAGCGGGGCAACATTCTTGGGCTTGCGACCAAGCAACCACGGGGCGTCCCAAAAAGGTGTTTTAGCACCATTTCCGACGATGATTGTGGTTGAGGCATAGAAGAAATCCAGGTCGTCCTCGGTGCAAGGGTTGCCCAATCCAACCCAGAGTTTGTTAGGCTCCTTCCATTCGAACCAAAGCCACCTCAGCTGCAGAGCCCGAGCAAACTTGTCGGTGTTGAGGACCCCAAGGCCTCCATAATTTGTGGGCCTGCAGACCACGTCCCAGTTGACCTTGCATTTTGCACCAGACGTCTTGTCTGAACCAGACCAGAGGAAGGCCCTCTCCACCTTGTTGAGATTATGGAGTGTGCCCTGCGGCACAATGAGAGGCGTGATGGAGAAGACCGCCTGAGAGGTGATGCCGATCTGACAAGGGCAGTGCGTCCAATGGTTGTGATGGTTTGTCCTTCCCAAGTTACCAACTTCCCGGCCGCCTTGTCTTCGAGATATTGGAAGTCGACTTTACGGAGTTGCCTGACCGAGAGCGGGAGGCCTAAATATTTTATTGGGAACATGGCGCGGGTCACCGGGATGCTACTCAGAATATGCCCTAGAGGAAGATGATTGCATTGAATGGGCACCACCGAGCTCTTGTGGAAGTTAGTGCAAAGGCCTGTCACCTCGCCGAAACCCCTTAGGATGGCAGAGAGGTTGTCAACGTCCCTCTTAATTGGGGCCATAAAGATGGCCGCGTCGTCCGCGTAGAGGGAGGTTCTCATCATGGCACCTCGCCCGTGTATCTTTTGTAAGATGCCTTTATGAGTTGCGGTGGCGAGGATTTGTTGAATGGGGTCGATTGCATGGACGAACAACAGCGGTGATATCAGGTCCCCTTGATGGAAACCGCGGCCATGCTTGATCGGGTGGCCCGGAAGCCCATTGAGGAGGATGCGCGAAGAGGACGATCAAAGCAGAGCGGCGATCCAATTCCGGAATTTGCAAGGGAACCCCTTGCGTTGTAAAAGGTCGAGGATGTATTCCCACTTGACCGAGTCAAATGCTTTTCTAATGTCGAGCTTGAAGAGGAGGGCAAAAGTCTTGCGTTTGTGCAACCGACGCGCGAAATTGCGAACATACATGAAGTTGTCATGTATACTCCTCTTCTTTATGAAAGCACTTTGGGCGTTGGAGGCGAGTGCTCCATGTGAGGGGCAAGCCTCAAGGAAAGAATCTTGGCAATAATCTTGCCAATGGCATGCACGAGGCTAATTGGCCTATAATCGGAGACGCCTTCCGCCCCATCCTTCTTGGGCAACAACACCACATTGGCCGAGTTGAGCCATTGCAAGCGGGAAGTGTGGAGGGAGTCAAAACATTGGATGACATGCATGAGATCATGCTTGATGATATCCCAACACCGTTTGAAGAAGATGCCCGTGAAGCCGTCCGGACCGGGTGCCTTATCACCCGGCATAGCTTTTATGGCCGCCAAAACCTCATCCTCTATGATGGGGTCACCGAGATCATGCAAATCGTGGGGTTGAATGTTCAGCTCATCCCAATTGAAGTCAACGTTGCTTGTGCTACCTCTGCCCATGACCTCCGAGAAGTGGCTGTGGATTATCTCCTTTTTTTTCTTATGCTCAGTCACCCAACCATGTGCATCCTTATCCTATGAATGTGATTCTTTCTTCTCCTGGCGTTGATACGACGGTGAATTTTTTTTTGTGTTAGCATCTCCACTCTTGAGGTGTTTTCATTTGTTCAAACTTCAAAATGAGGATGCATCCATGCCCGTCCCCAGCTTGCCTTGTCTGTTGCTAGCTTGGATGTATTCGCTGGCTTGCATGTGGGACGAGGACGCTCTTAGTATGCATTAAGACAAGTAATTTGTGACGGAGATGATACTAGGCCCTAGTTTCGGGTTCGCTAGCACGGCAGGATTATACACATTCCTGGCCAACTAGGGCGTTCCTGGTGTGCCAAATCTCCATCACATAACTGAATAAAAACGAGGGGCGTGATCTTGCTCACGAAGGTAATAAAATTATCCGAGCGGCTTGCAAATGGGCATGTCGCCGGCCTGCACCGGTACTATGCTATACAGGCCTCCTATTTGGCGGCACATGTGTCGGGAAACAATCAAACGCGCACCCCCGCTCCCCCTGCACGCCGTTTTGGGCCGGCCCCTGTGCGGGGCGGGACGCCCCCACTATTTTATTTTGTTTTATTATTTAAAATAATTTGCAATGTCAAAGAACTTCAAAATTTTAAACATATGCGTATTTCAGAAACATATTCAAGAAATCATAAAATGTTCATCAATTTTAGAAATGTTGATGTACTCATAAAATGTTCACGAATAAAAAAAATTGTTCCCCAATTTCAAAAAATGTTTATCAATTAAATTATTTTTAATGATCCATAAATCTTCATGAATTCGAAATTGTTCATGCATTTTAAAAAATGTCATCAAAACAAATAAGAGGTCTTGACTTTCTAAAATTTAAAAAATTAATTTAGAACATGTTCGCTAATGAAAATTAAACATTCACAATTTCAAAAAATGAATTTTTTTAAATTATATTCACTAATTCGAAAAATATTAATGATTTTATTCACAAATTTGTAAAGAATGTTTTCTAATTTGAAATATATTCATGATTTCAAATAAAGGTCCACGAATTCAAAAAATCTTCATGATTTGAAAATATATTCATGATTCAGAAAATGTCCATGAATTTGAAAGATGTCAAAGCTGAAATGTAAAGAACCAGAAAATAAGTAAAGAAAAAGGGGAAATAAAAGCAAATGAAAGAAAATTCAAACATGAAGAATAATAATAAAATAGAAAAATAGAAAAATTATAGACCAAGAAAAATAGAAAAGGAAGAAAATAGTGAGAAAAAAAAATGTAAAACCGGTTTGGGAGTCTCCCGAATAGCTTTCCTGGGCCGGCCTGGTATCTTGGCATAGCGATCACATGGTATACATTACGTCTATATCGAGCGACATAGACACTCCTAGGGCTATGCCTGGTCCGCTACCCAAGGCCCACTCCTGGTCCGGCATGACCCATACTTTTTTTTTATTTTTTCAGATCTATTTTTTATGTATAGGCCCAAAAGCCCCCAATACAACTCAAATTGTCCCAAAAACACGTGACCCATTTGGTAAATGTGTCACGGGCGGCCCTTTAATTAAGTGTGTCATGCTTGATCGGGAGGCACCATGTGTCAGAACGGCACAACCCTTTCGTAAATGTGTTGATGTTGGTCATGCCATGCCATGCAAGTTTTAGGGGGCTAGACTTGGGGGTTGTGTCATACTTACCAACCTTCCAGCATGCTCCACGCGGGACTAGNTTGGTAAATGTGTCACGGGCGGCCCTTTAATTAAGTGTGTCATGCTTGATCGGGAGGCACCATGTGTCAGAACGGCACAACCCTTTCGTAAATGTGTTGATGTTGGTCATGCCATGCCATGCAAGTTTTAGGGGGCTAGACTTGGGGGTTGTGTCATACTTACCAACCTTCCAGCATGCTCCACGCGGGACTAGTGTCGACATAAGAACTAATCCAGTGGTTTTCTAAACAGACCATAGCTAATGAGGTCGGAGAATAGAATCTAGTCGCGCCGATACTCCAGCATCACATAAAAACAAGACCTTAGGCACGAACTGCGGCTTGCACCAACCCAACTAGCATAAGCGAGCAGTCATATTCAAACTACACTATACACGAATTCAAGTGGCAAACAACAACAACGTCTAAGGCCATATGGACATTGTTTTCTCGTGCACTACTCTATCACCGTGTCCAAGTCACAATCATCGGCCACCCACCATGCGAGTACCACCACCTCTTCAAAAAAGTCGGCTGGATCACATCCCTATGGAACGGTGGCCCTTCAAGCGCGCATGTGTGAATTATGCACGTTCAAAGGCCATAGAATCCTGCCACTATGCAAGCCGAGCGTGGCACACACGCACCAAGTCAATTAGAGCATGCAGGCGCACATCAACTTCCTCTGGGCTCCACAACGTCCTGGAAACCCAACTCCAAGTTTAATATAGATCGGAGGGAGCAGTACTTTTCAAGATGCGGTAAGTCAATCTGAAGTTTCTTATTATAATGTTCTTCCCACGGCAAAAGCAAAAGGCTCATAAATTTCATGCCTTTGAATATAATTAATCACGCACATATATAGGGTATCTTCTTCTCTTTCGATGAGAAGAGATCCTTATTTGTTCTATGCGAACGTCTATATGTGCACATTGTTCGGAGAAATTTGGTCTTCCCTTGCTCTATATGATGAAGTTCTAAAAGAGTTATCAATCAAGTTCTATCTAGTCAGGCTTTTCTAGACATCATATAGTGATCCACCTATCATATTGACTAAAGTGAATAGTATAGTTGTAACCTTTGTTCGACAAATTTCAGTAATAGTACTTTTGTATAGTTAGGATTTTGTTATCTATCAGTCAATACTTACCACAACAATAGAAAAAAGTGGCATACATGACAATTATATGGTTAATTAAGTGTATCTCACTAATGAATTCCCGACTATTATATCTGGACCATTCTAGCCACACAATCTCTATAGGCTTTACTAAATATATGTCAAAACAATCTTGATGGTGTGTTCCATTCAAGGTTTTCTCTATTTGCACGTAAGCCACAAAGGCTCATATTGATTATCGATGTCACTATCATGCTATAGTGCTCATCTATCTTTGGTAATTTAAGATATCATGGAAACACTTGAGTGCAAGTGAGTGTCTTAGCATGCAAACTATTATAGCTTGGTATGTGGGTTTAAGACTTTCTAGCCCCACGCACCGCACTGGTCGATGACTAATAATAATAAACAGTGTAAATTCCATAATTTTGCCAAGGATCTATAATATGTTATAGATAGTTTATTTTAAAAAAATCATATGAATTTTTTGTTTCTAAGTATAGAGGTGTAACTTTTGAGTGTTTTTCAAATGCATAAATGAGCTGAATGTTAAAATTTTGGTATGTTAGTTTCCAACATGGTTAATGCATTCTCAATGGTCGCATCTTTTGCGAAGTTAAAAATCAATTTTGTGTAACATGTTTTTTACTTGTGTAACATTTTAGTCTAACAATTATTGTGGTTTTCCAAAAAATAAATCTAATATGTATTTGAAAGAAAAGATGTATTTTCATCAAGATCTGGTATACTGGTGTGAAGCAACAATGGATCAAGTTACCTTCGTAAAAATTGGCAAACGCGCAAACATGGATAGTGACACAAAAGTAAATTGAACTACAAGGTTACACCAAGAATGGTACTCCCTCTGATCCAAATAAAGTGNCTATAGTGCTCATCTATCTTTGGTAATTTAAGATATCATGGAAACACTTGAGTGCAAGTGAGTGTCTTAGCATGCAAACTATTATAGCTTGGTATGTGGGTTTAAGACTTTCTAGCCCCACGCACCGCACTGGTCGATGACTAATAATAATAAACAGTGTAAATTCCATAATTTTGCCAAGGATCTATAATATGTTATAGATAGTTTATTTTAAAAAAAATTATATGAATTTTTTGTTTCTAAGTATAGAGGTGTAACTTTTGAGTGTTTTTCAAATGCATAAATGAGCTGAATGTTAAAATTTTGGTATGTTAGTTTCCAACATGGTTAATGCATTCTCAATGGTCGCATCTTTTGCGAAGTTAAAAATCAATTTTGTGTAACATGTTTTTTACTTGTGTAACATTTTAGTCTAACAATTATTGTGGTTTTCCAAAAAATAAATCTAATATGTATTTGAAAGAAAAGATGTATTTTCATCAAGATCTGGTATACTGGTGTGAAGCAACAATGGATCAAGTTACCTTCGTAAAAATTGGCAAACGCGCAAACATGGATAGTGACACAAAAGTAAATTGAACTACAAGGTTACACCAAGAATGGTACTCCCTCTGATCCAAATAAAGTGCCATGGCTTTAGTTCAACTTTAGTTTAATTTTGAACCAAAGCCATGACACTTTTTTTTTGGCACGGAGGGAGTAGTAATCCTAGAATATCAGGGAGCGAGTTTAAGGGAGAGCAGTCTACCCGCCATAAAAAGAGAGAAACGACAGTGGTGTAAGATTCAAGAACACTAGCAAGATGATCCATCACATAAGTAAACATTGAGTAATGTTTTAGCAATAAAAGATGCATACCTGAAAGGTTTTATAAGTGTTGCAAATGTTGCAAAAGGATTCTAGAAGATTAACTGGTATTATACATGAGAAAGATGTTTGATAAAAGGCCTCTACAAGAAATGAAGAACAACCACAATATATTTTGGAAAAGAACCCTATGATTAGAGAAAAATCTAGAGCTGGATGTTCTGAGTTTTGGATGTAGACTATTCATGGATTAGAAATATCTAGACATGTTTAATTTTGAGATTTCTAGAGAAAAATTTTATGTACCAAAGAGGGTTTTGTGTCTTGGATAGAATATTCATGGAATATAAATATATAGACATGACTATTTTAAAGATTTTAAGATCAAATATGTTTTCGCAGGGTTTTGATGGTTGCCACATTTGATAAATAGATTTGTTGCGCTCCCAGTTAACTATGTATAATCATATTAATTATGGTAGCTATGGAATAGTTTATATAGTAAGGATTTAATAAGTTCCAAGTAAGAATAAAATATGTTAATTCTTGGTAGCATTAGAATTATTTATACACAGTCAACAACAAGAACCATTGATCCAATTTACGATCCATGCAATATTGTACCTTTTATTTAGAAATAAATACTATTTTTTGCACCAGATAAACAAATTGTTACAACATGATGAACATTTATTTAGATAAAATATGGTCTAGAAAATGAATTTCCAGGGTCGATAAATATTAAATTTTATTATTCCAAATGAACAAAATATTATGATATGAAAATTAATTTTATATTTGTTTCAAACTTTTTGTAAAATCGATGGATAAATAAGTTTGTATCAATCATCAGAGACAGAATAATTAATTAATCGTAAAAGGCATTTCATCTGCAATCACTTCAACAGTGGGTTTGGATTTCCACTATTAAGAAGAATAATCAAGACAATGTTGAACACATTGGTGAAATCAAGTAGAGAAAGGTAGCACTTTGCAAAAAAAATGTTTAATTACTTTGAATAATGCAAATGAAAGGCATAAATCTTTAAGCTATGGTCTTCGGGTGAAAAGAATGTTGTTATCTGTATCCATTCGCTAAGCTTTGTCAATGATGGCAAGTTTTTATTCCTTTTCTTGATGGTATATCCGTGAGGTGTTTACTCAATTTCTCACTTCTTTTCTCTCATCACAATAAGTGTTGGATCAACTCATTTTCAGATACTCATTGGCTCCCTCCCTCTCTCTCTCTCTCTCTCTCTCTCTCTCTCTCTCTCTCTCTCTCTCTCTCCTAGTAATTGTTCCATATATCCAGCAACAAGATCAAAGTTGCGGACAAGAGCCAAAAACCTCACTGTCATCTCAAATGCATAAAACTTGGGCGGAGGCCCTCCCTCGTTTCGCTCTTCTTCTTCTTCTCCCTCTTTTCTGGCGCCTTATACGGTGCCACGGTCAACAGCTCCGCCAGTTGAGCTAACCTAGGGTCTTCAGGCAGGAGATCAGCACGGTCCTCTTAAGCCAGCCCTGCGGAAATGAGAAGAAGAAGGTAAGGGCCTTTTTGGAATTATAAATCCAAACATAAAGCAGATGATTTTTTGTTGCCTCCTTAGAGGGGTGCTCGGCGTCGAGGCCGATGTCCTTCTTCTCGTCCAACAACATTTTGTGCAGCCTGAACAACACCCTCCACAGCTTCTCGTGGGTGGTGCCGAAGAAGTGTTTCACGGTGCGGGGGGTCTTCGGGCTTCCAGGACCACATTGGGGTGGCCCGGAGCTGGCAAGGAAGGAGGCGACGATGGAGCATGATATGGAACGCATTGGTTATCTTGGCTCCCACCTTTATCATATTGGAGACAAGCGTATGCAGCATATCCACCTCTGTAGTGGACCTCCAATCAAGACCCTTCTTGGTCCATGAGGTTAGCCTCGCTGTGGGTCCGGATCTGAATGGCGAAGTGGTCGCCCAGGTCTGGTCGCGAGGCTCTTCGATGTAGAACCACCCTTTGTGCCAGATTTTGACGGTGCCGATGAACGTGCCCTCCGGCCATTCGACTCGGGTGAGCCTACTCACCATCGCCACCTCGCAGTCCACCCGCTGGTCGTCGATGAACTTCGGCTTGACGCACTAGTAGAAAAGGGGGCAATGGTCTAGGCCCGGCCAGCCCATTAGTCCCGGTTCAATCCAGAACCGGGACCAATGGGGGCATTGGACCCGGTTCGTGAGCCCCGGGGGCCGGCCGGGCCACGTGGGCCATTGGTCCCGGTTCGTCTGGACCTTTTGGTCCCGGTTGGTGGGACGAACCAGGACCAATGGGCCTCGCTCCTGGCCCACCACCATTGGTCCCGGTTGGTGGGACGAACCGGGACCAAAGGCTGCCCTTTAGTCCCGGTTCAAGTCACCAACCGGGAGCAATTAGTTGCCTATATATACCCCTCGCCCGCGAGCAGAGCATTCCCAGTGCTCTGTTTTTCGTGGCCAGCGAGGGGAGAGCTTTGTGGTGCTCTAGCTCACCTCCTATCCACACGAGGTGTTCGATGGAATGCCCGAGCCACACTACTTAACTTTCTCCTCTTCAAGCTCAACCTCCAAGCTCCATTTTCCTTAATATTTGTCTAGGTTTAGCGGTCCATCACGTCCCGTCCCCGTCTTCACCGCCGTCAATATCGCGCGCCGATCTCGTCGCCGGCACCACGGTGGTGAGCCTCTTGTTCTTATCTTCTTTCTGAAAGGAAAAAAATATTCTTACTTGTATGTTTACATAGATACTTGTATAATTTTCTTACTTTTATTATTGCATCTTATATAGTGCGATGGTTTTGGTATCCGCCCCCGTCGGCCCTCGTCCTGTCTATGATTCGGATGTGGTATATATTATCTTTTCATAACTATTGGTTCATTTATTGTTTATGACAATTATGCCGACCAACGTGACATAGATTTTATTTATCTAGGAGGTTGTTGAACCGGAAATTCCAACCGACCCTATTGTCGAGAGGTTAAATTTAGTTGAAGAAGAAAACAATTTGTTGAAGGAAAAAAATAGAAAAATTGAGGAGGAGAAGATGATATTGGAGTTGCATGTTGTGGATGTCGTCGATGATCACAAGATCAAGATGGATGCAATGCGCTTGAAGATTAGAAAGATTAGAAAATATGCCATTCATACCGAGGCTTGGTATCATTATGCCGTTGGATCAGTTGTTACATTGGTTGCGATTATGATCGCATTTGTTTTCGCATTGAAATGTTTTACATAGTTTCAGTGTATGGTTTAATTAATTTAGATGCTCTGCACAGCTTTATGTTGTTAGATGAGAACTATGTATGTACTTTGGTTTTAATGTGATGATGAACTTCTATTAATTTGGTCACTTATTTATCTATTCATGATGTTCTGTAATGATTTTTGACACACTTAATTATATATAATGCACGCAGATGAACCGGCAATGGATGCACGATTCAAGACACACCTCCGAGTACATTAAGGGCGTGCATGATTTTCTCGAAGTGGCTGAGGTAAACAAGCAGAATGGTTGTATGTGTTGTCCATGCCCTATATGTGGGAATACGAAGTCTTACTCTGACCGAAAAATCCTCCACACCCACCTGCTTTACAAGGGTTTCATGCCACACTATAATGTTTGGACGAGGCACGGAGAAATAGGGGTTATGATGGAAGACGGCGAAGAAGAAGAGTACGATGACAACTATGTGCCCCCTGAATACGGTGATGCTACTGAACATCAAGAGGAACCAGACGATGTGCACGATGATGCTGCAACGGGCGAAGCTGCTGAAGATCAAGAGGAACCAGACGATGTGCCCGATGATGATGATCTCCGCCGGGTCATTGTCGATGCAAGGACGCAATGCGAAAGTCAAAAGGAGAAGCTGAAGTTCGATCGCATGTTAGAGGACCACAAAAAAGGGTTGTACC
>LR880968.1:965503671-965514467 GCA_904067115.1 Aegilops sharonensis | reverse complement strand
CTTTGTTTTAGTTTAGTTACAGTTTTCTATTTTCGTATTTTCTTTTATTTATTTATTCTCTTGTTTCTGTTTTCTTTTACTTATGTAATATTTTATAGTTTTACAAAAAGTGAAACCCACACCTAAAATAGAGTTACAATTATAACTACTACCACAAAAGGTCTTAACCCTGAACAAAATAGTATAGTATTTTATAAAATCCAAAATGCATTTATTTAATTGTTTTACCCACTACTTTAATTACTTAACTGCATTTAAACCTTTTATAAAAATGTGGTCTCTCCATCATAATTACCTATGCAATATTTGACACAACCCAAACAATTTAGTTTTAATATTTCAAAACTTTTGTCGTTTGCCTTTATTTTAAATTTTAATTTGACACTGTTTGAACTAACGGACGCTAGCATCGGTAATCGGGCTGACGTGGCTTGATTAGCGTGGGATTATTTTAGCAAGATTATTCGGGCGTCACACTAAATCATCAATAGAAGAAAGAACAATACAAATCATACTTCTGAATGATATACTGTATATGCAACTCAAGAAAAAAGAACAATGATAGTTGATACATGCAATCCAGTTCCAAGCTGATGCTTCAATCGAGACTTCATTTGTTTTTTGAGAAATATCGAGGCTTCATATGTGCTACACGCACCTACTCCTACGTGAGAAACTTTTCTTGTGGGCCAATGGTACTCGATGGCATGAGTGACCTGTACCGGGACGGTCTCACATGGCCATGCACTGTGCAATGGGCCCCATGACTCCTAACATTAATACTTCCTCCGTTCCTAAATATTTGTCTTTTTAGAGGTTTTAAATGGTGACTACATACGGAACAAAATGAGTGAATCTACATTTTAAAATATGTCTATATACATCCGTATGTGGTGACCATTTAAAATCTCTAGAAAGACAAATATTTAGGAACGGAGGGAGTAGTATACTCCTGCTAGTTCAGATCCAAAGAAGAACATGCGGCAGGGATAACGTGTGCAGGCGAGGACGAGCACTCCTTTCAATTTTCGAAGGCTAGTCATAGTAAAGAGTTAATTAGGCTAGTGTTATATGCATGACACTAGTATATGTTACTATTTTCATAGTGCAAAGTATTACTCCATCTGTCTAGATGTGTAAGTCACCTTACTAAAATCAAATAATCCCAAGACACTTAGGCCCTGTTTGGTAGCAAAGTATTTTCTAAGTTTTCTGTGAGTACTACAGTTTTTTAGATTATCGTAGTTTTATTTACAATGAGCTGTTTGATTGCCCCTAAAAACTGTGGTTTTAATACTACAATATTGGCAAAACTGTAGTTTTTTCTCTGCATAAAAAAAAGAACCCAACACCTCTTTTTTTAAAACTGAGCAACCGAAAAGAACAATGCAATGCGTCTAGCTTGGCTGTGCGGTTGTAGTTCGTGCAGCTTTATGACATGGTGAAGTTGCTGCCGGCTACGCCATGCTGCCGGGTGCCCTCTTTGCCTCTTTGATAACCTACAAGCCCTGAGCGTGGGTGTTCAGTGGAGGTCACTTTGTGCTAGCTTCCGTTCTTATGCATCCAGATGGCAACGGCTAGCTAGCTAGAAAAATGGCTGCTCTATTGCCGTGTAAATGGCCGGTCTTAGTCTGGTCAGTTGGGGCATGCAACTACGCTGGTAAACTGAATTGTTCGCTAGCTAGCATTTTTTCGTCGCTGCACCAAACAGGTTCTCAGTATCGCGAATACTCTGAAATATTATGTTGTGTCAAAACCACGGTATTTGATACCTACAGGATAAATTACTGTAGTTTTTTGATACTTTAGTTTTTACAATACTTTACTATCAAACATAGCGGTACATTAACTCCTTCCTCGTTTCTTGTTTCGTTACTACTTACCACATAAGCAAACATGTAGTGGATTGCGTTATGTTACTATGTAAATTAATTCCACAATGGCCAGCCTAACGTAGGTTCTACGCAAGTGTGACATACCCACTTTCTGGTTGATAACTAGTACCATTTATTTGGATGGACAAAAGTCGTTATCCCTATAGATGGATGGTCAGATTCACATGGTACTCTGGTGGGTCTAGTGGAGTAGCAATCATAGTCGTTTAGAAGATCCAGTGTTTCTGATAATGAAATCCAGAATGGTAACTCGCCGCTCCGTCTTGAATGTAGGAGTTCTTTCCTTTCATTATTTGCAATGATTGCAACCAGAAGCTTGGGTGCCTCCACTTACCAATGTCAGTATTAATATATTATCCGAGGATCTATCTAAGCAATAAAACATTCATGGACATTTTTTCCCAGAGAAAGATCAATAACACTTCACTTCATTGTATACTCGAGAAAAAAAAGGTATACTAAAGAAAGGAGTGAAATCATTTCATCGTTATCATATACTCCCTCTATTCCATAACGTAGTGCGTATAGATTTTTTTTTTAAATGCCAAACTTTACAATCTTTGAGCAAGTTTATAGAGAAATTTATTTATATCTATAATACCAAATATATATAATATGAAACTAAATCTTATGGTGAATCTAATGATATATGTTTGGCATTCTGGATGTAAATATTTTCTCCATAAACTCAATCTAAGTTTGTGATGTTTGACTTTTAAAAAATATGCACTACATTATGTAACAGAGGGAGTAGTATATAATTATAGAATACCCCACATGTTGTTGTGAGAATTGGTTGATAAAAAAATGGATTGATAACATGATAACCAATTTAAAATACATATGACTTACTATATCTGATTATGTATAGTTGTAACAATATTTATTGAACATAAGTAGAGTAACTGAATGAAAAACATTTCTCCATGTATGGTTGAATGGTTTAGTTGGGTTTTTCCATGCATGATTGCACGTTGGGATGGGCCTTATCTCACTCATAATTGTGAGGTGACATGCTTGCATGTTAGCATACATAAGGTGACAGGGATGACTCTATTAGGTATACAAGGTACACACAACCATTAAGAGCAATTAACATTATTAATGGTAGTACATTTCGAATCAATCGATGACACAAACATTAGATTTTAGAATGATTCAGAGAGTGAAAATATTAAGGAAAAGCCAAGAGAAAGTACACATGCGGGTGGATGCATCAGAGGGGTAGACTCGTTGTCATGGATCATCTACTTAGTGAACTCGATGGCCCATGCGTTGGCGTAGATGTAAGTGGTCTTCATGGTGGCAAACCCGGCGCCCTTGGCCAGGGCCTCAAACTCCCTCTCGTACCTCTCCCTGCCACCCGGGTTGTGCGCGAGCATGATCATGTCGACATGGAACACCCCCTGCGCCTTAGGCGTGGCTTCCGGGTTCACCGGCAGGATGCACTCCACGAGCACCACCTTGCCGTGCGCCGGCAAGGCGTCGTAGCAGTTCTTGAGCAGCGTCGCGCAGTGCTCGTCGCTCCAGTCGTGGAGGATCCACTTCATGAGGATGGCGTCGCCCGAGGGCACCTTCTGGAACATGTCGCCGCCGACGTGGGTCACACCTGGGAACGGCGGCGCCTCGGAGATGACGTGGGGAAGGTCGAAGTTGATGCCCTTGATGGCGGGGTAGTGAGCGGTGATGGCGGCCACGGTGGCGCCGACGCCACCGCCCACGTCGACGAGTGTGCCGAGGCCCTCGAAGCCCTTGTAGAGTTCGAGGAGCTTCTTGGTGATGATGATGGAATGGTTCTTCATCCCCTCGTTGAAGACGCGGTTGAAGCGCGGGTCCGTGCCGTGGTACTCGAACGCTGACATCCCGTATGCCTTGTTGAACGGGATGCCACCGTCGAGGACCGCGTCCTTCAGATAGTACCTGAAAAAATGGCACGGCATGATTCACCCACACATTGGAACATATATGTGCTCTGCTTGCCACATCTTTTGCAACAGGGAGATGCTACTACTCTATGAACTAAGTGTACTGAGCAAATGGGCAAGGTAAGATGAAGAAAGAGGGATGATCGATCTAGCTCACCAGCTCTCCATGAGGACCTTGTCCTGGTTCATGAGCGCGAGCGCCGACATGGAGACGCCGTCCTCGTTGGGGGTGAGGTACTTGCACACGGGCGCAGCACCGTACCGCCGGGAGAGGCGGCCGTCCTTGCCCTCCTCCGTCCTGCACGACACCACGTTGTACGAGGCCAGCAGCCGGAGCATGCGGTCCACCATGTCCGGCGCTTCCGGATTCGCCGCGGACGGGAGCTTGGCAGCCACCTCAGCGGGAGTCAGCAACTTGCCGCCGGCGGCCATCAGGGTCTCGAGGAGTCCCAGCTCGATGGCGTTCTTGAGCGTCATCGGGAGGATGGACGACGAGACGAGCTGGAGAGCGTACATGCACGCATCCTCGTCGGCGCCGGCGGCGATGGAGCCCATCTCCGCTTGCTTCTGCCTCTCCAGAGCCGAGCTGCTGGTGCGTGGCGTTGAGTGTGAGCGAGCGACTGAGCGATGACCTGCTTTGGAGGGAGGACGGGAAGGGGGTTGGTTATATGGGGCTTTCTGGCTCACCAACCACCACACCACACCAACTGCTTTTTCTTGTTGGTCTTCAGGAAAAGCAAGGGATGGATATGGCACACCGGAAAGTTGTACTCTTACATTATTGTTGTGGTTGTGGTTTATAAGTAGGTTCTGCTTTGATTTCTTCATAATGTTGTGTTTAGGTGTACTAGAAACATAACATCCACCCAAATACTGGTTGATGAATCATTGCATAAGATAAAGTGAAGATGGACAACATATGGTAAATACTTGTACTTCCATGATTGAAGATGAATAGATTTGACGTTTTTCCGCAAAAAAGAAAAAAAAAACATATGTGCAGACAGAATAATCTTGTACTACCTCCATCCCACATTAGTTGCCACTTAAATGGATATGTATCTAGTACTAAAAATAGATCTAGATACATTTATTTTGATGAAGTTTGGATCTTCAATTTCAAGGGCTCAAGTTATATAAACGAAGTTTGGATCTTCATACTTTTTTATTAGAGGACAACACAATAAATATCGTCCGGGATCGGAGAACAAGGTCAGCCCTATGATCCTAAGGAAAAACTAGAAAGGTCTGCGTTTCTCTGATTTTTTGTGCAGTTCACTCATATTTTTTCTTTAAATCGATACAGAATGGTACTAATTTATTTCTCCAGTTTTTTGTACGTCCAGGGACCTCCTATATGACGCTGATCGCAACGCACAGGCTCGACACATACTGGGCCGGCTCACCAACGTGGAGCCACATTTTTTTAACGCGTGATGTAAGAAAAATCCTGAAAATGAGGAGCTTGCGATGATTTGATCTCAC
This sequence comes from Aegilops sharonensis, assembly GCA_904067115.1. Classification (NCBI taxonomy): domain Eukaryota; kingdom Viridiplantae; phylum Streptophyta; class Magnoliopsida; order Poales; family Poaceae; genus Aegilops; species Aegilops sharonensis. Next base: position 965,509,162 of record LR880968.1, on the reverse strand, counting down.
CATCTCACATTACAAAGGTGAGTTGGTTGCCACTACAGCGGACGGAGGGTACTGACTACCAAAAGTGTGAAACATGAAACTATCCATAGCAGCGATCATATTGGAACACATTTTTGAAAAGTATTCTATTTTTTTCTTGAACGAACTATCAACACTTTTGAAATTCCAATTCTTTTCTATAAAGGCATCTAATTTATGAAATTTCGAGTATTTTTTGAAAATATGAACAACTTTTGGAATTCCAAACATTTGATGACACAACCCGAACAATGTTGAAGTCTCCAACAGTGTAAAAAATTCAAATAATTAAAAAAACATTTTATAAAAAAAGATCACAAAACATTTATCAAAAACAAGAACATTTTTTTGAGAAATATGAACAACGATTAAGATTCTTAACAGTTTTTTGACCAACATAACCTATTTTGAAATATAGAACAGTTTAAGAATTGAAACAATTCTTGGAAACTCAGAAAATATTTTCAAAAAAAAGAATTGTTTTCAAAACTAGACACATTTTGAAACACGTCAACATTTTTATAAAATGGGTACATTTTTTGAAACTCAAAAGAAAATTTGCTGAATGCGAAAATTTAATTTTATCTATGATTTTTTTTGAAATCCCGATACTTTTTGTGTGAACAAAAATTGAAATAACCAAAAATTTCTGAACTTCCAAAAAACTTTTGAGAAGCATGAAAATTTCAAGTTTTGTGAAAGAACAAGCAAAAGTTTTTTGAATTTTTCGAAAAAATTAAAATAAGAACTTTATTTGAAGGTTCAAAATTCATAAAAAAAGGCTTTTTTGAAATTTACGAACATTTATCAAAAATCATGAAAATATTTTTTGAAAAAGGAAAATTAAACTTGAAAAAGAAAATGGGAATAGAAAATGCAAACGAAAAAGCAAAAAAAATAAAAAGAAGATAAAATAAAAAACATGAAAAATAAAAGGAAAAAAGAAATGAAAAAGGATACGTGAATAAGGGGAAGAGTAAAAAAGTAAAATAACTGAAAACCAGTAAAAAGAGGTTCAGTAAACTACTAGAAGGTTCACAAAGCTGGTTAGGAATCTTCCATGAGATTCTCAAAAACTTCCTTTTTAGACAATGAGGTTCTCAACACTAGATTATGTCGATCAATCGCTCACGGCTAAAATGGGTCAGCCCAGTTATTCGTCCGCTCATTCTCTCGGTGTGGTGGATAACACATACGTTCACCTGAATTATATTTTTTGTATTTATGGTGGTACTAATTTGGAGACAAGGGCCATATCCAGCTTCTCACTCATGCTCCAGGCTTGGCCCAAAAAGCCTGGCCACCAAGTCATAAGAACAGTCTTCCTCTTCGGCTCACTCCGTCTGTCACCCCCTGCCACCTTGTTTGGGCCGAAAAAAATCCTGTGGAATATTTAAAATCCCAAGACCTTTTCTGGGCCAAAAAAATATAGTTGCGTGGGGCCTCGGTCTCACGGTTAGCCTTAGAGCATATCTAGCCTTTCCTCTAAAAAATAATCCCCAAACGCACCCAAATCTTAATTTCTCAAATCCGAGGAGTTGAAAAAAGTGTGCACCTAGCACTTCCCCTAAATCTTAACTCCCTAAGAAAAAAAATCGCGGTTAAATTTTCCAGCATGTTGGAATGTATGTTAATGTCCACTGACCAAAAAAAAAAAAGATTAGAAAACAATTACTATTTCTTTTAGATTTTAATGTTCCTGCTGGTGTATTGGAGCTTGACAGCAGAAAATCCATGTCGCTGAATGTATGCTATATAAGCTTTACTTCCCATCTACCATGAATCGAAGTGCTCATATTCCTTAGGAAAACGCTACATGATACATCAGAAGAAATGGGAGAAACACATGTATCCATGCATGACTAGTTCAACATGTTAGACTGATCAAACCTGATAAATGTCAGTTCGATCAGTTCCAGCCGAGTCACACGACGGTGACGTGCATCTACCATTGGGCTCAACTAGAGCGATGCAAAGCGCGATTTTCTGTTGGGTGCTCGGAGAGAAGAAAAATGAGGCACACGATGCAAATCCATCAGCCGAATCATGCGGCAGAAGCGAGCAACACCGAAGAGGCCGATGCAGAGCAAAAGAATTTGAATAACCAGCACTGCAGGGCAGAGCATAGTGATGACCATACCGGCCCACGGAGAGTACTCCTAATCAGCGCCTGTTGTGTCAACTAACAAAACTGGCACTCGCACGCATTCTCTCATGGGCCGCCAGCAGGTAGCTTCTAGCTCACTCGTTCCACATAATTCAAAAAGATCATGAATTTGAAACAGTTCAGGAAATTTGAAAAAAAATGTTCGTTATTTTCAAGGAAAAAGTTTGTGAAAGTCGGGAAAAATGTTCATGAATTAGGGAAAAGTTCATGAATTTGAGAATGTTCATGAGTGTAGCAAAAGCTCAAGGATTTGAACTGCCTATAAGAATTTGAGAATCTTTTTTTGGGGTGTGCGTCGGGTAGCAAAACTGCCTATAAGTAGCGCTTAAGGCGCTAAATAGGATCTGTGGCAATGGCCCGCTCTTCTTTCTGCATTTGCTCTTACGATTTTGTACGAATTTTGCCCAATAACAACAGATGACCCATTGAGCAAGCTTCTTCCCGTTCATCAGATTGTTTTCCGACGAAGAAGGAACAACCCAGCCCACAGGCAAAGCACAAGTACGACGCCATCCGCTCCGGAGCAATTAATTGAGGAGCGCTCGTTCAGGAGCCTCCTCAAAGGTCACTTGGGGTGGGCTGAGAGCGCGTCACTTGGCGCGCTCCCTCTGGAAATTTTTCTCGGCACATGTTTTCGGCTTTCTAGATGATTTTTTTCCCTGATTTTTTCGGCTTTTCGGTTTTTCAAGGGTCTTTCTTAGCTTTTCGACAATTTTTGCGTGAAAAACGCATTTTGTTTCTTCCGTGAGTGGCACGGTTTTGTTTTGCTTCCGCAGGAGGCACAACAGAAAAATAATGCGTTTCTGTTTCTTTTTTTGCTTCCACGAGAGGCACGGTTTTGTTTACACGAGAGGCACGGTTTTGTTTTCACGAGAGGCACATGTTTTCCGTAGTGTTTTTAGGAGATATATGTGTGTGTATGCTTACTTTCGTGGCTTATGCATACGCGTAGCGCTAGTGGCGTGTCTGTGTCCGTTCATGTTTACCAGCAGGGCAAGCAAGCACCAAATGAGAGGTTATTTGGACTGGACTGGACTAAGCACCAAATGAAAGGTTACTTGGACTGGCCGGAGGAGCTGCCGGTGTCCTATAGTTAGCTTGGCCGTAACAGCCAGCTTAGATAGACGATGGTTCGATTCCATCTCCCGACCGATCGATCCAGTGGAACCGCAGACGCGCTGTGACTGCCCAACAGACAGACTAGTTTGGCACATAAAGAGCATTTTTATGCCGATCGTACCAGCAAAGTAATCCCCAAGTGTTAACTGCGTCCTGCACCTACGTATTTTTGCGCCAAAAGATGCTGCTCAAAGAGAGGTCTCTAGCAGTTCATGTTTTTTTCACTTTCAGTTAGATGTCGATGAAAGCCACTGACTGGATCTCAGTCATTTCACTAGACACAAAAGTAATTACATATCATCCGGTCAAGATGTTTGAGCAGTCTCAGTAGCACACAACATTTCAAATAAACTTCAAAACATTCTTTGTTTTTCAAATATTTGGTTTAGTCTCGACTAAATGAATGTTCAGGTCCGGTCCTTTGGAGGAACCGAGCTCGCCGAATGTCAGTTGTAGTTTACTAGCTAACAAGAGACAAAAGTTAACTTTATTTAACAGAACAAACCATCGGTGACATGTATGATTTTTGTTTGTTTTCCATTGATTAAAACGAGTTTTTTAGTCGATTAAGAAGAGTTTTGAAAATGTGTAACAGCGGCGGTCGGGCGTCACCCAGAGAGGAGGGAGAGGGACACACGTCATGGTGACATGACCATGACATCGTGCTGATTTAACCAAGCGATTGTTGTGGTGAAAAACCCACACATCCAACATGTGCTGGTATAGTAAAAGCATCTCCAATAGATGATGTAGATGCAGATGCAAACATAATCAAATTTTACACCACGAAAGCTCAAAAATGGTGCTCAAAATGATTATGTAGAGGGAAAAAAATTACTCCAAGCTTCCTCTAGATGTAAAATATGGCACTTGGTGATGCAAATTTGCATCACCAGTCGCGCCCAAGTAAAAACGCGCCACACCGCGTGAACGCCCAATCACCGCTGAGTTTTCATTTCCCGCACCCCCGTGTGACTACTGTGCCAGCCACCGCGCCTCACGACCCCAAATTGGTTTATTCGACAGCCGCCGGCGGCCGCGCCGTCGCCAGCCAAATCCGGCCATCCCACCCCTGCTGCTGCCAGATTTGATACTTTCCTGCTGCTCCATAATCCCAAATTGGCTGATTCGACCGCCGCGTCGCCCGATTTGACAGTCGCACAACCTTCACTTTGGCCTGATGCACTTCCTCGGGCCGTCTCCCGCCGCCGTGCCGCCTGTGTCAATGCAGCCCCCGCGCTACCGTTATGCTGCTGAAGAAGCCGTCGAAGGGCAAGTCTGTCTTGAAGGGTGTGCGGTCGCGCCCCTCCGGCAGCTTCGATTGCGAGTTCTAGAGCGGCGGTCGTTGCTGCTGGCTCGGCACCTATGGTTCCGCCGATGAGGCTACATGTGTGTACGACGTCGCCATGTGCATTTTGGCCGGCTAAGGGGGGAGATGAATTTCCCAGAGATCGGAGACTGGGGGCAGGCGGAGTTCATCGGCCTGAAGAATCTGGTCATACGGCTAATGGAAGCGAAGAAGAAGAAGCTGGAGATCCACATTTCTTCCGGCGAGAGTGATGAAATGGTGATGACGAGGTTTGCGCAGGAGAATCCCCAGTATGTTCAGAACGAGATGTGGTTCTATTTGAAGCGTGACATTGAGAGGAAGAAGAAGCTGGCAAAGAAGGAAAGCGAGGTTAGCCCTGTGAAAGTCGAAGGAAGCGTTGAACCCTTTGCTCGGGCCGCGGTTGTATATATATGATAGATGCCGTGGCTTACAAGAAGATCGAGAGGAGATCGATCACATGACGGTTCGGTACAGGAGGTTGAGGAGATAGAACAGAAGAAGGGATAAGAAGAGATACAAGTTAAACACCTTTCCTATCCCTATACAACATCTTCTAACACTCCCCCTCAATCTAAACCTCAAGAAACTTTTGCAAGGTTAAGATTGTACTTGAACTCATCTAATCTCTTCATGGTGAGAGGTTTTGTGAAGCCATCAGCAAGTTGATCTTCAGTAGGTACAAACCGAATATCAAGGAGCTTGCGAGCTACCCTTTCTCTGACAAAGTGGAAATCAACTTCAATATGTTTAGTGCGTGCATGAAAAACAGGATTGGCTGAAAGATAGGTTGCACCAATATTATCACACCATAGTCTGGCAGCTTGTGGAGCCTTGATTCCAAGTTCATAAAGCAAAGT
>LR880968.1:965474781-965488049 GCA_904067115.1 Aegilops sharonensis | reverse complement strand
CGCACCGTCCATTTCCGCCTTGCCTAGCCGCAATGCGCATCTGTCCCACCTCCCAGCCAGCCCTGCCGTCCTAGGTATGTGTTCGATATTTTTTCTCTGAAGGCAGAAGTTGTACAGTGATATGTACTTTCAACCATTGGGTACCATTCTGATGAAGGTGATTTGGTTCTTCCAGTCTGTTTGAGAAGCAAGCAGATGAAGCACGGGAGCGACATGATACTCCATATTCCCAGTAAATATCATGGTTAATGTTTTTAATATTAGCATCTCATAGCAGTGTCCAATTACTTATGACTAATCTCATTCATATATGGTAATCTACTGTAACGTACAGAACTTTATTCATATATCAAGACCACTTTGTAGTGTTTGCTTACTGTTTCTTTGGAACACCTGATTCCACTACACGTGCAATCATTTGTTACGTAACTTTCTGGACCAGTACACACCCAATTTTGGGGATTTATACTATGAGAGAGTTGATATGTTACTAGAATTGTTGTACCTAATTTGGTTTTGTTGGGGTTTAGTTTTGATCTGAAAAATATAGGACATGCACATCAAATTGTTTAATCTTGTTCATCATGGTGAAGTGTTACATTAGGAGCCTATCTTGGTATGGATAAGCTCGACAGGGTCTTTTCCTACCCATTCTGCGGTCATGGGAGCAGCGTTCAATACCGGATGTTAGTACTATCTTCATGTGTTTTTCCTGTTAATTGGTTGATATTGATACTATATGATTATCTATCCATTCAACATTGTGACTGGCCTTTTTTTCTCTTCAGTTATGAAGAACCTGATTGGTGAAGCTAATTGTCAAATCTGCCAGGAAAGCTTCGGCACAACTGCAAATGGTATGTCCAGATTATACAAAGAACTGCAAAATTTATGAACAAATGTGTTGGCATTATGATTGTGATGACATTTAGAATGTGTAGGGTTCTGGTTGTCCGGGCACCGGTAGAGTGACCAACTTGTCAGTTGTCTGAACTATCCGAAGAGTAAACTTGAGTTGATCTTGGGCTGAAGCGCTAGAGGGTAACAAAATAAATTTCGTGAGTTATTCAGGACTTCAGGTTCGTATACATTCTTGCCCCTCGGGTGCTTTTGTGCAGCAATCTACCCGTCCATGGCGTGGATCTTCATCTTACTTAACATCTTGGTAACCAAATGTAGCGTCTTTTCTAAAAAAAACATGTGTAGTGTAAAGTAAGGACACTTCCTAGATTCACATGCTATCTGCAAGTGCCTAAACTAAACAAAGCTTTATATTGCCCCTCTGTCTATAGCAAGCAGCATAGAACAGCAGATTTTTTGTCTTTTACGAAAAGAGTGATGAGTGGAAGCTTAATCTGAATGTTCAGTACGTGTATGTAGCGGTGGTAGATATGCAGATCAGCATATGGTTCTGCTGGAGAAGACAAGGCTTGAAGGGAGAATGGGAGACAAGAGAGTGCCGATTCAATGGCCCTCATTTTAGCGCGCGGTTTTTTTTGGAAGACGCGTTTCAGAGCTGGAAATACGACGGATCATCCCCACAGATCCTTGTTTAATAATAGTATAAATATCTAAAAACTTACTTTTTAGTCCAAATTTGACGTAAAACCCTTGCTTGATGCGTCTCTCACATCACTCATCCGAAAGAGTGATTTCTTTCCTAAAAAATATTAGAGAGCTTGGCCATTGTATAATGTTTGCAGTTTTAAAATATTTGCATCAAACGTTATTTCCCGTCTGTAATTTTGTTCTTCCACCCTGCAGATTGTTCCTATATGTTGCATAACACTAGCAGGAGTACAACAGAAGGGAAGTGGCAGAGAGGGAATGACAGAGGCAGGCCTAAGTATGTTCCTTATATTCTTCTATCTCCTTTTTATTGCATGGTATGAAATTTGGATGAGAAAATAATACAATAGATGGTGTGTGGAACATCAAAATCTGCATTTTGAGAAGCTTCTTGCAAATTGAATTTTACCGCTCCTGCACTCATGAAAATTTATGAATAGGGCAATCATTTAAGTTTTCTTCCAAACGCTGTGATGTATCAAATTCATGAATTGAACAGTCTTTCAACACGATAATAAGCATATGTATTCCTTTTCTCAATATATTTTAAATATGCTAATATTGTTGGATGATTTTGAATTTAATTGGTTCTTTTCTATATGTTTTATTCAGATGTTGTATTTGCTAAGAATATGTCAGTCGTGAGGTCAGTGATTTATGGTTTCAATGTGGGCAAACTGGAACAGAGAAAACGTTCACTATGGAAGTTGTTCCAGATAATAGATGTGTTAGTTATAGGGCTCTTGGAGAATGGTTCATGATGTTAAAGAAGAGAAGCTCATCTGTTCTAGAAAAACATTTGGTGCGAGTATCTTTGAAGTTGATATTGAAAAATTGGGGTCCTTCTTGATGACAACTCTGAACAAACATAAAATAAGTACATCTCCTCATTTATCCCAACTTTATAATAAGGTTGGACATAGAGCAAAGTGTTTATGCTGTACAAGAGGTGTCTGGCAGAAACTGAAATTTGGCTCTATACATTGGTTGATTCAATCAAGTGTTACTGAACAAATTCTATTTAATTTATCATACTTGACATAGTAATGAGCATATTTTAGCAATGGGATAATGACATCTAGCAATGGGATAATGACATCCGAACTTCTGTTTTACTTGCATCTTGGTTAGGGTCACCATCATGAGTGGGCATTTGCTTACTGGGCAAAGGAGTAGAACCCACATATGGCTGTTTGACCATGCTGGAAGTGACCGCTTGCCCAATCTGAATTAGAAGGAGAGAGGTCTAAGGAGGCAAAGTTCATCGAGAAGTCACTGTCTGCACTGGGTGATGTTATTGCTTCCCTTACCTTCAAAGCGCCCACGTGCATGTTTATTCACCTTCATTTTTGCTTTTTACTATCACTGAAATTGATTGCGTGCATGCAGCATTTCATTAGTGCCTTATACATGACAAAAAATAGCTCTTTGTAGTGTTCTCTATTCTTGAGGCTGTGGAAAACTCAATGCTTATAAAGAGCAAACTTTTTAGTGTGACCATCAAGGGATTTATTTTATAGATTGCAGTGGCTTCGCCAAAGTATCAAGGCAACCATTCAGACGTTGGCGACAATGAGGCACTGAGAAAGAAGAGTGCATCCGTGGCTTTGTCTAACTTGTCGAGACCAGGCTCACGCTATTACTCATATCTTGCTTGTTAAAATTCACATCTTCTACACGTGATAAGCAAGTTGCACTGATTTTTCCAAGTGCATTCCCAGTATAGTAGTATTTCTTTCTTCAGATGCATCATTGTATTTTTATAAATGCATGTTCCAGTGTATTAGTTCTTTGTTTTCCAAATGCATGTTCTAATTCAAATAATTAGTTTCAAGGTGCGGCCATCATATGTCATCAGGATCATTCTTCACCTGCAAATTTTTACTCCCTCTGTTCCTAAATATAAGTCTTTTTAGAGATTGATATATGGACTACATACGGAGCAAAATGAGTGAATCTACACTCTAAAAGAAGTCTATATACATCCGTATGTAGTGCATACTGAAATTTCTAAAAGGACTTATATTTAGCAACGAAGGGAGTAGTTTTGAGTTGTAATCAAGTTAGATAACTTTTAGTTCGCACAACTTCATTGTCTGATTATTCTAGCTTTATACATGACATTGTCTTTTCTCGTATCTTTCAGAGAATTAGAGGAGGCACAACCAACTAAGAATCATGTAAGGTGAAAGGTACAAGCTATTGTGGTTATCCTAGGGCATATGGTAGTTTTTCCGATAGAAGAATTAAAGGAGTAGCATTATGAGAGATACGTGACTGGGTTTTTTGTGTACGCTCAATTACCCATTGTGTACTGAATTTTCTGCAATTCAACACGTGAGTTGTGGTCAGATTTAAGAGGGGATTTAGTTTGTTTCGATTGAATATGCGCGTCCTAATGAAAAAAAATCCTCAGATATAACGTGCATTGCACGTGCACATTTACTACTATATTTCAAAGGAGAGGCACGTCCATAAAAGCATGGAGGCAAGTCAGGGAGTGAAGCAGACACTGTAGCTAAGATAATGAGACTCATTACTGCAGACAGATTACTGTAGATAGCACAAGTTTAGATCATTGTTCATGCGCCTGTGGCGAAGCAATGTCAGAGGACTGTAGCGCCCCCTGCCAAGTTTAGATCATTGTTCACGTTAGAGGATCTGGTTTAGTTCAGTTAATTGCATCGCTGGATGTGGTGGCTTCAGCATATATGAGATTTCAACGACGGATCCATTGATCCTTATTAATAACCCCGTCATGGTTTACTGATCCCTATTATATTTTGTCTCATATTTTGACCATAATTTTAACTAACAAAATATAAGTTACAATCTTAGTACAACTTTATACTAAATTTAGTGTATAAAATTGAGACAATTATTTTGGGATGGAGGGAGTACATAACAAAAATAATACCACTAGAAAGTACATCCAAATACGAATCTAACAACATAATTTTTTATAACATGCATTAACATTTTTCTAGTGAAATCTATGTTCAAAATTTGGCACAAAATACAAAAGGGACCAATAAACCAGGAGGTAGTACACCGGTTAAGATTTCTTATTGAGTGGAGTTTACCGCCAAGCGGAGCACGAACGCGGGGAATTCGGCGGTGTGTCATTCAGTGGCGGAGCGTCATGAAGATTGTTGAGGGGGGCTAATCAGAGTTCAGGAAGCAAAGAAGTTACGCATGAACTCATAGTAATCTTGGATATTCAAGTCTAATAATTACGGGCACACTTAACAGTTTTCCTAGAGTAAGGAGGCAACTACCTCCTTTGGCCCCCATGAAGCTCAGAATCTGCTTGTTGCTGTACTAAGCTGACGAGACGCCGATGAAGATGAGGCCAAGGACACATGTCAATCCGATGTTGCTGGGACGGCCGGCAGAAAAGACCGCTGACAGGAGAGGCATGATGGCGCCTGCTACGAAAGCAATCGAGGCTTAGATCATCTCGAGGAGCACCTGGACCGTGCACGCGCCAAGGAATTTTGCCGCTACTGTAGTTGCAATTCCCATTAGGAACGCTTAGCTGCGGGTATCGAGTATGGCCTTCTCATGGTCCAGGGTGAACTCTGGCAGCAAGAACATCTACGAACACTAGGCCCTGAACGATGTATTTAACGGACGGCCAGACCCAGCCCCCCTGCCCCCCGGCCTGGGCGCTACCTCTATCACCGCACCGTCGCTCGCCGGTAAAGCCACCGCCGCACCATCGCCTGCAGGTAGTGCCGCCATGGGAAGTTGATCGGAGCTTGCTCTCTCTATCTCTCCTTCTTGCCTAGCTTCTCCTCTGGTTCCCCTGTCTCTCTTCTAATGTAGACGGTTATGCGTTGTTAAAAGGTGAATAGGGAGGTGTACTTATATGCATAGAATAGAACCTTCTGCAGCGACCCGTCCCTCTGGCCACATGAGTTCAGTGGCGGTGCTTGATGAAAATTGTTAGAGGGTAAAGAAGATAAGTTATGCATGAACTCTAAGAAATCTTGTATATTCAACTCTAATAATTAGAGCATACTTAACAGTTTTCCTAGAGTAGGGGGCAATGGTCCCCTTTGCCCCCCATGAAGCTCCGCTACTGGTGGCATTGAGATGAGGGGGGCCTCATGAGATAGATAGGCAGGCTCTCGGTGATGGAGGTGGTTCCATGTGGAAGTGTGTCGTCATACAATATAGACAGCCTCATTGACCGGAGTTGAACAATTTCATAATATACGATGAACGTTTTTGTAATAGACGATGAACATTTTTATAAATGAAAGGTGAACTATTTCATAATATATGATGAAGATTTTCTTAATACGATGGAGATTTTGTAATAGACGGTGAACTTTTATATAATACGCAATAAAGAGAATAAAAAACAGAAACAGAAAATAAAAAAGGAAACATAACAGAAAAAGGAACCAAAATAGAAAAAATAAAAAACCGAAACAAAACAACTGAAAACCGGACAAAAACAGTGAAAAATCTGGAAGAAAAACCCATAAAAGAAAAACGAAAAAACGCAAAGAACAGAGAAGGAAGCAACAGTTAACGAATCAAACGGCAAACGCCAATCTCGTACGTGGGCCAGCCCAACCGGAAGCTCGCCTCAACGAAAGCATAACGTTCTGACGTTAACGAGCGTCAAATAGGGTTTGCCCATGCTGGCACGCTAGCTAAAGGAGACCAGCGTCGGTGATGACCGTTGCGTTGCTCATGCCAGCGTAGCAATAGCTCGGATGTCGCGTTGCTCATGTCGTGTAGTTGGCTTCAACCAAAAAGAGAGGAGAGCTAGCGTAGCGATAGCTCGGATGTCGCACCGGTCACTGCACGCGGTGATGAGCCATCAGGCCGCCTGTCTTCACGTCTTGAACATGGGCCTTGTACGCACACGGGTACATACTAGAGGCTATTCTTCATGTATAGACCAGGCCGCGATGTTCGGTTAGGCTTTGGTGACACCATCGTCAAGGCACCATTGAGTCCGGGCGTGGCGCGGGAGAGGCACGATGCCAGTGCCGAAGCGGGGTGATGAAGGAGCTCCTTGTGATTGGCGCCGACTTGACGAAATCATCGGCAGGCGGCGTCCTGGCCGGCTCTGTGGCTTCGTACTCCATGTCACCGGCTCGATGAAGTGGGCGAAGTGTGTGTGACAACTGTCTTTGCGGCGTCGAGGACTCGAATGACATCTTTCCGACGCGACAAAGTATTCATCATCTCGTGCGGAAACACTCCTTCGCGTTCGCTTGTTGGAGCGATCGATTCGATCGAAAGCCCCGCACACTTCGACAGCCTCCCTTGATTCGTGTTAACCCGCTGGCTGCTTTCCAAATCGGGAGACTGCGGCTTGTTGGAAATCGAGCGTTCGCACGAGCGCACGCGCAATAGCAACGCTCCATCTCGTGCAATATTGAGCATAGTGTCATCGTCTTCTACAATACCATCACAGTGAAGTGGACTCGAGCGGTGATGATGACCTACGTGCCATCGATCTCCATGGCGCAAGCTTGATGACATCGATCGTGGCGGTGTCTCGGCACGACCTGTGCCATCGTCCTCCACGGTACCGTCACGACGAAGCGGTCGCGAGTGATGATGACGATCTCCGTGGCGTCCACCTCCATGGCACTGGTTTGGCGGCGTCGGCGGTGGGCGGCATCTCGACGAACTCTCTGTCGACCACACCATCCTGACAAAGTGGATGTGAGTGGTGATGATGACTCGTGTGTCGTGTGCCGTTGGCCTCCGTAGAGCTGGCTTGGTGAAGAATCCAGTGGGGAGCACCACGACTAGCTAACCGGTGTCCTCGTCGAGCGGTGATGAGTGGGGGAAGCTACTGTGGCGCGGGTTTGGTGAAGACGAGCTCCGGCGACGCGTCGTCCTCGTCGAGCGGTGATGAGTGGGGGCGGCCACCGTGGCGTCGACTTTCGTGGCACCGACCTCGGTGGAGTCAGCGTCCATAGCGCGGGTTTGGTGAAGATGAGCTCCAGCGATGCGTCGTCCTCATCAAGCAGTGATGAGTGGGAGCGGCCATCGTGTCGTCGACCTCCGTGCCACCGATCTCGGTGGAGTCAGCGTCCATAGCGCGGGCTTGGTGAAGATTAGCTCCGGCAATGCGTCGTCCTCATCGAGCGGTGATGAGTGGGGGCGACCACCGTGGCGTCGACCTCCGTTGCACCGACCTCGATGGCATCGACGGTGGGCGGCGTCGTGGCGTGCTCCGTGTCGTCGTCTTGGCCGAACTGTCGTGACGAGGTGGACAGCCGGTGGTGATGACGATCTTCTCGTCGTTCTTTGTGGCGCTGGCCTGGTGAAGACCATCTCAGGCAACGTTGACTTCGTCGACCTCATCTTCTAGTCCGTCGGCTCTATCTCCGGCGGCGGTCCGATCATGCGAACTTCGCGTTCGGCAACGCTCCCGGCTTGTGTGCGTGCATGCTATATGCGTGGAACGGTGGAAGAAAGAGAGAAGTAAGATTAGTTAGACGATCATCTTACCCTATATGCGTGGAACACGAGTTTGGCCTCCATGGTGGTTGGGCTCCTCCTCCTCGCCTTGCTTCCGGGATGCAGCCGCCTGAAATTCTGCCAGAGGCGATCCACTCCGCCTCCGGCCGATGCGTGAGGATTCTACGTATACGTGCTTCTCTCAGCCTGGCCGTGAGTCCCGATCGATGGGTGAGTGGGTTGTGGATTGATGGATTGCTGCGTGACTTGATGAATGGATGTGTGCGTGGGATGACTAATGGATGCGTGCGTGCGTGCGTTGAGAATGGGTGTGTGCGTGCGTGAGTTGCCCCCTCAGCCGTCTCCCCTCTGCTGTATTTATAGGCCAATATAAGGGCTAGCTACGGCGCTGGTGCAGCTGCGGCTTGGTAGTTCCAATTTACGTGGACTAGATAGAGATAGAATCGTTTGCGTAATCTTAGCAGCTCCGTTGATGCTTATCTTCTCTTTCCCTTGACGCGTACGCCTGCATAAAGAAAGAAAAAACCATCACGTACGTACCTTAACTATCCGGCTGCCGGTGGGTCATCTGATTGATATACTGATTGATATATGCGATGTTCAGGAAAGCCGAGGCTGTTCGATCGCCATCGTCCGGCTTATCTCCGGGGTTTGCTGGTTGGAACAATCGCAGGTATTCAAGTACGTATACACGTGCTCGCCGGCCGATATATACGGTACTCGGACTGTATGTTATCTTGTGGGCGTGTCGTAGATGTGGACTCAGCCTTCTGACTGTAGCCTGCATGTGTGTATAACGCTATGCCACGGAGCATCAAGTGCAAGTATACATTGGTTAGTACGTGAGCAAACTCAAAATGCATGCATGCACGTACCATTGCATCGAGGATTGCCCAATGCGTGTGTGCACGTATACACCCAATATAAAACATAGATGTGTATAACTTGCAATTAGAGGGAAAAAATACATTTATACTTATATCTTCTGAAAATGGCAATCACAAAAATACGTCGAACAAATGCCCCCTCGCCGAAGAAAGTTCGAGCGCGCAGCAGGTCGGACTTTATTTGGTGATGATTTTATTGTTTTAATATTTTTTTACAGGCGCATCGTACGTGTGTATATCTTCTACAAACGGAGAGGTCGTTGTGATTTTGCATGGGCGGCCAGGGTTATAAATACAGCTAAGGGCCCCGTGCATTGGCCTCGTACCCACCTTCCTCTGGCGCCGGCCAAATACGGAGATCCGATCGTGGAGACGTCCCATCCAGCCGAAGTTCTTCCGTCCAGCAAGGTATGCCGCCGCTAGCTAGTCTCTACTTTTTCTCCCTGACGTTGGCGATTAGGCGACTCTGCATGCATGCAATCTCCTACGACTTCCCTTCATTTATTGTACCGGATGGGAGCGAGAGGCCGAACAAGTCAGACCATGGCAAAGATGACGCCAAGACGTCGAAGCACTACGGCAGCAGCGATGCCGGAGGTTCGTCCAGCAGCCGCCGTCACAAGGATCGCTCAGCTCCTCTGGTGCCTTCTAGGTCGGGAAGCAGGTCCGACGGGGTGGAGTACACCCGTTTGTCGCCGCCCTTGCCGCCGCCGGGCAGCACGGCGCCGCGGAGTTCACGCCATCGACCCAACCACACTTCCAAAACCTCCGAGGGAACCTTCATTGCTATTGACTCTGACGCTCCGTTGGATATCCCTGAGGTAAAATAAAAAATGTCGACATACCTTTTTTTTTTAACTATCTTCATCTTCGTGTACGCAAGACCAACAAGAGGATGTATTGCCACACGTCGTCGTGAGCGACGGCGCGCAGCGCCTCTTGGCCGAGGCGGTGGAGATGACTGAGCAGCCTGTGGCAAAGGCCACATCTCCAGTGAAGGATGCTCCCGCGGTGACACTTGCACCGCCGTCGGTGCATGATCCGGTGGTGAAGTCTGCGCCACCGATGACAGTGTCACCGCCGTCGGTGCATGATCCGGTGGTGAAGTCTGCGCCACCGATGACAGGTAGCCCGGCGGAGAAGCCCTTTTCTCTGGCACCATCAACCGGTGCAACAGAAGTGGGCAACAAGCGATCACATGGCGAAGTAGATGTTGGGGTAGTCTCCAAGAAGCCCAGATCACCTCCCCCTGCAGGTAGGCGTTGCTCTTGCCACATGCATGTCCCTTGGATGACCCCCCTTTTTTTTCTCTTACATATATTTCTCGTGTACTTTTTTTTAGGTGTCGCGAGTGACGCACCAAACCTGGATGACTTTTGCTCTCCCAAAGCTAAGGAACTCCGGGCTTTGGTGTCAAAGCACTAGAAGATCATTGGAGAGGAGGGCGTCACGTTTGAGAGCTTTATAGCTCCTCCGGCTAAAAAGTCACCTACGCCCAGCCTCATCCTCCCGGCAGCTAGTCAGAAATATATAAACGTGGAACTTGCTGATAATCAAGAAGCACTCAGGAAGCGGCCTCTTGACAAGGAAGAAGCCATAGAGATGATCACCTCAGCAAAAGGCCAATGGAAGAGCCGCTACGGGAGCAAGATCCCGCCCGATCTCGAGGTCCTAATTGGATGCCTCCAGGCGGTGGTTGCTCGACTTCGAGGGCATGGTGACGCCGCTCCTGCAGACGCACCCGCACCTGAGCGTGTGATCTCCCTGATAGGTAAACTTGAT
This sequence comes from Aegilops sharonensis, assembly GCA_904067115.1. Classification (NCBI taxonomy): domain Eukaryota; kingdom Viridiplantae; phylum Streptophyta; class Magnoliopsida; order Poales; family Poaceae; genus Aegilops; species Aegilops sharonensis. The sequence goes on along the minus strand of LR880968.1, from coordinate 965,477,352 downwards.
GCAGCTCTTGTGGAAATCGCTTCTCGACGTCGCCGTCTTGAAGAGGATGGGCCACGTATGGAGGAACGTCGACGTCCAGAAGCGATTTCCATAAGAGCTGCATCAAGTTTACCTATAAGGGAGATCACACGCTCAGGTGCGGCGGCGTCTGCAGGAGCGGCGTCACCATGCCCTCGAAGTCGAGCAACCACCGCCTGGAGGCGTCCAATTAGGACCTCGAGATCGGGCGGGGTCTTGCTCCCGTAGCGTCTCTTCCATGGGCCTATTGCTGAGGTGATCATCTCTATGGCTTCTTCCTTGTCAAGAGGCCGCTTCCTGAGTGCTTCTTGAATATCAGCAAGTTCCACGTTTATATATTTCTGGATAGCTGCCGGGAGGATGAGGCTGGGCGTAGGTGACTTTTTAGCCGGAGGAGCTTTAAAGCTCTCAAACGTGACGCCCTCCTCTCCAATGATCTTCTGGTTCTTTGACACCAAAGCCCGGAGTTCCTTAGCTTCGGCAGAGCAAAAGTCGTCCAGGTTTGGTGCGTCACTCGCGACACCTAAAAAAAAGTACAAGAGAAATATATGTAAGAGAAAAAAAGGGGGGTCATCCAAAGTACATGCATGTGGCAAGAGCAACGCCTACATGCAGGTGGAGGTGATTTGGGCTTCTTGGAGACTACCCCAACATCTACTTCGCCAGGTGATCACTTGTTGCCCACTTCTGTTGCACCGGTTGATGGTGCTGGAGACAAGGGCTTCTCCGCCGGGCTACCTGTCATCGGTGGCGCAGACTTCACCACCGGATCATGCACCGACGGCGGTGCAAGTGTCACCGCGGGAGCATCCTTCACTGGAGACGTGGCCTTTGCCACAGGCTGCTGAGTGATCTCCACCGCCTTGGCCAAGAGGCGTTGCGCGCCGTATCTCACGACGACGTGCGGCAATACATCCTCTAGTTGGTCCTGTGTACACGAAGATGTAGTTAAAAAAATAGGTATGTCGACATTTTTTATTTTACCTCAGGGACATCTAACAGAGTGTCGGAGTCTATAGCAATGACGGTTCTCTCGGAGGTTTTGGAAGTGTGGTTGGATCGGTGGCTTGAACTCCACGGCGCCGTGCTGCCCGGCGGCGGCAAGGGCGGCGACAAACGGGTGTACTCCACCCCGTCGAACCTGCTTCCCGACCTAGAAGGCGCCAGAGGAGCTGAGCGATCCCTGTGATGGCTGCTGCTCCAATTTTATCTGGATTTGGAAAAATGTTCAAGAATTCAATATTTGTTCATGGTTGCCAATTTTTTTAAGTTTGTTTGTTCATGAAGGGATGGCCTTATTTTTTCTGAACTTGGTATTTGTATTTGTTGGCATGTTACATGGAAGATTGTCTTTTTGTGAAGGAACGTCTGTATTGATGATCCATCTTTCATTTCTTTAATGTACTCCCTCTGCTCCTAAATATAAGTCTTTTTAGAGATCGGACTACATACGAAGCAAAATGAGTGAATCTACACTCTGAAATATGTCTATATACATATGCATTTAGTCCCTATTGAAATCTCTAAAAATACTTATATTTAGAAATGGGGGGAGTAACTCTTAATAAAGGGTAGTTGTGTGAGCACCAAATTAGAAGCTCAGTCTAAGAGAAAAGGTCTGATTATGTAATTTAGATACATAGTTCTTACTTTGTTAGAAGTAATCTAACGATCATTTGATATTATATACGTATTCATCTTCAATGTGAACTTCATTGATCAATGTGTCTCCCTTTGCCCTTGCCAATCCAGGATGCCATGTTTCTTTGATACTAGAATTTCATGTTACCTACTCCCTCCGTCCGAAAATACTTATCGACGGAATGGATGTATCTATACGTATTTTAGTTTAAGATACATCCGTCTTTATGCATTTTTCCGACAAGTATTTCCGGACAGAGGGAGTACATGATTACATTGGCCAAATGGATTTTACTTTGCCCTATAAAAGGTCTGCATTCATAGGTGGGATGCTTGCTCATAAATTTTCTTATTCCTAGAGTATTGCAATATTGTGGTAATGTGAATGGAACAATGTATAGATTGACTGCTATATCAATAATTTTGCATGCTAATATAAGGGCATATAACTAAGATATTGTATGCAGAGAATTATGCTGGTTCAGCTATATTTAAGTACAACGCAATGCAGCGCGTCGAAGGAAAGGCATGCAGATGCCCCTCCCCCTAATGATGTCATGTCCCCTCACGGGGCTTACTGTATTGAAGTTGAAGGCTCCAAGGTTCAGATTTAGTCACTCAAAGATATAATCAATCACTTCTCCTTTTAGTATTAGCTAATGCTGCGTAGATTCGTTTTTCTTCTGCCCAACATATGAATAGAATCACAGTTTCAACATGCCACTGTCATATATGCATTCCAATTTTCATTAAATTTGCAGTAAATGGGTTGTGACGAACAAGCTTACTATAAAGCTTGCAGGAATTCCAAATGCAATACGGACTGAAATAGAGCCGTACTTTTTTTAGCATGCTATTATTGAAGATGAAGACCACCGTTTGCACACACACACACACACACACACACGCACA
>LR880968.1:965456250-965474355 GCA_904067115.1 Aegilops sharonensis | reverse complement strand
ACACGCCGCACACACACACACGCGCGCGCGTACACACGCACACACACACACACACACACACACACACATCACACATCACAAGCATATTTTGCATGGCTGGTCTTCTTAGTTCTTAGTTCTTACATTGTCTTACGAGGCCTTGAAAGCCAGCTGTCTTACTGAACTTTAAAATCAAATAATGTACTGTATTGATTTATTGTAAAATTGAGATCAATTCTTCTTCTTATTGTTGATAAAACATGTTGAAACTTCAGATCTGTTTCTCGAACCTTGAAATGGTGTGGATGCTACATGGTTTTAAGAGTTTCCTTGACTTGCTTAGTTGGAATAGGCAGCTTGATGTGATCAATGACGGGTTCACATGCCCAGTTTATTTTCTTGGGTTGACCCATCAAATCTGAGAAGCAATTTATGTGCAAGAACCTACAGACTACCTGGCTCCTAAAACTGCCACGGTGTTTTTGACAATAATCCATGATTTGTTTCTTATCAAGGTGATGATTCTAGACTTCATTACAGAAATGATTCTGATGCAACTTATGGACTTATACTCCACGACATTCTTTTAGTTTGGGCATTTTAGGAATGATTCATTTCTTATTATGTGAAATAAGCATGAATAGCTTTGCATCAGTACTATATTGAAAAATAGAGCCCAGAGGTGAGATGGCTTAACCTGATACGGTAACTGACTGTTCAAGAGGCTGGGACAGGGCCTAGCTGCTAGGGCTTGCCGATCATCTGTTGATTCATCCGTTCAGGGGAGGCCGTGTCATGGGAGCTGGCCTTCCAGATCCAAGAACAATATGTATGAGCTTTCGTGTTGAATATGCATACAGTTATGTAGTATGTGCAGTTTTGCATGCTCCGAGTTTTCTGGATGGTGATTTTGAAAGTCCTTCCATGCTTCACAATCCCGTTCTCTAGTAGTGGTATTTTTTTCTGGTCCAATTATTGGATCTCTATTATACTCTGAACACTGAGGCAGAACATTTGTTGTCCTTCGGAGGTACGAGGAGGCGATTGATGTAGTCTATCTTAGTTGGTTCATTTGTTTTTGTCCCTTGATTTGAAATACTGACATGAATAGTATGCGTCTTTGTTTGGTGCATAAAAGATCTCTAGGTTGTTTTCTGCATTCATATAATTAAATTCTCTTGGCACCCCTGGTGTATGCCTCTGTCCTAAATAGCAGAGTTGTAGCGCTCCGGGGGCTGGATTCCTCTCTGAATTCAGGCCTCGGACCACTCCCATAGGTTCTTTTGTCTTGGGGATTTTGGGAGGGGAAAGGGATGGCTTCTCTTCCTTCCTCAGTTTGGCAAATGCAATTTCGTAGGGGAGTGGAGTATTATGCTCTATCTTTTTAGTTTCTTTTTATGCTTTGTAGTAAGACATGGTGATTTCTTCTAATGGAAATCGGAGAGAATGCTCTCTTTTGTCAAAAAAAAAAAAATTTCTCTTAGGCACAGATCATTCGATTTCCCATCATATTCTTCACATCACGATACAAACATCAAACAAAAAATGATGATATTGTGATCTGTTCTTTATCCGTATAATACTAATAGAAAGGTGATTGAGATGCAATGCATCCCTTTATTTAGATTCCTTATCCAACATACAATATTTCCTTCAGTCTACAGTCTGTTAAATTTGTATCCTAATAAAAATCTTAACACTACCTGGAAAACTGTCTTGCATATTCGTTTGAGGAATTATGTCTCAACTGGTAATCAATCGAGCATTGAAAATGTCCGTTGTTTGCACCTAAACCATTGAGTATTGTATGTATTTGACATTCGAGCATTCACACCAATATCAGTTTCGAGTCTTAAAGCTTTGAAATGATGGCATACTGCTGCAAAATAAAGGCCAGACAAAGCTATAACCGAGCGCGGCAAAGCGCGCCTATTCCTCTAGTAGTTCTCGATTTGTGCAACGACTGCCCGGCTGATGGGTGTTTTGTGCGAAAACCTCTGGAGCGGCAGATCGGTATTTTTTTTTCTGCTGCAAGGACCCACTACTGCAAAAGTGACAAGATTTTATGAAGAAGGTTTTCGGGTTAATTGCAAATCCTAGAGCGGGAATAAAACAACATTATGTCCAATTAACCATAGAGTCCAAATTAGAAACATAAAAAAACAGATCATGTAATATTGCTACATCATCGCGCTGTTAAATATTATTTGTTTGCATCAACTTACTATGTGAGTTGGTTAGGTGGACAGTGGTATCCCCAACCCACCAGGGTTCAAATCTTGGTGCTCGCATTATTCCTGGATTTATTTCAGGATTTCCGGCGATGCGCTTTCAGTGGGAGGAGACGTTCCCGTCGACGACGAGGCGCCTACGGTGACTTCGTAAATCTCAAGATGATATGCCGGCTCAGTCTCTCGGAGGTGCTCATAGGGGTAGGGTGTGCGTGTGTGCGTTCATAGGGATGAGTGTATGCGCGTGTATATGAGCGCTTATGTCTGTACTGATGCTCAAAAAAAATCAACTTACCATGCATGACGAACACCATTACCGCTAGGTTTTGTGAACTCTTGAAATATACATATACACCTGCTAGACATTGAATGATCTTTAAAGCACGTACCCGTATGGACACGACATAATGCGCACTCTTTCATTTTCTTTGCTCCACTGTTGTGGAAACTCCAATTTCTAGCCGAAGAAAAATGCCATATTCCCGTGGAATATGCCATCCACAAAATTATTTCAGTAAACACAAATCTTGCAGTTATGGCAATATCATCAATCTCCATTATTCTCTTTCCTTAATTTCATTATCTATTTACTAGAAAATATTTTCTTTCGTATCCAAAGAAATAGGGAACTCTAGAAGCTTCGCTGAATTCACATTTCTTTTCAAAAATTGTTTCGGCGGGATTATAATTAAGAAACAATCCCAGCCCTTCATGTTCTTTTCTCTCTGCCAAAAACCCTAGACCCTACCCAGCCGACCCTCATGGCCTATATAAACTCAGTCTTGATCTATTGCCCATGCACCCCTCTCCACAACCAAGAGACCAAGGAAGAACACGCTGCCATGGCGCAGGACTAGAAGAAAGCTCGGTCGTTTACTTCATCTTCATTATTAAGCTGAACCTCGACCTGTCTGCACCAAGCTTGACTATCTTCACCTTCACGGCTAGGTAACCATCCAAGAACGCAAGCTAGAGGAGCCCACATTGTTGATATCTGTAGTTTATCCATGAATAAGCTACCTAGGTTTTCTAATCTGGCCCCCAGTTATTTATTTATGACGACCATATATTCTTGGGTTCCATCTAATTTAGGCGCCACATGGCAATGTCTGGTTAATTCTTCCACTCTTTTGATTTTGGGCCTACCTTTGTCATTCTTTGTCATTGGCACCTCTGATAGAGGTTGGTATCAATCTCTCCAGGATAGGTCGATCAGATGGGTTATTTTTACTCGAATACGTTAGGATGCTCATTCTCTTTGATCATGGAATAGATTGCATTTTGTTGGTTGAATAAGGCGTGTCTTGCACATAGTAGTTTTTATCTGCACCATGTAGTCGTTTTTATTGCGTGAGCTTTATTCATATTTATCAGTTGGCATTCCTACACATGCACGATAAAGATTTCAACAAAAAATAGAAATTTTAATAATTGCATTCCCACTATTTTGTAAGTGGAATTTATGACCTATAGGAATATTGGTCTACAGGTAGAGAAGAGACGAGTTAGAGAGGGAAGGGCGGCCGCCATGGATGTTACCTTTGAGGCGAAGAACGGCTCGTTCACCCTAGAGGTGTGGTACTTCGCGACCGTGAAGCAGATGAAGGAGATGATCCACAAGCGCTACCGCCACCTCCCGGTGAAGGCGCAGCGGCTTTTCTTCAATGGCAAGGAGCTTGACGACGACCACAATACCGAGCACTACGGTATCATACAGGGGTCATGCATCCGCCTCAACCTGCCTGCAAGCTTGACCACGTTACCTTTGTGATTTGTGCGTTTCGTGTTGTCGACAAGGAGGAAGCACCGGATAGGAATAATAACTTCACCACTTCTCTATTTTACGCATGCATGCACTGTACTATACTGCTCCAAGTATGTACGGAATAAATCAGAGTCTCCGCTATCGAGTCCGTATACTGTTACGCTAGCCGGTTACGTGCGTGCATGCATGCACACATGCATGATCGAGTATTCCTTGGATTTCTTCTTTTGTTTTAACGATGCTTGCTCGTCTACCAAAAATTTTCTTCCTAAGCTCCAATGCGGCCTTCCCCTGCTGCTCCAATGGACACAGCGGACCGAAGATGCAGCCCCTTCTTCGTCGTGGCAGCCACTGGCCATGTCCCGCCTTGCCGCTGCTCACTGGAATCAAGTGTAATTTAGTGGATTGACACAGGGAAAGGGGCAAGAGGTAGAAGAAGACTCAGGTCACGAGCTACCATGTTTCCTTTTATTCACTCAAATAGAAAATGGCAAGAACCAGAGAAATGGGATTGGATCCAATAGTCACGGCGCCATGCATCCCACGATTAACCACGCTGCCGTTTCCTTTATACTGATATTCATGCGCCATCCCAAGCTGCCGTTTCCTTTTATTCAGGCGAAGAGAAAACAGAAGGAAACTCCAATTCCTGCGTAAATATGTACGTGCCATTTTATGTGGATTGTAACTGCCCCACTATTTTAGGTAAATGCAATCAAATTCAACTTTTAGTACGTACGTAAAGCTTAGTACTTCAAAATCGTTCATATGAATAGAATAACACGTCTTATGAAACAGAAACAAAGAGAGAAACATGGTTCGTTCCTATAATTATGGTGCCATTCCATGACTAGTCATGGCAAGGCCCGCACAAAGAAAGTGGAGGGGTCATGCACGCGCTACACTACTTGCATGCAAGAAACAAAACTGCAAAGAACAAACATGCACAGATTCATGGCTAATAGTGGCGCCCCAGCCGGCGCCGGCGCGTCCTATCGCTGCTGGTCTTAACAATGGAGTTCCCGGCTCCTCTTGCTGCTCGGTCCAGCAACCTCGTGCGTGCTCTGCCCTCTTCTACGGTGATCACGGACGGTCCACTCGGTCCAGCCCAGGCGGCGGCGGTGGCTAGGTTGGGGAAGAAAGAGACGTGAGCCCTCAAGGGGGTGCTCGACCTAACCCTTAAGTCCAAACGTTTTCCTGCCCGTCCGGTTTGGAGCCCGGTTGGACCGGAGCTGGAACCAACGCAATTGGTTCAAACCGGGCTGGCAATCGAGCAACAACCAATGGAGCACTGTTAGTGCACCAGTTCTGCTCCAGGTGCAGAGCCGGTTTTTGTCGACCGCGCCCGCTCCCAGCGCGAGTTCAACCGACTCACTGACCGGCCACCAGCAGACCCTCTATGTGTAAGGTGTCAAGATGGCATGTGTACACAAAAGGATTGAAAGGGAGAATTTGGCATAGACACAAGGCTAAAGGAGACAAGGACTCTAGGCATATTCATAGGGAAGTAAAATCTTCAAAAGTACCTACAATGGGCATGATTTGAATATATCAAGAACCAAATGCTTCAATAACATAAGATTTGCGAAGTAAGCTCAAGAAGCCTCAAAAGATATATAAACACAAGGCACAAAAGGCAAATTTGGGTGGAGGATTTCCCCCCCCCTATATTTAAGTGCAAATGCCATGGTACCTCAAAGATAGATGCTTGCATCCATACACTGGGATTGGTATGGTTAATGTAGCACACATAGGTATGCATCATGTCAAGACATGGTAAGATGATATCCCTACATATGCAGCACAACTAGAAACAATAAAATGCAAGAATAAGAAATGTGAAAGTAATCAATTCAAGTTTTTAGGACATTAGATCGGACACATCTCCTGGGATTTCCCCATCAAGGGCGGTGACGGTCGCGGGTGCAGCCCCGGCAGCGACCGCAGTCGAGAGCACAATCGGCGCAAGCGCCCTCTCCGGGGGCGCAGCGAGCAAAGCAGCAGGCTGAAGACAGCGGCGGGTGCCCCCGTGCCGGCTGTGGGGGCACTTCCGCCAAGCCCGGTCGTGACGACACCATCTCCCGAGCTGGACAAGCGCACTGGGCGAAGATCAGCCATGCCAACTTTTGAATTTTGATCATGGAATATCTATGTTTTTTGCAATTCTTATGGGACTATAAAAGCAGAAGTCCATGGTATTTTTAGTTACCATGGCAAATTTAGTAATTGACCATGGCAGACTCTTCAGTTTTATTGCCGTGGCAATTTTACTTTTTTGCCATCCCAATTATTAATTTTTTATTTTTTGACCACAGCAAATTAAACCTTTAATTTGCCATGGCAAATTTATCTCTATCGCCATGGCTATTTTTATTTAACATACATGGCAAATTTACTTTGATGGCAAACTCTTTATGGCAAACTACACCTCCATGGCAAACTCTTCATTTTTATTGCCATGGAAATTATACTTTTATTTTTGCCATCCCATTTATTACTTTTTAATTTTTTGACCATGGCAAACTAAACATTTTATTTTCCATGGAAAATGTATCTCTATCGCCATGGCAATTTGTATTTAAAATACATGGCAAATTTACTTTTCATCACTCATGGCAAATTTACTTCTATGAAGCATGCCAAGTTTTACCTTTCTCCCATGGCAAAAAAATTACATCTATGGCAAAATTTTCCTATTGCGACGTTAGCTTTCCTAAGAAAATTTCATTATTACCTTCTATTGTCGTGGCATTTTTACTTTCATTTTTGCCATCCAATTTTTTTGCTTATTTTCAACTGTGGCAAAATTAAGCTTTTTTAATTCCCATGCAAAATTAACCTTTTTATGGCATTGGCAAATTTAGTTTTATTGGTATGGCAATTTTTATTTAACATATATGGCAAATGGAAAAATTAGTCTTTTATTTGCCGTGGAAAAATTAACGTATTATTTGCCGTGGCAAAATTAACGTTTTATTTGCCATGGCAAAATTAACCTTTTTATTACCATGGTAAATTTACATACCAGCACTCATGGCAAATTTACTTCTGTGGAGCATGGCAAGTATTACTTTTATTTTCCATAACAAAAGAGTACCTTACATCAGCAGCAATATTTTGCCTTTTTCCGCTGTGCATGTGATTTTTTTTTGCGAGGAACCTTTTGCTTGTGCCATTTGCATAAAAAAAGATATTTTTTGGCCATGGCAGTTTTTGCTTTATAAAGATGATGACAATTTTTTGTGTGAAACCATTGGGTATTTTAGTAGTATTTTTTTATTTTCTATCTATCACAACAAATTTACCTTCGAATCGTTCCAATATTTTTAGAATATGGCGTGTTCTGGCCTTCATTATTCATCAGCAAAAATGGTGGGCTTATTTTGGTCACAGTTTTTTCGGCCAAATCTGAGCTGCAAAAAGGCCAATGTCGATTGTGTTCGCGCTGGGCTCTTCTCGTCTGGCACCAAAATCGTTCGTATAGATGGACTGCCTTCTAGCACTAGTAAGCGTGCACGTGCAACGCACGTTATAACCTAAGGCACATATTGAGCAAAATAAACAAAACCCCTCTTAAATCTGACCACAACTCAAGTCTTGATCAATTGGCATTTTTCAAAAATTCAGTACACGACACGAGCTTACACAGAAAGTCTAGTCACATATATCTAGCATTGCTACATCTTTAATTCTTCTATAAAAAAACTACCATATGCCCTGGGATAACCACCACCTGGGATTAATTTTAGTTGGTTGTGCCTCTGCCTTGTCTTATTCGCTGAAAGATACAAACAAGACATGTCATGTATAATGCTCTTGTATCTACAATGATCAGCCAATGAAGTTGTGCAAGCTAACAGCTTTCCAACTTGATTACAACTCAAATCTAAAAATCTGCAGGTTACTAATGATTCTGATGACTTGTGATGGAGGCACATTGAAACTAATTATTTGAATAAAACCTTCCATTTGGAATACAAAGAAATACTACACTGGAACATGCGTTTGAAGAAAAATACAATAATTCACCCGGAGAAAGGCATGGTACTAACAAACTGCTGCATGCAATCAATGGTAGTACAAACAAAAAATAAGGTGAGAAAACATGCACATTGTTTAGAAGAAGCAGACTGTTGACTGCCTTTCCCATAAAATAAATGTTTTTCTTTCACATAGCTTATAGCTTCAGCAGAGAACTGTATTAGAAAATGTGATAGCTCTGGGATATAAATAGGAACTTGCTTCAAGTTNACAAACTGCTGCATGCAATCAATGGTAGTACAAACAAAAAATAAGGTGAGAAAACATGCACATTGTTTAGAAGAAGCAGACTGTTGACTGCCTTTCCCATAAAATAAATGTTTTTCTTTCACATAGCTTATAGCTTCAGCAGAGAACTGTATTAGAAAATGTGATAGCTCTGGGATATAAATAGGAACTTGCTTCAAGTTCACAAATATATAGCTTGTCCTTTCCTTTGTCCAAAAAAAATTCCCTGAAATATAAATAGTAGAACATCATGCACCATTTGTGAAGAGCACTTACTTGAACATATGTTGATTTGCAATGAAACTTTTCATCCATATTTCATAGCATTCACAACTGCCTAAATAATATGGAATTGCCATTGGCCGGAAATTACAAAATCTGCGCTAAGTAAGCAAACCTTATACAATTCTAGTGGGCTTCCATAATTTTTAGACTGCGGAATTCTACAAAATAAATGAATTTGGAACTACCTAGTGGTCCACAATCCGAGTAATCAAGCAATCCATGCACACTTTGTATAATAAATGGACTTTGCATGAATAACAAACTAACTTGTTGTACAGTTCTACAAGCAGACAAGATAACAAACCCATAAGAGAAGATATGGAACCATGGAAGTACAGGGAGATTGAAAACACAAGCCTGGCGTGTTCTTCACAAAAGATAATTTTGATTATTTCTTATAAACCATACTTACTATGTTCAACTGAACTGAAGTATACTAATTAAATTTGGACTAACCATGCTTTCCTAATACATCAACCAGGAAACAATTTCAAAATATACAAATAAGATCATGATGAGTAGTTTATTTATTAATCACAATGGACATAAATTTCAAATTACGTTCAAGAAATAACATCATTTGTACATCTATGACTAACGAACACCAGAGCAAATATTTTTATGATACCAGCTTGAACTTCAAACAAAATTGTCCTGACGAACAACTATCCAACTGTACCACCCTGCACATCAAGAAAAAAACATCACATACTCACTGCATTCCTAGATTTAGAGTGTTTTTGTGGCTCTATTATCTGAAACACCTTCACCGACAGAAAGTAGTGGTGCCAGTTGTTTAAGGAGAATAATAATCCACACACCATAGGCAGGATAATTTTTTCTTCCACATTTGCATACTAAGGAAAAAGCTATGTAGAAAGATATTACCAGCGCTTGGAAAGGAATCGATTGCAGTAGCAGTTGCATAAGAAATGATGCACTGATTTCTCTCGAAGCTTTCCTGCTTATTCACACTTACAAAATTCAAATAAAGACCATCAAAACAATTTGAACAGTCTGGTCAGTTGTAGAGGATTTTCCATATGTGATACTCTCCTGAATGTTGAATCTCAGCAATGTTGTAGAGGAGTAGGCCGGTCTAATTAATTACATTTACATGTTTGTAAGTCTCGATCCTAGAAACTTGCAAACCTATGGTTCAACAAAGGTTGCAATTTACTTTTTACTGAAAGATATGTTATCTATGATCTCTCTCTATCTTATGGATGAGATGAACATAATTGTGGAAAGAAGTCTCCACTGAAATTTTAGTCTCCACTGTACACCACCAACCAATTTCCGAACTAAGGAGGCAGAGGGGGAGTTACATTACCAGATTTTGAAGCCTAGGGCGCTGCGGTAGTGTGAAGCTGCTGCCCCGGCAGCCACTGCAAAATAAGGTACAATTATACACACCAAGCACATTGCTTGGGATCAAAATTGTGAGAGTAGCGTAGGATATAACAGTTGTAAACACACAAATAGTCATGGAGTTGCGGCTTAGGACATGCAGAGATAATATGTGCAACTGAACATGGAGAAAGAAGGTTCCAGCGGTGGTGGAGCTCATCTGCGACGCCGTTCTTATCGCCTTCGCCGTCACGTCGCCTCCTGGTTGTCCACTCGTGGGCTTCCTGGGCGACCCTCGGTCGTGGCACCGGGCCTCGATGGAGTGCGGCAGGCTGCTGGTGGTGGAGCGGGTGACGCAGGGCGCGATAGCGCTGCGCGATGACCCGACGACGCCTAACTTCCTGCTGCTCCCGCCGACCTTCTGGTTCCCGGCGCTCGAGCGACTCAACCTCTCGATGGCCTCGCTGTGGGGCCAACCGCTGCTCTCCTCGGCCTCGCGAATTGCAGGGGCGCCCGGCTCCTCCTCCTCCTCCAACCACCTCCCGCTCCACCGGAAGAGATTGCCGAGCGAAACATCTTCATTGCCGCGCGCCTCGCCGCCTACTCCCCGCCATGTGCGACCTCCCCCTCTACCGCTGCGACCCCTCGACGCTCACCAGCCCAACGTCTATCTCGGGGTGGATTAGGAAGCGCACCGAAGAGGAAGGGAACGGAGGGCCGGCGGCGCAACGTTGCTGCGGATCCGTATTTCTCGATCCAGGGAGAGATAGAAGGGGAATCGTGCCCAAAAATCACGGGGCTGTGGGCGGGGCTGGCGGGATCGGGAACACGGAGCGGTAGAAGAATGCAGACCACGCGTCTGCTCGGCAGAACATTTCATCTGAGACGTTCATCTAGACGGCAGACCGTTCGCGTAATATAGGCAGTAGGATATGCTTAGGTTGATCTGATCTAACGGTACTGGTTATTCTGTGTACAATTTGTTGTGTGGCTTTGGGAGAAGTCATGTTTGCTTTTCTAATAATAGTATAGAATGGCAAGTATTACTTTTATTTTCCATAACAAAAGAGTACCTTACATCAGCAGCAATTTTTTGCCTTTTTCCGCTGTGCATGTGATTTTTTTTTGCGAGGAACCTTTTGCTTGTGCCATTTGCATAACAAAAGATATTTTTCGGCCATGGCAATTTTTGCTTTATAAAGATGATGACAATTTTTTGTGTGAAACCATTGGGTATTTTAGTAGTATTTTTTTATTTTCTATCTATCACAACAAATTTACCTTTGAATCGTTCCAATATTTTCAGAATATGGCGTGTTCTGGCCTTCATTATTCATCAGCAAAAATGGTGGGCTTATTTTGGTCACAGTTTTTTGGCCAAATCTGAGCTGCAAAAAGGCCAGTGTCGATTGTGTTCGCGCTGGGCTCTTCTCGTCTGGAACCAGAATCGTTCGTATAGATGGACTGCCTTCTACCACTAGTAAGCGTGCATGTGCAACGCACGTTATAACCTGAGGCACATATTGAGCAAAATAAACAAAACCCCTCTTAAATCTGACCACAACTCAAGTCTTGATCAATTGGCATTTTTCAAAAATTCAGTACACGACACGAGCTTACACAGAAAGTCTAGTCACATATATCTAGCATTGCTAAATCTTTAATTCTTCTATAAAAAAACTACCATATGCCCTGGGATAACCACCACCCGGGATTAATTTTAGTTGGTTGTGCCTCTGCCTTGTCTTATTCGCTGAAAGATACAAACAAGGCATGTCATGTATAATGCTCTTGTATCTACAATAATCAGCCAATGAAGTTGTGCAAGCTAACAGCTTTCCAACTTGATTACAACTCAAATCTAAAAATCTGCAGGTTACTAATGATTCTGATGACTTGTGATGGAGGCACATTGAAACTAATTATTTGAATAAAACCTTGCATTTGGAATACAAAGAAATACTACACTGGAACATGCGTTTGAAGAAAAATACAATAATTCACCCAGAGATGGCATGGTACTAACAAACTGCTGCATGCAATCAATGGTAGTACAAACAAAAAATAAGGTGAGAAAACATGCACATNATTGAGCAAAATAAACAAAACCCCTCTTAAATCTGACCACAACTCAAGTCTTGATCAATTGGCATTTTTCAAAAATTCAGTACACGACACGAGCTTACACAGAAAGTCTAGTCACATATATCTAGCATTGCTACATCTTTAATTCTTCTATAAAAAAACTACCATATGCCCTGGGATAACCACCACCTGGGATTAATTTTAGTTGGTTGTGCCTCTGCCTTGTCTTATTCGCTGAAAGATACAAACAAGACATGTCATGTATAATGCTCTTGTATCTACAATGATCAGCCAATGAAGTTGTGCAAGCTAACAGCTTTCCAACTTGATTACAACTCAAATCTAAAAATCTGCAGGTTACTAATGATTCTGATGACTTGTGATGGAGGCACATTGAAACTAATTATTTGAATAAAACCTTGCATTTGGAATACAAAGAAATACTACACTGGAACATGCGTTTGAAGAAAAATACAATAATTCCCCCGGAGAAAGGCATGGTACTAACAAACTGCTGCATGCAATCAATGGTAGTACAAACAAAAAATAAGGTGAGAAAACATGCACATTGTTTAGAAGAAGCAGACTGTTGACTGCCTTTCCCATAAAATAAATGTTTTTCTTTCACATAGCTTATAGCTTCAGCAGAGAACTGTATTAGAAAATGTGATAGCTCTGGGATATAAATAGGAACTTGCTTCAAGTTCACAAATATATAGCTTGTCCTTTCCTTTGTCCAAAAAAAATTCCCTGAAATATAAATAGTAGAACATCATGCACCATTTGTGAAGAGCACTTACTTGAACATATGTTGATTTCTGAAAATGCTAATGTGCAACATATATGGGACGTGGGCATTTTGGAGGCAAGGGAAGCAATAACATCATCCAGTGCAGACAGTGACTTGTTGATGAACTTTGCCTCCTTAGATCTCTGTCCATCTACTTCAGTTTTAGCCAAGCGCTCACTTCCAACCACATGTGGGTAATCCTTTGCCCAGTTACCAAATGCTCACTGGTGACAGTGACCCTAACCAAGATGCAAGTAAAACAAAAGTTCAGATAACGTTATCCCATTGCTAAAATATTCTCATTAATATGTCAATTATGCTACTCCCTCCAATCCAAATTAATTGACAAAGACTTATTAGCACTTTAGTCCAAAATTGTACTAAGTCAGCATCAGTTAATTTGGATCGGAGGGAGTAAATTAAATCTAGATCACTGACCTCACGACTGACAACTTCTCAGCACATACAACCTCTGAACAAAACAATTACTCCCTCCGTTCCTAAATATTTGTCTTTCTACAAATTTCAACAAGTAACTACATATGGAGCAAAATGAGTGGATCTACACTCTAAAATATGTCTATATACATCCGTATGTGGTAGTCCGTTTGAAATCTCTAAAAAGATAAATATTTAGGAACGGAGGGAGTAGAATACAACACATGATAAAATTATTAAAACAATTGGATTGTACAGAGAATAGCGGTTCCAACTTTTTTGCAATGTTACACTTAGCAATTAGGATGATGCAGATGGTGAAGTAATAGAACCAACACATGATATCATTGTGTGTAAATTTCATCAAGTCAAGTAAAATAAACTTGTAGCGCCGACCATTCCACAAGCACATAGATACGACACATCAATACACACACTNTTCCCGGCGCTCGAGCGACTCAACCTCTCGCTGGCCTCGCTGTGGGGCCAACCGCTGCTCTCCTCGACCTCGCGAATTGCAGGGGCGCCCGGCTCCTCCTCCTCCTCCAACCTCCTCCCGCTCCACCGGAAGAGATTGCCGAGCGAAACATCTTCATTGCCGCGCGCCTCGCCGCCTACTCCCCGCCATGTCCGACCTCCCCCTCTACCGCTGCGACCCCTCGACGCTTACCAGCCCAAAGTCTATCTCGGGGTGGATTAGGAAGCGCACCGAAGAGGAAGGGAAGGGAGGGCTGGCGGCGCAACGTTGCTGCGGATCCGTATTTCTCGATCCAGGGAGAGATAGAAGGGGAATCGTGCCCAAAAATCACGGGGCTGTGGGCGGGGCCGGCGGGATCGGGAACACGGAGCGGTAGAAGAATGCAGACCACGCGTCTGCTCGGCAGAACATTTCATCTGAGACGTTCATCTAGACGGCAGACCGTTCGCGTAATATAGGCAGTAGGATATGCTTAGGTTGATCTGATCTAACGTTACTGGTTATTCTGTGTACAATTTGTTGTGTGGCTTTGGAAGAAGTCATGTTTGCTTTTTTAATAATAGTATAGATATAGAAACGTGTTGCATCAGCCATTCGGTCGTGTTACTCCTCGCGCACGCTTCGCATCGTATTCGGACCGACTTGTTGCATGCCTCGGGTCCACATTTATCCCAAGAGCTAACTAACCTTGAGTCACGTGCCAACCAACCTGTGGTTGGATGGTTAGAGGGATAGTGGTATCCCAGCCCACCAGGGTTTAAGTCCTGTTGCTCGTATTATTTTTGGATTTATTTTAGGATTTCGGCGATGCACCCTCAGTGCAAAGTATTGCCAGGTCAGCACGCAGAACCAGGGTTGGCATACAAGAAGCGAAATTCAGAAGTACAAAAACAAGAGAGTGCTTTTTTACACCTTAGTGGCGGACCGGAGGGTTACAGTGCACCCACACAAAAAAACATAACAAAGTATTTCAAAAAATTCACAGAAGGTGGGTGCATCCACTACTTTCCCCAAAAAGAAATCCAACATTGCGCTTTTTAATTTCCATATAGAGTCGTATATATGGTTTTTTCAGGTCGACAGAGATACCAATGCCAGTAAGAGCATCTACAACCGGACTTTGCAAATCCGGCACCTCAAACGCCCGCGGACGCGCGCCTCAAATTAGCCACTTTGCATCCACCTCTTTCATATCTCATCCCTTAGATCCATACAAAGTATGCAAAAGAAATCATACTTACTATACCTACGTACTACCCTAGCTACTCTTCATCGTCGGAGATGTTCACGACGACGGTGCCGGGCGTCGGCTGGACGGGCAGGTAGAAGGGCTCCGGCTCATCCTCCTCCTGCTCGACCTCATCCATGAAGGCGAACATCTCTGCCTGCTCCGCGACCTCTTGCGCCTCCATCTCCTGCCGGTGACAGCGTTTGCCTCTGCAACCGACTCCGACCTGCTGCTCCGCCTGCAGATCCCCGTCGCCAGCATCCTCACATCCTCCTCCTCCTCCGGCTCAGTCCCCCTCCTCGTCGTCATCGTCGTTCTCCTCCTCCTCCACCACCTCCTCTGGATCCATTGCATCCGGAGGTAGCCCCGTGGCGGTCCGGGCTTCGCGCATAGCCCAGATCTGCTCAAGAAGCTCGAGCCGGCGCTCCAGCATCAGAAATGGCTCGCTCCTCACCCGTCGGCGTGGGGCATGGCTACTAGGCGGACGGGTGGAGTGAAAAGTGGCAGTGGCGGAGGACAGAAGGAGAAAAATGTTGTTGCCGCCAAGCTCTAGCCCTAGCTCTACCCCTCTCTCTCTCTCTCTCTGTGGCCTTTCTCTAACTCGAACCAGAAGATGGAAGGAAGAAGGAGCTGACACAGGACACAGCGGGAGCTTCCGGCGCACGAACGCCAAGCCGCACAGACGGCCTTTTTCCCTTGAGCTCAAACTCAACCAGCGCAGCTGTTACAACGCACACAGAAGGGTTTTTATCCCTGGGCACCACAGGCACGAACCCACGACCTGCCCCATTCGGAGCACTTGGTCCAGCCCGCTCCTTCCGCTCTCGCGACATGCACGTACATATCCCGTGCGTGGCGAGCCCGCTGCTGACCCACTCATCGCGCCTCCTCCGCTCGCCAATAGCCTGCTCCTATACTCACGCGCACGGTGCACACCCACAGATGCACCCGTGCTACACACATGCACTCACACACGCACGGACACGGACCCGGCGCGCCCTGGCTCGCACCCGACGCGTCCTGCGTTGGCTTATGCCCAACAAAAAGTGTGGATGGATTGTAGGATTGTGGTGCCGCCGGTCCACTTAAATAGCCTGGCAATTGATGCACTACGCGGCCCGCCGGAGCGTCGCCACGCGGCGCCACCGGTCCAAGGAAGAGACGAGCTTCGGACCGCCGAATTTAAAGGTGTTTCCGGCTGGGACCCCTTTTTCAGTCCATGTGATGTCTTGGAAAGGAAGATAATTTCAGCAGGAGGAACGAAAGAATCCGTAGAGACATAGTGTGTTGGTGCTGCAGCACGCATGCACGCACGATGAAAGCGCCTAAGATATAGCGGCTCTTGTGATTACTGGCTTAATAATAATCGGGTCCGCCCGTCCGAAGCGGTCATTGTCGTTGGTTAGATCACGCTTTATGTTAGGTTTTATTACGTCTGGATTCAGTCAGATTCTGCAGATGGTAGGCAGGCAGGCAGGCGATCGACGTGCAGCAGATTCTGTGATGGAATGGGATAGGTGATAGAGCAGCACTCCAGTCGTGCATTGTTTACTTTACATCATCATAGGAGCGAGCGATGCTAATGCGCGCGCGCGTCGCAACGAGCGCAGGTTTGTAGGCTCCATTAGGAAACAATAGCCGCCCGCATGCAGCTGCACTTTCCATATAAACAGGAAGGAGAGAGACATAACAGGAGAGGATTAGAGGGAATATCTCACCTGCCCCACGCTAAATCAGGGGGGAGAGAGATTTAGAGGAGATCTTGAGCTTACCCACCTTAAAATCAGGGGGGAGAGAAAAGATTAGGATCGCTCCTTGCTACGCTCGCTCATGAAAGAGCTTTTCCGCATAGGAGCTGTCGGTGGCGTGTAGCTAGGAAAAGATCGATAGAGAGATGGATAGTTTCAGATCGATGGATGGATATTCTGACGGACGGGATATCCATGCGTCCTCATCTGCTGCTTAATTAGCATGCAGTTAGCTTGGTACTAGATCGTTCAATTCCATCCTCCGGCCGATCGATCCAGCTGAACCGCATGCAATTGCAATTGAACGCCACCACCTTCCTTCAGTTACAAGATACTTTCTCCGTTCCAAAATAGATGACCCAACTTTATACTAACTTTAAAGGAAGTATATAATATATGTCGTACAAGCAACTAATTAACTGCCCATTGTGGATCTTGTTTGTCAGTGCCTGATTGAGTGCCACCAAAGTATATATATCACAAGGAGCGCGTGTGTATCATCAAAGCATAGACACTGTCTACAGTTTGCCCAGCTCCAATGAGGGAGGGGCGAAGACAGCGACGCGCCTTCGGCTCGCTCCAGTGCTTGTAGTCGTCGCTAGGTGGTATACAGGCTGGATGTATTTTTTTACTTTTGGTGTTCTTATACCTTTAGAGTTGATGAATAGATAAAAAGTTTTCTCGCAAAAAAAAGCATAGATGCTGGCAAGTGGGTCCTTAAGAAAACCGTGCCCAAAGTGCTTGAATTAAAGAGATGTCCATCTGTCACTAACATAGAGTCACAACTTCTTGCTTAACAAATTTGGAAGCAGCAGGCCACCATCACTCCTTACTACATCAATCAATCGTTTAGGAATCAGTTTAATCATTCCTTCAATATAAAAGATCATCACCAAACCCCTATATCCGGGGACGTTTTCGCTTCGAGGTTTCACCACTTGTATGAAAATGACCCTGAGTAAACTGGTACAGGGCACGTGTATTTTTTGGGAAATTACCGTGAAGAAATGCTTGGTGACTGCAGACTTTCTTTCAAAATTTTCTTAACGTGGGTAGCGATTTCCTGGGTGCCGTTAGCGAATATGGGTGCGTGTGGGCCAGGATTGTCCGTTGACTTGGGTGCCTGAGCTCTTCGGCGGATGCATACGTGCGTGGGCTTCCTTTTCTTTTCGGATTTGCTATTTTACAGTCGAGTGTTTTTTAATTCGTCGTCATTCAAATTTCTGTCCGTCTGTCGTCGCGTGAAGATTCGCGCTGGTTTTCTTTTTTCTTGTTGGCGCTGTGTTCGCTCTGGTTGGTTTTCTGTTTTCGGGTTGGTTTTTCTTTGTCTCGACCCGAAACCGCACCCGTCCCACCACTGTTGGTTTTTGTCCCATTTGAATATTGGACTGGGTGTCGTCTCCCCTTTTCATTTGGGTACTCTGTTTCGATAAGGCTAGGGAGCGGCGGAGGAGAGAGG
>LR880968.1:965425903-965452632 GCA_904067115.1 Aegilops sharonensis | reverse complement strand
TTTTCTGATTATTTTATTCTTTTTATATGTTGGTTTGATGTTTATGTATTTGTCTTGTACAGAAAGTCAAGTACCTCAAGAGGAAATTATCATCTGTTAGTAGAAGGAATGTTGTAAGTCTCTTTTCTCTTCTTGTGTTTCTATTTCCCATCTCTTCTTATCTTTTGATTGCTTGTCTGATGTTTCTTTCTGTTGGGGATTCCCCTTTGTATCTTTAGTTTATTAATGAACTTCTTATTACTTTTTCACTGGAAATAACAAGTTACATACAGGAGATTTACAGTGTATAAATTGTATATTTTTCACTGGAAATTACAAGTTAGTTATAGTAGATTTACAGTGTATAAATTGTATTTTCACTGGAAAATTACAAGTTACTTACAGTAGATTTACACTGGAAACAAGTAAAACATGTACTTACGCTGGAAATTACAAGTTACTTACAGTAGTATTTTACACTGGAAATTACCAACTACTTACACTGTAATTTTACTAACATTTTGGGCTTTACACTGGATTTACACTTAATTTTACATTGGGATTTTACACTGTAATTAGTGTAAGTTTTTCTGAAACTTACACTGTCTTTTTACGTGTTGATGTCACTGTAAATGATCACACAAAAAGCATGTGATTCACACTGGGGTTCACACTGGAAATTCGTAATTGATGTATTCCCATGTTTTTTTTTTTGGCTGAAAGTATTTTGTTGACAATGTCTCCATGTAGTTGCTGTATTTCCATGTTTATTTTGACTGTAAGTATTTTGACCGGAAATTCCCACTGGGATTGCATTGTATTTTCCATTGGAACTATAGGTTTTCAATGTTTTTTCATTGATGATGTGTATGTAATTGATCACAAAAACTATGTAATTTCCCATAATTACAACTGATGTTGATCTATTTTTTGCAGATGAAGAAAATTGCTCCTGATTCTTTCATGTGAATGGTGGAGAGAGAAGACAAGTGAGAAGATGGGATCGTTGTTGACCTGTGGATCGTGATGCTAATTTTCCTCTGATGTTCTTCTTTGTTGCTGCTCATCAGGTTCAAAATCTTCTTCTCCCCCATTGCACATGGTCGTCTCCATGTTCTCCCTTCTTCTTTTTCTCCCCCCTTCTGATTTCGTGTTTGTGGTGTTAGGTGAGATCTCTCGACTGATTAATTTGTGGGAGAGGGTTGCCCCTTTTCATGCGTCACAAGATGGTCACAAGTTGTGGTCCTGGAGATCAAGAGGGTTTGTTCCCTGATTTTTCTGGAGTGGTTATCTGTCCAGGGTACCGGGTCAGATGTTTTGCCTAACCCGTTTTGACGTCCTTTTTGTGTTGTCTGCTGTTTTTCTGGTTGTACAGGTGTCTGCTGTTGATTTGTCTAGTTTTTTGAATGTTGCTGAATTAAAAAACAGTCAAGTGTCAAATAGACAGTCCCTTTCTTTTTGGGTTGTACGTGTCTCCTCATCAACGTGTGCTGTCGTGCGTCAGTCTTCTCGGTGCCGTTTTACCCTGAAAAAGTGGTGCCGCTTCGATCGGTGGATCTTGATGCTCTGGTGTTTTTTGATCGGTGCCGTTTCAATCGTTTAATCTAAAGCCTGTTGTTGTTTCTGATCGGTGCCGCTGTTATCGTTTACGCCTCTTTTCTTGGCTTTTCTGGTTGCCGATGGTTCTGGTGGCCTGCGTTCCTGTAAATAAGGGTTCAGGCTTCGTCGCCAGCCATCGCGTTGCCTAGGCCGCGCGTGCTTGCCACCCAGTGCAGCACCTCGACGCCTGGATTCGAACTTTTCTAACGGCAACCCGCAGCGACCGTTCATGGTGAGGCAAACAACGCAACCGTCATATTCGCACTGGAGGAACAGTGAGCCGGCAGGCGCGGCGGACAGGATGTTGTTGACTCCCTCGGGCGACATCGCGAGTGGGCCGTTCTTCTTCGGGTCGCGGGGTTGAGGCAGCGCACGCCGCACATGAGCAGGAGTTCCCGAGCTGGTTGGGGCGTGCACCTGGCTAGGCCCCACGGCGGCGCTCCGGTACGGTGTCGACGAGGAGGTGAGCCTATCCTTCATTGTGAAATCGCGCGACGTGCGAGCTTTTCTATGGGGACACGTTTGGCTACTCCCAGCGCGACGACGGCCGGGGAGCTCTGTGCGGGCGGGCCGGGGGCCCGTATTTTGAGATTATTTGATTTTCGTAAGATGACTTACACACCTAGACGGAGGGAGTAGTGATTTCCGTGGCTGCGGAGAGATAGGATTAATTGTAGGTAAATTATGTATAAACCGAAACTAGTATTTCTAATGTAAAAATATTCCATACTTGCATTGCTTATGAACAAATGTCTAGTAACAAAAAATAAACATGCTGGTGTGGATTTTTTTTCCTTATTTGTCACAATAGCACTTCGACTACCAAAGGATCGCGTTCCTTTTTTTGTGGTTTCATTTTAACTAAAATGGAATAGATGGGATTTTTTTATACAAAGATAGCACATCAAAATTGTGCTGGAAATATCTAATGGAGGTAAACTTGAAGATTTTTTGAAAGGAAGTTCTAGAAAGATCGCTCGTTCCAACTAAAATACAGATTAGATATTTATTAATTCATAACTTTGCATTTTCGCAATACATGTTTTTTTTTTCAAAAGATAGTTCTTGGAAAAATTGTGTTGCGCATCTGGTAAATTTTAAAAACTTTTTTCGCTAACTATTTTTCTTAATTTAATTACCAGGGCCTGAACTTTGATTTTGCACTGGCCCCCCAAATTCTCAGGTACGGCCCTGTGGGGTACGCGCCAGAGCCGATGAAGAAGGCCAACTCGGTCGTGATGTACAATCCGTTGTTGGTGACGGGCCTGATGATGCTCCGGGGTCGGCCTCTATCCGCGCTGTCGCGGAAGTGAGCCACGCCGGGTTAATTATCATCGAGGAAGCATGGCGAAGGCCGTGTACGGCGGGCCGGCCAACGGTAGCGAGGGCCAATCCCCGGCGTGACCAATTATTTCTCCAGGTCCATGAACAGCAAGGGCGAGGAGGAAGGCATCGTGGTGTCCATCAGCCTGCCCAATGACTTCATGGAGAACTAGCCCACCCCGTCGGCGCCTTGAGCTCAAACCTGTCAGCGGCTCTAGCTTGGCACGCCGCCTCTATCTCATGCCCGCCTGGCCACTCGAGCCCCGTCGAAGATGACGCGAGGACGCACTCCAGCTCCCTGCCGCTCCACCTCCGTGTGCAATGCAGGAGGATGACCGCTCGGCGTCTGTCTTGCCCTAGCTCTCTGCCTCCACTCATGTCGACCCGGTGCGAGGGCACGGCGTTCGCGGCCTCCACGCCGGCGTCATCGGTACACACCCAATCCCCTCCTCTATGTCTCATGCACTAACATTGATCTCATGCAGGGCGGTGAGGAATTGATATAGCCTGCGGTTGACGACCGTAGAGGTCGCCACCACTTCAACTTATGCCTATGGCCATCGACCGTCTCTCCCGTGGTCGCCGAACTATGTTTTTTCTCGCAGCCGCCTATCTCCGTGTCTTCCCTACTAAAGCACGACATCATCTGCTTCAATCCCGCCCAGCCATGCATGGCCGACCTTTGATTGCTCTCGTGTGCCTTTGCATGGCGGCGGAGGCGGCAGCGAAGGCGCCATTTGTATGTACACAACGACATCGACCTCCTCATGTCGCATCCCACCAGCCGGTTCACCAATTGGCTACAACGAGATGGGCTTCTTAGTTTCAGGAATTCTTTCTGCATGTTATTAGTACTACGATCGTCATTGGCACTGGAATTTGTACTGGTGTTAAAATTTAGAGGAGCGTGTCGCGTGGGACTAAAAGAGGGGTACCTTTAGTCTTCACCCTTTAGTGCCGGTTATAAAACCGGGACTAAAGGTCCTTACGAACCGATACAATAGGTCGTTTTTCTACTAGTGATGGAGGAGGCCGGCGGTGCCGCAAAACAGGGAACAATGTTCATTCTCAGCCCGGGGATTTGAACCTCAGGTTTGGAGAAGCAAACCATGGAGGATATGGGGTTGCACGATCTTGGAGCGGCAAGCCATGGCAATTCAGTTAGCGAAAGACAGCATGGATTCGTCGTTTGAGTTGTCCCTGTGGCGCATCACCCAACATCCATAGTTTTTAGTAAACCTCTATGGCTACAGAATATTCTGGAGTTGTATGTTCTAGGTCTTGAATGTAGAACATTCATGTAACTGAAGTATCTAGACATGATTAATTTAGGGAAGTCCATAGTAAGTTTGTTATGTACCAAAGAGATTCTAGATCGATGTTTCATATCTTGAATGTACATTATTCATGGATTGGAAATATCTAGACAACATTACTTTAGGTAACTCTACATTAAATATGTTATGTATTCTCGGTGGTTGCCACTTTTCATCAATCTGGTTACAAACCCTCCCACTTGTATAATCATACTATTACTATGAAATACTTTATATGTTGACGATTAATAGGTTCTTAAATAAGAATACAATTTTTTTAATGCTCAATCGCATGAGAATTTCTTAGTGTGTAATCAACATTGAGAATATTGATCCAATTTTACGATTCATGCACGATTTGACATTTTATTGAACTGTATGAACAAATACTCTATATTTTGCACTAGGTTAACAAATTGTTATAACATGGCGGACATTTATCAGATAAAGTTTTCCTAAATAAGAATATTTTCTAGTTTGACAAAATACTATATTTTATTTGGTCCAAATGAACAAAATATCGCAATATGATAAGGTTTATCTATATTTATTTCAAACTTTGTGTAAAATTGACAGATAAATAATATTTCATTAATTGTCAAATAAACAAACATATGACTCATTAGATCAACATACCAATTATAGTGCATATAATCTTATATTCACTAATTGGAGGCACCATATGAAGCTCCATGTAATCCTTGAGGTTAAGAAAATTTTGTCCATCTGATTAATCTTTGAATTCCCTGTAGCCGTTGGATGAAACAGGAGACCAGATCTCATTGGCTTCTCAAATGTATATAATTTGGCGGACAATGATATGTTGGGTGACTTGGCAGTGCCGAGGACATCTCAAAAGATCTCAGTTTTTTTCTTTTTGTATATTTAGGGTTTCCTGGTTGGTTTTATTATTTTACTTTCTATATTTTGTTATATGTTTATTTACTTGTTTAATTTTCCATAAATTTAAATTTAGAAACCTTTTCAAATTTCTGATATTTTCCCAAATTCATGAAATTGTTTCAAATTTGTGAATTTTTTAAAATTTTCAAAATTCATGAAATTTTTCAAAATCATGGACTTGTTCCTAAATTCATGAAATTTTCAATCCATGATATTTTTTAAATAGTTGAACCTTTTCACATTATTGAAATTTTTGAAATTCATAATCAATTTTCAAATTTGTATTGTTTTTAAAATTCATGATGTTTTTTTTCAAATCCACATACTTTTTCAAATTGCTAAATATTTTCAAATCTCTGAACCCTTTCCAAATCCGTGGACGTCTTTTAAATTGAAAACTCGATACGTGATTGATTTTTTTCTTAAACAGTAGAGCAGCACCCGAAAGAAACGGCGAGCAAAGAAACTAGGTAAGTAAACACACGTGTGACCAGTCAGCGAGCGAATTGAGCGGTTCAAACTAGACAGCGGGCAAACCAGTCTTAAATTGGCCATGGCCTACGGGACGCCACAGGAGTGCTATGTGCTGATTCGGCGGCTGAAGCGCTCATTAGGATGGCTTATCTCGCTGTGTGTCTCGCTTATAGTGAGATGAAGGGAACCACTGAGTGAAGGGCAACACGAGATGGGCCGGTACGGGTGCATCAGATGTCACAGCCTCATTTCTTTTTCATGTTTTTGTATCTGTTTCTATTCCTTTTTTTACTGTTGGTTACACTTCCAAAATTTCAAAACATATATAGACAAAAATATACAATACATAATGTTTTTAAAATGTTAATTATGCATTTCAAAAATGTTAAATGTGTATAAAAAAATGTTGACCAAGTATATGAAAAATGTATACAAAAAATATATAATGTGTGTGAAAAATTTGATCATGTATTTTAAAATGTTAGTCAAGCATTTAAAAATATTTAAAATGTAAATCAAGATTTTAAAAAATGTTAAATGTGAGAAAAAATGTTGACCACAAATTCAAAAACTAATAATCTTGCATTTAAAAAAATGTTAACCAGGCATTTTAAATTTTTTAAATGTCTATAGAAAAAATGTTGACCATGTATCATTTTTTGTTTAATCTTGTACTTGAAATTTTTTAATCTTTGTATTTGAAAAAATATTAAATGTGTATAGAGAAATTATTGACCATGTATTCAAAAAATCTTAAACTTGTATTTGAAAATTATTAAACATGTATTAAAAATGTATGGAATATATACCAACAATGTACAAGTCGTACAGAAAAAGCAGACATCAAAAATATTAGATTCAGGAAATGTTAGTTGTTTTTAATGGTAAACATGTATATAAAAAATGTTTGAAATATATACGAAAAATGTTGAATGTGTACTAAAAACTGAGAAAACCAAAAAGGAAAAGGAAAGAAATAAACAAGAAAACCTGAAGAAAACCGAGAAAGAATAAAAACAGAAGAAAAATGAAAAAAATTTAAAAACCCAGTGAAAATCAAGAAAAAAAACCGATGACAAAACAAAGAAAACACAAAACTGAAGAAACCCGTGAAAAACAAGAAAAACCGGTAAGAACAATGCAAAAATGAAGAAAAACAATGAACAACTAAAGAAAAGAAAAAGATCCAATGAAAACATATAAAAAATAAAGAAACGGAAAAGAAAAGAAACGATTGGTGCATTATCATCCAGTCATTGCAGACTATGCAATTTGTGAGCTCCTGCTTGTTTCTGGCTGGAGAATTCAGCATCATCCCAAAGCTGTCAACGTCGTCAGGTTCATCTGTCAGTGCTTCTTGGCCCATTGATGAAGCAACGGCATTATTTTCAGTACCAGCAGCATCAATGCATGCATATTTCCTTTACCTAAATGATAACGCCCACACGTATGATAGTTTTGCTACTCGCCCACATGCGTATATCATCGTCCAGTCGAGTTTGCACGAATCTTAACACATTGAGTCAGAATTTACATGCCACGTAGGATGGGGCTAGTGTGAGGACGTTGGATAGTTTTCCCACACGCCACGCAACACGTGGTTTGCCAGTTGCGCTGTGTGGACGAACTAGTTTCTGCCCACACATCCACCACCTAGTCCACGTGGTTATGGGCAAACTACTTTTCGCCCACACGACACTCGTACGTTGTTGGATGGTAACTGCAGTTACGCGTACGTGGCAACTAGGTAAACACACATAGCAACTATGATTCGTTGCTAGACGGCAACTGCAGTTGCGCGTCCATGGCAACCAGATAAACATACGTGGCAACTGTGATTAACCATACATGTCAACTATGATTGGACCACACGTGGCAACTAGGTAAACACACATGGCAACTACTGTTTGATCATTTGTCACATATGGCAACTATTGTTTGATCATCTGTCACATATGGCAACTATGATTCGTTGCTAGACGGCAACTGCAGTTGTCTGTGGCAACCAGATAAACATACGTGGCAACTGTGATTAATCATACATGGCAACTATGATTGGACCACACGTGGCAATTAGGTAAACACACATGAAAACTACTGTTTGACCATATGTGGCAAATAGTTAATCACACACGGCAACTACGGTTTGATTACATGCGGCAACTACCATAAATTAGACATGACAACTATAGTTAACAAAAATAGATAGAGTTGTCATGTTTTTACAAAACATTTGTCATCCCAGATAACTACATCTGCCATCCCGGATGGCAACTAAATCGTCATTCCGCGGGTACCTAACGTAGCTGCGCCAGGACGTATGGGTATTTTTGCTTTGTGCCACACGCGTGGGGTGAAGATGAGTAGTACTTGTTGGACGTGTGGCACGAAGTAGCTGCGCCAACAGTGTGGACAATTATAATATTCGCCCACACACAACCCCTGTGGGCTGCCTCCTGCTCATGGCATACGTGATGTGTGGGCAGATGTCTAATATACCACATGTGTGGACTTTGTGCCACACCCTTCGTTTAAGGACTTTGCTTCCAACTTTGGTGACTGACTGGTGGATCACTTCAGGCTTTTTTCCCATTGGTGGGTAAATGGAGCTGCTAACTAAATTAAATTTGTATCTTCGGCTATCGGTGCTGCTGAAGAAGAAAGGACTGCATACAATTTTCGCCATGTACTTTTTCAATGCTGTGTTTTCCCACTGGTGTTGGCGGATGCGTGTATGAATGGAAGACGTACATAATAATGTAAGACGTTTTTTTGCATAGGACGGAAGCAGTAGATCAAATTGGTAGAGTGAGAAAGACCCTGATCGCTGAGTGTGTATGTGTTTGTCTGTTGGAGGTTGCCATCACACGTACACGCACCGCCACCATCGTTGGACGTGGATCGTAGTGGCTAAGCTAGCTTTATTAGTTCTGTTTTTCCAACGCATATGGCACGTATGATGACTTTTAACCCTTTTTTAAGAGAGAATTGATCACGTGTTTGTTGTGAGGTGAGAGATGATATGCCTCAATTCCTTGCTGTTGTTGGTTGAGTTGCAGGCTGCACCTGGAGCCTGTTACGATGCCAAGTCAAGATACATATGTCATGTGTGTATGTTTGCTTTTTTTTCGATAAAGGACTTTTCATTGAATAGATATATCGAGGTGATACAATCGTATTGAAAGAAAGCCCGGCCTCTGCATAGCTATATGCACACAGCCAAAAAATTCAGAGCACCCTAAAACTAAAATAATTCGATACAATGCCAAGCAATAAAACGTGTCCATCCTAAGAAAAGGTAGATCCTATCCGTAAATCACACCGCCATCCATGTGGGTAGAAAACCTCCCTGGCCGTACGCTCCAGCCGTGTAGACGCCATCGTAAAAAGGTCCATGTCCTCCGGCTTCTGCAGGATAGACCACGTACGGAGCCATCGTGTACAAACATGGATAACCTGCATAGGAGATGAGACACATTTATTGTTAAAAACCACATCATTCCTGGTAAGCCACATTGCCCAGCATAAGGCCGCCGCTCCCGCAAGAATATGTGCAGAAAATTGTTTATCAATACCCCGCAACCAGTTGCCGAACATATTTCGTGCACTACGTGGTGGGTATAAATTGGAAGCTACTTGGACCATGGCCCAAACTGCCCGAGCGAACTTGCACTCAAAAAATAAGTGTTTGATAGTCTCGTCATGTTGGCAAAAGACACATGTCTTGGACCCGTGCCAGTTTCGTCGTGTGAGATTATCTCTAGTTAGAATGACTCCTTTGTTTAGAAACCAAAGGAATATCTTCACTCTTAGAGGGATTTTTAGCTTCCACAATTTTCTATTATCAACTGGAACATCACAATGGACCATTGCATCATACATGGATTTGACCGAAAATTTGCCATTCTGATGCAAGTTCCATCGAAAAGTGTCCGGCTCATCTGACAATTGAATGTCCTCCAGACGAGTGAGTAATTCATTCCATGCTGTCAGGCGAGTGCCCAAAAGATCCCTACGAAAAGAAATATCGGGGTTTTCTTGTCCTAAGACTTGTTTGATCGTGACGAATTTATGTCTAACAATCCGGTACAAGCTCGGATATTGCACCATTAGTGAGTTGTTCCCTAGCCAGGTATCTTCCCAGAAACGAACCTGGGAACCGTCCCTAACCGAGAAGGTCCCAAATTGAAAGAAGAATTCCTTCGCCTTCATGACACCACTCCAAAAATGTGAATCCCCAGGTTTCCAATGTAGTTGAGAAATGGCATTGGATCCGACATACTTATTGCGAATGATTTCCTGCCATACTCCATTCTCAGTGAGTAATTTATAAACCCACTTGCTGAGAAGAGAGATATTTTTAATCTCAAGGTCTTGGATTCCCAGGCCCCCCTGACTTTTAGGTCTGCATAATACGCTCCACCTAGCAAGTCGATATTTCTTTGTTTCGTTATCACACTGCCAAAAAAATCTTGATCTAAAGTAATCTAGCCGCTGTAGAACCCCTTTCGGCAGGTGGAAGAATGACAACATATACAAAACCATGTTGCTTAGGACGGAATTGATCAAGATCAGTCGGCCCCCATAAGACAAGAGTTTGGCCTTCCAACTGGCTAATCGTTTCTCAAGTCTCTCTTCCACATGCCTCCACTCAGCGATAGTTAACCGCCGATAGTGTATAGGAATACCCAGATACCGAATCGGAAACTGCCCAAGCTGGCATCCAAAAATCTCGGCATATTCGGGTGCTGATTCTGCGGCATTGCCAAAGCAAAAAAGTTCGCTTTTGTGAAAATTAATTTTGAGGCCTGAAAGTTCCTCAAAAGCACATAAGAGCATCTTTAGATTTTGTGCCTTATCTAAATCATGATCCAAGAATAGTATCGTGTCGTCCGCATATTGTAGAATGGATAGACCATCTTCTACCAAGTGTGGAATGACTCCACTAATTTGACCATCCAGCTTAGCCCGCTCAACAAGAGTAGCTAGCATGTCAGCGACTATGTTAAATAGAATGGGAGATGCGGGGTCACCTTGACGAAGCCCCTTACGTGTCTGAAAGTAGTTGCCAACATCGTCGTTAACTTTTATGGCCACACTACCTCCAGAGACAAAGCTCTCTACCCATCGACACCATTTTTGTGAAAACCCCTTCATGCGCAAGGTTTGCAATAGAAAGGGCCACTTAACTTTGTCGTAGGCTTTCTCAAAATCAATTTTAAGAATGACACCGTTCAACTTTTTCCGGTGCAGTTCATGTACAGTTTCGTGCAGGACGACCACTCCATCTAATATGTTTCGTCCTTGCATAAATGCTGTTTGAGTGGGTTTTACGACATGATCAGCTACACCATTCAATCTATTAGTCGCTACCTTTGTAAAAATTTTAAAACTTACATTCAGGAGACAAATTGGTCGATATTGTTGAATACGACTAGCCTCCTTAATCTTAGGCAATAGGATAATTTCCCCAAAGTTTAAACGAGAAATATCAAGGTCCTCAGAATGCAGTTGGTTAAACAACTGAACCAAGTCTGCCTTAATCACATCCCAAAAGCATTGATAGAACTCTGCGGGAAAGCCATCCGGTCCCGGTGCCTTGTTGTGTTCCATCTGAAACACAGCAGCTCGAATTTCCTCCTCAGAAAACGGAGAGGTTAGGAATTCATTTTCCGCTTCTGTTACTTGAGTAATGTCATGAGTAACAGATTCGTCCAACTGAAAATTAGTTTCAGCTGATGGCCCAAAAAGGTCTTTGTAAAACTTAGTAATAAAATTTCTAAGTGGTACTTCCCCCTCTATTCGGCCTTCCTCCTGGTCAAGGGCGAATATACGCTTCTTTCTATGCCTGCCATTGGCTAGCATTTGAAAGTATTTCGTATTATCATCGCCTTGCACCAGCGAGTCCGCCTTACTACGTTGGTACCATTTAATCTCTTCCTCGCGTAGTAAGCGGGCAACCTGCTCGTTAAGACTACTTTTTTGTTCAATCTCAACAGCAGACAGGGGCCTCACCTCCGCAATTTTATCGAGGGTATCAATTAAGGTAGACAATCGCATTTTTTCTTTTTTGTAAATACCAGCAGTATGTTTTGCCCATCCTCGAAGGAATCGACGCAAGGCGCGGATTCGATTATTCCATCGTTGAATGGGTGTGTTACCGCGAGGCTGGCGCGCCCACACCTTCTTAACCAGCTCATGAAATCCCTCTCTAGTGAGCCATCCCAGTTCAAATTTAAACTGATGACGATTAGAACATGTGATTGGTTGTCCAAAATCGGTTAGCAATGGAGCGTGATCCGATAAGGCCTCAATTCTTTCTAGTGCCCGAACCGAGGCTAGGGGATATTTATATTCCCAATCAGTGGTAACTAGCACCCGGTCTAATTTTTCAAAGGTTGGCACCGATCGGTTATTGGCCCAGGTATACTGACGACCAGACATCGTGATCTCCCTCAGATCCAGGCTGTCAATAATAGCATTAAAGAGGAAAGGCCACCTAGTGTCAAACCGATCATTGTTTTTTTCCTGTTGATATCGAAGGATATTAAAATCCCCCCCGATTAACATGGGATGGGGATTGTCTCGACAGGTGTTGACTAATTCTTTTAGAAATGTGGACTTAAATTCCTCTTGAGCGGCGCCATATACAGCCACCAGGCTCCAGATGAAGTTGTCGGACTTATTTCGAAGGTGGAATTTAATATGATACTCCCCCTTAGATGTGGACAATATTTGTAAGTATGTAGAGTTAATACCTAGCAAAATTCCCCCAGACCTCCCTGTCGGCGGTAAGACGTGCCATTCGTAATCAAAACCACATGAAAAGTGGTCCAGATCTCGTGTTGGAAAATCACGTTTACCCGACTCAGTGATAGCCACAAAGTCCAAGGAATGATCCTTTACACAATCGGCAATGTGTTTGTGTTTAGCCAAGTCGCCAAGACCTCCGCTATTCCAGAACATGCCTCTCATGCTAAACCAACTTTATGTTTAGAGACCTTTACTTTATTAGAAGGGCGCCCTCTTTTCTTTGCTGAGTTAGACTTGTTCTTGCGCACCGTCGCGACAAGCTCAAAAAGCGTAGTGTCACGTACAGTGTCGTCAAGGTCTACTTCAGTCGTGTCTTTAATCAAATGAGAGAGGAGCTTGCCTTCATGACTGGCATCAGCATCCTCCACCTCCTCATCTGACACTAGAGGGTCGACAAAGCTCGATAACTTCGGAGCAACCGTAAGCCGGTCGAACTCCACTTGTTTTAGAGCCTTGACCGAAAAATCTATCTCATTGTCATTACATCCTAGTGACACCCCAAGTCTAGTAATATTTGAAGATACTTTGGAATTATCAAAAGACATAAAAGATTTACGAGAGGGGGTACCTTCGAAGTCGAGGTTACGTGCAGCAGTCCTACGCATGGCCTTCACCATAGTGTCCTCGTCGGTGGCTGCTGATCCGTCAGCCCCTACCTGATGACGCCCGCTGCGCCTCAGCGGTGAAGGAGTGACATCGGTCTCGGAGCCCATCACCTCGACTCTGCAAGGCATGGTGGGCTGCTGCAGCGATGAAGAAGATAGAGAAGGCTGCTCCTCAGCCTCCTCAAGCCCGGGAGCCGGCACCCCTCCCTGTGATGAAGGAGTTGAAGATAACGCGCGAAGCACCGCCATGGCAGACTCCTGGCTAGCTCGCACGGATGGGGAGAATATCACACCACCACGTCGAGTCGGAGAAGCAGGAGTGGGTGATGGTGACGGCGAAGG
The DNA here is from genome assembly GCA_904067115.1 of Aegilops sharonensis. Taxonomy (NCBI): domain Eukaryota; kingdom Viridiplantae; phylum Streptophyta; class Magnoliopsida; order Poales; family Poaceae; genus Aegilops; species Aegilops sharonensis. Next base: position 965,439,278 of record LR880968.1, on the reverse strand, counting down.
AGCGGTTCCCTCCGGCACGGGGCGCCCGCAAGACCCCACATGGGGGTTAGGCGGTGGCGACCAGCAAGTCGAAGGTGGCGGCGTCGAGGGCCGTGGCTCTGGCGTCGTAGGAGAAGCAGCCCTAGACGAAGTATCCGACCCTGAGGAAGAGGGCTCCCTTAATGGTGATGGAGCAGCCATGGCGGATAAGCCTCGATGAGAGCTCGTAGGTGTGACGATGGAGGTCATCTGCATAGGCACCACACCACCCGATGAAGTAGGGTCCGAGGAATTGTTGGATGATGAAGTGGGTTTGGATCTCTTGCTTGTATCATTGTTCCTCACAGAGTCCTCCCTGTCATGCCCCTTGTCGCCCCCTGGATCATCGCCGTGCTCCCAGACTCGAGGTACAAAGTCACTATCAACGCGAAAGTCCGCTTCTTCAAGACTGTACCGGAACTCATAACCTTTCCTTTGAACCACCACGTCGGAAGAAAGAGAGTCAAGTGTGCTGCTTTTGAAAGAATCAAGGTTCAGTACCGCTACCTGGATACGAACAATTCCTCTCCGGCGCAAACAAAGAAGATCAACATCGAGAGTAGAACCAATCACCGAGCCGACTGCCCAAAGCCCCAAGAAGTGTCGGAGAGCGTGAGGCACCCCATGCACATGAACCCAGATAGGAATTAGCTCGAAGCGGTGTGGTATCTTCTCTGAATTCCATGGCTTAAACTCGATAGTGACATTGTGAGATTTGATAAATACTGCGAAGCCCGTCACCCTCTGTAAAACCTCCTCACTCGGAAAGGACATGAGAAAAGCGTCCTTGCCGTGCGGTATAGCCTCCCACTTCCACTGCTGCTGGTACTGAGTAATTTTAGCAACCTCTGCCTCCACGATACTGAGAGTAATAGAGCCACCAGAAATAGATACCAACGCCGTCAGTGAATCCTGTGGTGCAAGATCCTCCCTGCAGACATTGTCTGGCATCTGGAAAAAAGCCATACTTTCAGTTCCATAACCGCATAACATCGCCACCGGCTTCGGCAACTTGAGAGCAGGGCAGCGCCGCGTGGTCATCGGATGGTTATACTTGTTACAAATGAAGCAGTACTGGTACATAAATATGCGAATCATTCTACTCGATTCAACTGGTACACATATAAGCGGCGCCATATCCTGCTTTTAAACCATCCGATTCCGATATGATTCGGTGGGTGCGTTCTCTATTAGTTCATGACAAGCAGAAATGTGCTATGCGGCTGTGACTGCTAAGTTAACCATCTCTTGTATTTCCTGCCCAACAGATAAAAAGGGCAAGCGAAAAGAAAGGCAGAGGCTACCATGGAACCATGGAGGAGGGTATAGTTGGTGTCGGCGCGTCTGTATGCACGCCGTGTGTGTTCCACTATCTACATTCCTCGGTTCGTTGCGGTTCAGTTAGCACGTTGAATCTGGCGTAAAATTTCCAATAGTAAGTAATTTCGCCGGGTCAACACTCAACAGTATTGCCTATTAGGCGCTAGTGGCCTCTCCGGTGTGCATGTTTACCAGGACGGGCAAGCAAGCCATTTCAAGGCTACTTGGACTGAATTTGCTGCAGCTGCCGGTGGCATGCATGCGTTCCTTCTACAGCAGATAATTTCTCCAAGTCAACAGTTACCTACTAGGAGAGGAAAGGCCACCGGGACTAGTGACCTTTCCGGTGTGCATGTTTACCAGGGCAAGCAAGCCATTTCAAGGAGGTTACTTGGACTGAATTTACTGCAGCTGTCGGTGGCATGCATGCGTTCCTTCTTCAACAGATAATTTCGCCAGGTCAACAGTTACCTACTAGTACAGGAAAGGCCACTGGGATTTCCGGTGTGCATGTTTACCAGGGCAAGCAAGCAAGCTAATTAAAGGCTGGTTACTTGGACTGAATTTGCTGAAGGTGTCGGTGGCGTGCATGCGTTCCTTCTTCCACCGAGAGATGGAGAAATGGAGATGGATGGATATTAATTCTGACGACATATCCATATCATGATCGTGATATGATCGTCACTAGCTACTAGCTAGCCGCCTAATTAGTTTGCTTGGCCGTAACAGCAAGTTGAATAGATGATGGTGCGATTCCAGCCTCCGATACATCCATCAAACGCGCCATGACTGCCCAACTGACCCATGGAGGATTATTGTATATCGCCAGTATATATGTATCTCACCAAGTTAGTTTGTATGGTCCTGCCAGATTGAGTGTCGCCAAAGTATCATGAGAAAGCACGCGTGTGTGTGCCAACAGCATACTACATGATCGATAACGATTATCCCTGCCTGCATGTCTGCACCGCAGTAGTATTTTGCGCGAAACACTGCTGCTCAAAGAGAGGTCTCTAGCAGCTCAATGTTTTTCACTTTCAATGAGATGTCGATGAAACTTACTGAATTTCTGTAATTTGACTGGACACAGAAATAATTATCCTCTGGTCAAAATATTTCCACCATTTCCTAACGTGCGTGCTATACACACACGATCCAGCAGTATGAGGAATCATATGACTCATTTATATATAGTATAAAGACTGATCGATCAATGCAAACTATCTTCAATGACTAATCATAGATTCACAGCGTGATCTCATCTGAATTGAACTCTCCGATCCTCCAGGCTCCAGCACCAGCACGCGGAGACATTGTTGGTGCTGCAGCGCGCATGCACGCACGATGAAAGCGCCTAGCTATAGCGCCTCGTGTGATTATTGGCTTATAATTGGATCCGCGGATCCGAAGTTATCATTGTCGCTGGTTAGCTCACATGTTACATCTTAATCACATCTGAATTCATTCAGATTATACAGATACCGGAAGGAAGGCCACCGACAGGCAGGCGATCGACAGTGCAGCATATTCTTTCTTTTTCTGGAAATGGAGGCGTACCCTCGGCCTCTGCGTCATAATGATGCATGCAGCCATCTTATTAAAAAGTCTCAAAGTATCACGAAGTCATAAAGGTATTACAGCTCGCAAGCGGAGCAAAACAAAGAAAAAGAAGTATATGCTCAAAAATCACAACCGGTAAGGCAAAATAAAGGATAAGCTCCCTAGACTCCTATTCTATTATGTGACCGCCATCTAAACCGGTTGAATATAGCCCGTGCTACCCTCTCTCACTGGGTGCACCCAGTAACCAAAGGCTCCCTCGAGTCCATAGGAGTGAGTAAGGACCAGTACGGATCCATGCGGTAGCTCTGAAGATAACATGCAAGAAAGTTAAGTTGTGTTGTCTGTTAAAAATCAAATCATTCCTACAATTCTATATAGCCCACAGAAGCGCACATATTCCAATCCAATACGAGCTGCAGTAGAATGTCCAACCCCAACTAACCACGTTCCAAACAACGATTCAATGTCAACTGAAGGATTAATGTTGAAGGCTATATGAATGGTTCTCCAAAGCAATTTGGCGAGTGGGCATTCAAGGAATAGGTGTTGTAGTGTTTCATCATGATCACAAAAACAACAACGTGAACTACCTACCCATCGCCTCTTGATTAAGTTGTCCTTGGTGAGTATTACTTGCTTGTGGACAAACCACATAAAAAAATTTAATACGCAAGGGCACCTTAATCTTCCAAATATGTAACGATCTTGAGATTGGGCTAAAAATCCATATAAAAAGATTTCACCGTAAACACCCCATTCTTAGCTAGCATCCATTGCGTCAAATCCGGCTGGTCAGAAAGTTGAACATCTATCAATCTTCGGACCAAGTGCAACCAGGCAGTCCATCGCTCACCAACTACCGCATGTCTGAACTCAAGGGGATTGTTTGGAACACTGTACCTACGTAATCCTCCTTGCGTTGCACAATGTTATAAAGGGTGGGATATTGTACGGCCAGGGGTGACTCTCCTAACCACGTATCCTCCCAAAATCTCATGGTAATATTAGCGCTCCACTTTTTCTGGAAATGGAGGCGTACCCTCGGCCTCCAGAATGGCGAGTCAGTTGGTCTCATGGTAACCTGGGCTAGCGCTTTCGACTGCAAATATTTATTGCGCAAAATCTGTGCCCACATGCCCTCCGGCTCAATCTCCAACCTGTAGAGCCATTTGCTCATAAGGCATTTATTCTTGATTTCTAAGTTCTCAATACCAAGACCCCCTTGGTCTTTTGGCCGGCAAAGGATGTCCCATCGCGCCAGTCGGTATTTCCTTTTGGCCTCATCTGACTGCCAGAAGAAATGAGACCTAAAGAAATCGTCAGTACCGAATTAATCAGCACTAGCCGACCTCCATAAGACATAAGCTTGCCCTTCCAGTAGCTCAGCTTTTTCTCAATTCGATCTTCGATACACTTCCATTCTTTATTAGACAACTTACGTGGTGAATTGGTATGCCCAAATAACTACATGGTAAAGACCCTAATTGACACCCGAAAAGTTGTCTATAAGTGTCTTGCTCGTCTTTGGTCTTCCCAAAACAAAACAACTCACTCTTGTGAAAGTTTATCTTTAAACCAGACAATTGTTTGAAGAGGCATATTATAAGTTTCATATTGCGTGCTTTAGCGATGTCATGTTCTATGAATAAGACAGTGTCGTCAGCATATTGCAAGATGGAGACACCACCGTCGACCAAATGAGGAACTAAGCCCTCCACTTGACCATGTTGTTTTGCTCTGCCAATAAGAATGGCCAACATATCGGCCACTATATTAAATAAGAGAGGAGACATGGAATCTCTTTGTCTTAAACCCTTATGCGTCTGAAAGTAATCAGACCAAAGTTAAGATGAAACAACTCGTAATAGAGCAGTACTCCAGTCGTGTACATGAGGTGCATTGTTTACCTTACATCATCATGGGAGCTGTCCGTGGCGTGTAGCTAGGCAGAGATCGACCGATAGATAGATAGATAGATAGATAGTTTCAACTCGATGGATGAATATTCTGAAGGGATATCCATACATCATCATCGTCACCAGCAGCTGCTTAATTAGCATGTACTCCCTCCGTCCGAAAATACTTGTCATCAAACTAGATAAAAGGGATGTATCTAGATGTATTTTAGTTCTAGATACGTTTCTTTTTATCCATTTTGATGACAAGTATTTTCGGACGGAGGAAGTAATTAGCTTGGCCGTAACAGACACATATACAAGGACGGAGCTCACGTGTAGGCACTGGTGTTAGTTGACACCAATGCCATTCGGTGCTATTGTGGGCAACGTTGACCCAGTGCTCATTTTTTCTAGCTTCGTCCCTGCACATATACATATAGATGATGCAATTCCATTTTTGGGGCGATCGATCCAGCTGAACCGCATACAATTGCAACTGGACGTCACCACCATCCTTAGCTCCAATTACTACACATACAATATATGTCGTACAAGCGACTAGTTAATTGATCATGGTCGATCGCGTTTGTCAGTGCATGATTGAGTGTCACCAAAGCATAATACAACACGAGGAGCGCGTGTGTGTTGTGTGTAAGCAGAGATCGGTCGATGGATAGACAGTTTCTGATGTGATGGGCGGATGGATATTCTGACGGACTGGATATCCACATCACCGTCGTTGTCACCAGCTGCTTAATTGGCAGTTCCTTGCTTGCCCGTAACAGCCACATACATATTGATGGTTCAATCCCATCTCCCGGTCGATCGATCCACCTCAACCGCATGCAATTGCAACCGGACGCTACCACCATCCTTCAATTAGTACAACACATACAATATATGTCGTACAAGCAACTAGATAAAATTGCCTCTCGTTGATTGTATTTGTCAGTGCCTGGTTGAGTGCCCCCAAAGCATATATATCACGAGGAGCGCGTGTATCATCGAAGCATAGATATTGCTTGCTTGCCAGCACCGACTATACTAGAATAGTGTGTTCTTAATAAAACCGTGCCTAAAGTACTCGATCGAATAAAAGAGATGTCCACTCATCTGTAACTAACAAAGAGTCGCAACTTTTTTTGCTTAACAAACTTGGAAGCGGCAGGTCACCGTCGGTCCTTGTACTACATCAATCAATCAATCGTTTAGGAGTCAGTTTTATCACAACGAAAGGAAATGTCAATAGCTAATAAAACGTGCACCCATGTATTCACTGATTTTTTTTCGGGGTATTTATGTATTTATCATAGTCAAAGGAAACAATATATGATGTAGATAGATTAAGTGCTGCTGCTTGTCGACAGCGGCGTGGCCCGTCACGATCGCTCACACAGACAGCAAGAAGAAACCCAAGTGTTGGCCAGGTCGCTGCTGCACTCTCAGCGGGCATAGCTGCACGTAAAGCCGCACTGTTAAGTCAGCGTCAGGAAATAGCAAAAAGAGAGAACATAGGAACAGAGGTGTGCGCTGATGCACATAGCAGGATTGAGCATGAACATCAGGGACAGGTGATCAAACATACAGGTGGTAGGACACATGCAGAGTGCCATCAAGAATCTAGCAAGACGGACTCCACAAAGCTACTGTATGCAAACATTAGGGGGGTGATCCATTAGTACATGCGAATGCTCCAGGAGTGGGAGACGTAGACTTGTTGGTAGGAGGCAAGATGACGGGACTTGGCAAGCGTGGCGTGGAAGACCTTGACCCAATGCAGCTGGATGAGGGTGGAAACTTCCGTTTCAGTTTTGAGAGCAGCAAGAGGAGCCGTGGCACTTGGTCGACGGAAGAAGGACTGCAATCTGATGGCAGTGAGAAGCAAGCTGAAAGGGAGGCAACCAGCCTTGGGGCCGCTGGTCAACTGACAGGCGCGGAGGAACGCGCCTGTCAGGAGCCATGACGATCCTTTGTTGGAACTGCCGAGGTTTGGGCGACCCTCGGACAGTTCAAGAACTTACTCGCCTCGTGCATGCTCATCAACCAAAGCTCCTGTTCTTGTCGGAGACTCGTCAAAATAAATTCGTAGTAGAAGGTTTACGTTGGAGGTTAGGTCTTAAACATGTAGTATCCTTTCATGAGCCAGGGAAGGGGGGAGGTCTAGCCCTCTTCTGGCATGAGGATGTCAAAGTCGAGTTGTTTAAGATAGGGAGTTGAGTCATTGATGTAATTGTTCATGAGTGGCCAAAAAATAATAAATGAAGATGCACGTTTGTTTACGGTGAGCCTCGCACACATCTTAGGCACCACATGTGGACTTTGCTAAAAAGAATAAAACCTATGCTTGATGCTCCCTGGCTAATGGCCGGAGATTTTAATGAAGCTTTGTACCAAAATGAACACTTTTCTGAAACAAAAAGAGGGGAACGACAAATGATGGATTTTCGAGAAATTCTATCACATTGTGACCTTCATGACCTCGGCTTCTCCGGCACGCCGTGGACTTACGATAACAAACAATCTGGCAGACGTAACGTCAAGGTGCGACTTGACCGTGCGGTGGCTTGCCCAGCGTGGTCGAACATATTTCCGAACTGTCAGGTAAGACATCTTGTATCCTCGCGTTCAGATCATACACCCCTGTTAATCAGTCTCACACAGAAATCATCGGGGAGTAGCTCAGGTCGCCGGTGCCGTAGATATGAAATTTTTTGGGAAAAAGAAAAAACATTAGCAGATGAAGTAGAGGTTGCTTGGACCATGCATAGGCAGGCAACGAACCTAGGAGACGTAACATCCAAGCTGGAGGGGGTGATGGACGCACTCCATTCATGGAGTAATAAGACAGTGGGCTCGGTCCCAAGGAAGATAGAAAAGACAAGGAAGGAACTGGAAGCTATAATACATAGCAATAATCCGGATAAACAAGCGATTCAAAAAAGGCTAGAAAAGGAGCTAGATAGTCTGCTAGAGAAGGAAGAACTTTTCTGGAAACAAAGATCGAGGATGGATTATCTCCGTGATGGTGATAGAAATACAGATTTTTTTCACCGCAAGGCGACTTGGAGGAAGAAGAAAAATAAAATTAGTCAGCTGGAGAAGGATGATGGTACCATGACGGATAATATTCAGGAGATGGAGGCGCTTGCTACATCCTTTTTTCAGAATTTATACACAGCCAATCAGGGAGTACAACATGATATTATTTTAGATAAGATTGAACCATTAATCACAGAGCAGTTAAATGAAATGTTGTGTAGTGAATTTTCCGATGAAGAGATCAGTAATGCACTGTTCCAAATAGGTCCTCTGAAGGCTCCTGGCGCAGATGGGTTCCCTGCGAGATTTTATCAGAGGCATTGGGGTACTCTGAAAAATGAGGTGATCAAGGCAGTAAAAGAGTTCTTCAATTCGGGCGTCATGCCGGAAGGAGTTAATAATACTGTTATAGTGCTAATACCGAAGAAGGAAAACCCGAGCTCCCTAAAAGATTATAGGCCTATCAGCCTATGCAATGTAGTGTACAAAATTGTTTCAAAATGTTTGGTAAATAGATTGAGACCACTGCTTCATGATTTGATAGCCCCAACGCAAAGTGCCTTCATCCCAGGGCGAATGATTACGGACAACGCTCTGATTGCATTTGAATGTATCTATAGTATTCAAAGAAGTTCTGACGCAAAAGGAAAATATTGTGCATACAAATTAGACCTCGCAAAGGCCTATGACCGAGTTGACTGGAATTACCTTGAAGGGGCGATGAAAAGATTAGGTTTTGCAGAAAAATGGATACAATGGATCATGACTTGTGTGAAAACAGTAAAATACTCTGTTCGTTTCAACGGGAACCTGCTGCAAAGCTTCACGCCTACGTGTGGTTTGAGACAAGGAGATCCAATGTCCCCTTATCTCTTTCTCTTTGTCGCTGATGGGCTCTCACGGCTAATACAGAGTAAGGTGGAAACGGGTGAATTACAGGAGCTGAAAATTTGTAGACAAAGCCCTGGTATTTCGCACCTTTTATTCGCGGATGACAGCCTGCTATTTTTTAAAGCTAATAGCGATCAGGCTAATAAGGTTAAGAACATCCTGGACAACTATGAGAGAGCCACTGGACAGCTAATAAGTCCATCTAAATGCTCCCTGCTCCTTGGAAACAAATGCTCACAAGAAGATGGACATGACGTAATAAATATCCTGAATGTAGTAACGGTGACTTTTGAGGAGAAATACCTGGGTTTGCCGGTTCCAGAAGGACGTATGGTAAAAGGGAAATTCAAGCACACAAAAGATAAAGCGAGGAAAAGAATGAATGATTGGACAGAAAAATATTCTTCCAGTGGAGCTAAGGAGACACTAATTAAATCAGTGGCCCAAGCGATTCCCACTTTTGCAATGAGTGTCTTCAAGTTCTCAGCAACCCTCTGTGAGGAGCTCATGCACATGACCAGAGACTTTTGGTGGGGAGATGATGAAGATCGCCGACGTATCCATTGGTTGAGTTGGGAGAAACTTACAAAACGTAAAAGCCAAGGAGGTATGGGATTCAAAGATCTTAAAGTTTTTAACCAGGCTCTTCTCGCTAGGCAAGCCTGGCGATTGATTGCACATCCTGACAGCTTGTGCGCGAGAGTACTTAAGGCAAAATATTACCATGGGGCTGATCTGCTAGACACGGCGTTTATTCATAATACGTCGTCGGGTTGGCAGGGCATCATGCATGGTTTGGAACTCCTTAAAAAAGGATGTATTTGGCGCATCTGCAACGGAAATAGTGTTCGCATTTGGAGAGACAATTGGATCCCGAGAGGAAACATGAAAATAAACATGAACCCAACAAGGTCCCGAACTCGGTGGGTAGCAGACCTCATCGACCAGGAGAGTCACGCTTGGAAGGAGGACTACATCATGCGTATATTTACACGCGAAGACGCAAATGATATTTTAAGTATCCGACTACCAAATTATGATGATGAGGATTATAATGCGTGGCAGCCCGAAAAAAATGGAATTTTCAGTGTTCGTAGCGCATATCGGTTAGCCATGGACGAAAAGGGTTCTGTGGTGATTGGGTCCAGCCACAATACCCAAGGAGATCGCAGTATTTGGAATAATATCTGGAAGACAAATGTACCCCAAAAAGTACGTATTTTTACATGGAGACTAGCATCAGAGTCACTGGCGGTTCAAACTAATAGATTTCGTCGCATCCCAGGCCTCACCCCGATTTGTAATGTATGTGGGGCTGAGGATGAAACAGGCTTCCATATGGCACATCGATGCACATTTGCAAGGGCCTTGTGGCACGAACTCAAGGAGGCATGGAACCTGCCCCCTGAGCAGGAAGTAGAATATACTGGAAGGGATTGGGTCCTAATCCTGCTAGATAAGGTGAGTGAAGATATGAAACAAAAATTTATGCTATTTTGGTGGCGTGTTTGGCACCATAGAAATGACGCGATCTTCGCAAAAGGTAAAGCGAAAATTTCCCACTCTGCTCGTTTTTTGCAAAACTACCTTGCAAACATCCGCTTGATTGCGGAGGGAACTTCTGAGATAGATCGAAAAGGGAAAAGTCCGATGGTTAACTTGCCATCAGTGCAACAACATGATCATACAAAGGAAAAAGGATGGACAATGCCAGAGCTCGGATGGGCTAAGGTCAATGTTGATGGAAGTTTTTTGGAGGAAAATAGGAGTGGAGCCTGGGGAGCTGTGATTCGAGATCACGATGGAAGAATTATCTTATCAGCTTGGGATTATATACCGCGGTGCAATGGAGCGGACTGCGCGGAAGCCATGGCTTGCCTAGAAGAACTAAGGATGGCAATGTCGGGGACGAATCTACCCTTAATCATCGAGACGGATTGCAGCTCGGTGACAAAGGCGCTTATCCTCTCGTCTATTGATAGATCGGAGGTTGCAACAATTGTAAAGGAGTTTCAAGTCATAAAAGGGAACAGAGAAGTAAAAGTTTGCAAAGTAGATAGAAGGGACAATAGGTTAGCTCATAGTCTTGCCCAGTTAGGGCGTAGAGAGTTGCGTGGTGGGGTTATGCAAGGCTCTGTGCCAACCTGCGTGTTGAGTGAGGCCTTGCACGATTGTACGAACTATGTTTCTCTACTTAATTAATACAACTCTCTATTTCAAAAAAAAAAAGTGCTGCTGCTTGTCGTGCAGACAGGAAAAAAAATACAGCTGCGGGGGCTCTTCAGTATATGAAAGACAGACAGGCAAACAAACAAACAAACAAACAGAATCAAATGCCACCGACGGTAGAGTAGATTCAGACTCAGTGACGGGCCGATCCTTATTACATCTGGCAGGCGCGTGGGCAAACTTACGATTGTCGTAGAGCAGATTCAGTAAATTGATTTGCCTCCAAGTGGAACCGTTAATTTGACTTGGACACACAGGTAGGCAGATGGTTGAGTTGCAGGCAGGCACGCAGGCTGCACCCCGGGGAGGGAGGGAGGGAGGGGAGGGAGGTAGGGGGAGATCTACTGGCGAATCGTATACTAGTGTGTTTCAATAATTTTATTTGGTAATGTGGCATATGCAAAGGGATATATCATCTGATTCGTTTGGTACGACTGCATATTATTTATATCTGAGACCAAGTGGGAGTGATCTAGCTGTGGATGCTAAGCTAAGCATCTATTCTATTCTACTCTTGCCCAACGAACGAACCAACCGGGAAAAGAAAGAGAGACAGAGGGATGGATGCCAATGCCACCGGTTAGAAAGAAGATGGCGCTGGAGCGTGTCGGTGCAGTGCAAGCATGTGTCGGTTGAGTCCGTCCCCACGGGCCAGGAAGACATGCAAATGCAAGCAAACAAGACAGCCGAATAACGACGACATCCCCAATGGAGTACTCCCTTTGTTCGGAATTACTCGTTCAAAAAATGAATGTATCTAGATGTATATTTTAATGGACGGAATATCCCGATCGTCGCATCATCGTCATCGTCGCCGTCGTGTAGTACAACCAGCTTGATATTCTGAAGGACAGAACCTTCTCAAGTTGGTCTTGCTTAACGGAGACAGCTACTACAGATTAGCAAGCTTTTGTCCCCGTCTGTGATTGATTTAATTTGTGCAACTACTTTTTCTGTGCGATGGAAACTACTTTCCTTTTTTTTTAAATTCCAATATAGCGCTAGAACAATTCAAAATCTTGACCAATCGAGTGCATCCAGATGGATCTATGGAGATGGACGCACGCGCGCGGTGACCGACGGACGGACGAACAGAACAGGTCGCCGTGCCCGTGCGCGGCGAATTTTTTTTTATTTTTGACAGTGAGGTGACAAAAAATTAGACAGACCGAGACCGACGGAGCTGCTGCATACTGGTACGTCGTCTAGTACCTACCCTATGCGCTGGTGCCCGGTGAAATTCGTAGAGAAAGCGCGTCGTACTCTAGTGGTGGTTCGCATGCATGGCGGTGGCACGCGCCTGGAGTGGACGCACGACGAAAGCGCCTGCCTAGAATGGCCGAGTGAACCTTTTGGGTTCGTTGGCGTTCGCTGCATCACGTGGTTTTTTTCAATAAGTAAGGTGATGACATAAAGAAAGTAGCCTCCATTGGATGACCGTGGCACACACCAGAGCTTGATTCAAGTTTATCTAGGCGGAAGAAGGTGAGGCATCAGTTAGGTGATGCTTCCTTTGTATATGCCCTCACGACAACATGTCTGATCCCACGTGAAGGCACGTCATCCATAGTCAGCCTATTTTTAATTCATGCCGGCCAGGCCCGGGAACCTGTCAAGCAGGAAAAGCCAAGGCCAAGTCAGCACTGCCGGCATGGTCTTCTTCTTCCTCCTCTGCCCTGCACTGGCAAGTAGGGATGAAAATGGATTACAACTTTCCGCTTTTTTGGAGGAAAAATGGAAATAGAGAGGAAATATGAAAACAGAAATGGAAATTTGCAAAACAGAAGTGGAGATGAATTTTTTTTATGCGAAAACGGAAACAAAAACATAATGGTGTTTTCCGGTGAAATAGACGTGAAAACGGAATTTTCTGTTTCTGTGAATATGAAATTTCCGTTTTACTATAGACATATGGCTGTTTTGTAGCCCAACCTCTATTACCGGACATGTACTCAACTTCCCTATACACAATTGTCCAGTACTAGTACAAGTACAATAAACATATTAATTTGTAGCCATGTTAACAATTCATTGAACTTATTTGTTTTTTGTGTATTTCTCTATGATTCAAGGGGTTTTTAAGTTTCGGTCAACGACCATTTTTGTTTTTGTGTCCGCTCTATATTCGCTCTGTGTCTGTTTACGATAGTATCTGTTTTCGCATTCATTTTTGGGGTTTCTGTATGCACTTTGCAAATTTCTATGTCTCCATCTTAAACATTTTCACGGATGGAGTTGAAGCGACGCTTGATGTGCCTGGTCTTCTTGTGAAACCTGGGCTCCTTGGCAAGTGCAATAGCTCCAGTGTTGTCACAGAAGAGTTTGATCGGCCCCGACGCATTGGGTATGACTCCTAGGTCGGTGATGAACTCCTTCACCCAAATTGCTTCATGCGCTGCCTCCGAGGCTGCCATGTA
>LR880968.1:965386572-965397789 GCA_904067115.1 Aegilops sharonensis | reverse complement strand
TTTAGAGGAGGAGACTAGGAGGAAGGAGAGGCAAGATCAAAACTCGCAAGATGTGCGGAACCAGGCAGAGGAGTCCGAGGAGGATTATGGCGACTACTATGGTCCCCATCCAGATCTGGAAGATCAATTTGCTGGGATGAAGCTGCATGGCCGGGAGGAGGAAGAGCTTGATTTTTCGGAGGAAGTGGATGAACTCATCAAGGACGTGCGTTGGCTGGCTCTTTTTCGAGTACATACTACAAAGCCTTTCAGCCATGCCGCATTGCTGTCACAGATGCGTAATGCGTGGGCGGCGGCACAAGGGGTCACGTTTAACGTCAAGGGACCGAATTTATTCTTGGTCCAATGCCACTGCTTGGGTGACTGGAGAAAGATCATGGACGGGGGGCCGTGGCTGTTTAGAAGGGCTCCGGTCGTGCTACAAGAATATGATGGCTTTTCAGATGTCAAGGGATTCAGACTTAACAAGATACCGGTTTGGGCTAGAGTGAAAGGGTTGCCAGATGGCCTCACGAGGAGGAGAGAGTTGGCTGAAAAAGTAGCTGCAAAGGTGGGGGATCCACCGTTTAGTGTGATCATGAACGAGGGAAGGATCAATCCGGCTAGCACCCTGCGAGTTAGGGTTTATGTGGATGTTAATGTTCCATTGGTTCGGTTTGTGCCAATTACCTTAAAAGAATACAAGAGATATAGTGTCTACTATGAGAAGCTTCCAGATTTCTGTTTCGCTTGTGGAAGAATGGGACATTTAGCTGATGAGTGTGGTGATGGGATCCATGACCCGAGGACTTTTGAATGGGGGGAGTGGCTGCTCTGGGAGCCGGAGATGCCGACAGAGTCAGGTCTTGGGGGAAGAGGAAGGGGGGATGGGAGAGGAAGAGGAAGAGGGAGGGATGCGGGGAGAGAAGATAGGGGAGGACGAGGAGGAAGGGTTTCGGTGGGTGGAAGAGGGAGAGGTGGTCTTGGAGAGGAGGTTCATCCTGCTAATTCACAGCGTACAGAGATGGCTGCCATGGCTTCTGATCTGAGGGGTCAGCAAGGCGAAGAAGGTAGTGAGAAAGGCGCTCGCAAGCGGCTGGTGGCAGCGGATGGAAGTGTCACTGTCAGGGGCCAATCGGTACCGAATCTAGCGGGCAAAGTGGCAGGCACGGTCCTTCGTATTGAGGGCGCTACCCCCTCGAACGCCAATGAACCGATGTCAACGCCCGAAAAAGTTCAGATGGTGAAAAGGAGGAAGCAGGATGAGGGGATGGTTGTGGATGGAGTGGAGTATACAGCTAAGGCGGTCTCCGGCGAGGAGGACCGCCGAGCCCAATGAGGACATTGTGCTGGAACTGCCGTGGGATTGGCGACCCCGTGACAGTTCGAGAGCTCCGCGACCTCGTGGAGGCTAGTGCGCCGTCGATTCTTTGTATTGTTGAAACTCAGCTTGCAAAAGATCGAGTGGAAGGTTTGGCGGGTACTCTAGGTTACTCTAGTAGGTTTGCAGTAGCTAGTAGGGGCGTAGTGGAGGATTAGGTTTATTTTGGAAGAATGATGTAAATCTGGAAATAAAGAACTTTTCACAATATCACATTGACTCAGTGGTTACGGGTGCTGATTCGCAGCAATGGCGCCTAACCTGCTTCTATGGGGAGGCAAACAGGAGTCTTCGATATAATACATGGGAGACTATGATCAGGCTAAGGGGGGAGAGCACTCTCCCGTGGGTTTGTATGGGAGACTTCAATGAAATACTACGATCTGAAGAACAATGGGGACCAAATGAACGCGATAGTTCACAGATGGCGGGATTTCGAGAAGCTGTTGATCTATGTGGCCTAGCTGATATTGGGTATAAAGGACTTGACTGGACCTTTGAGAAGAGAATTGCGGGTGGTGATTTTTGTAGGGTGCGGCTGGACCGTGCCCTTGCAACCCCGTCGTGGTCGGCTATGTTTCCATTTGCTTCCTTGGAACATTTGACAGCGGCTAAGTCAGACCACTGCCCTATACTACTGTCCAATGATATTGAGCAGAATGCAGTCCGATATAATCTGCGGAAGCCGTTCAGGTACGAGGTTGCCTGGGAGACGGATAGGAGGTTCGGGGGAGCACTTGAGGATATATGGAATTCAGAAGGGCCGACAATGTCGGTCCCAGCGATGGCTGACAAATTGTCGGTGATGGCCAACGCACTGCGAAGATGGGGAAGAAACACGTTTGGTTCTGTCAGGCAAGAGCTAAGGTCGCTACGGCTGAAACTTACTGTTCTACGGGCCGATCCATCCCGGGTTGGTCCTGGCCAAGAGGAGTAACAGGTGCAGGACAGAATAATTGAGATGTCTTTTAGGGAGGAAATTATGATGCGTCAACGATCCAGGATTCAATGGCTGACAGAGGGAGATAGTAATACGCAGTTTTTTCAGAAAAAAGCAAGTGCGAGGAGGGCAAAGAACAAAATTATACAGCTTCAGAAGGAGGATGGGTCACTAACTAGTGATCCGGAAGAGATGGCGCAGATGGCCAGTAGCTTTTATGCGAACCTTTATGCATCTGAGGGCACTATTGGGATGGAAGAGGTTCTCTCCCACATACCTACAAGGGTTGATGGAGCGATGAATGCGGCCTTGAACAAAGCATATAGCAATGAGGAGGTGAAGAATGCTTTGTTTCAAATGTTTCCCACCAAAGCCCCGGGGCCTGATGGTTTCCCCGCACATTTTTTCCAGCGACATTGGGAGCTTTGTGGTGATGAGGTAACTAGTATGATCATTCGAGTGCTGAATGGAGAGGACTCACCGGAAGAAATCAACAGTACGTTCATTGTGATGATTCCCAAGATAGCAAGTCCAAAACTTTTAGGACAGTTCCGGCCGATAAGTCTTTGTAATGTGATCTTTAAGATTGCTTCAAAGGTCTTAGCAAACAGGCTGAAACTAATTCTTCCTGAGGTCATCTCCAAGGAGCAATCGGCTTTCGTTCCAGGACGACTCATCACCGATAACTTTATAACTGCCTATGAGTGTTTACACTATATGAAAACAAGGAGAGTGAAGGGAAACAGATTTTTTGCTTTGAAGTTGGACATGATGAAAGCGTATCATCGATTGGAATGGTCATATCTTAGGGCTGTGATGCTTAAACTTGGCATAAGCCCTCGCTTCACGGAAACAGTAATGAGGTGCGTCACATCAGTATCGTTTTCAGTATTGTTTAATGGTGAAGTTTTAGATTCTTTCAGGCCTTCCCGTGGTGTTAGACAAGGAGACCCGATTAGCCCTTATCTTTTCCTATTGGCGGCCGAGGGATTATCGTGCTTGCTTAAAGGGACGGAGGGAGTCAGAGGCATCAAAGTTGCTCCGTCAGGCCCGGAGGTGAATCATCTACTGTTCGCTGATGATAGTCTTCTGTTTTTCGAGGCAAATAGCATGGCAGCAAACCGGGTTAATGAGTTGCTGCACAAATATTGCAATGCATCGGGTCAAAGAATCAACACGGATAAATCATCAATCTTTTTCAGTAAAGGGGTGTCGGAGAATACTCGGGGGGAGGTAATGAATGTTCTCAATGTTCATAATGAGTCTCTGTCAGAAAAGTACCTTGGCTTGCCTTCGGACGTTGGAAGATCAAAAGAGGGGTGTTTCAAATACCTAAAAGATAGGGTGTGGAAGCATGTCCAGGGGTGGATGGAGAAATGCTTGTCCGTCGGAGGCAAAGAGGTTTTGATTAAGTCGGTAGCCCAAGCCATTCCGACTTATTCTATGTCATGCTTTAAACTACCCCGTGGACTTTGTGAACACATTAACGGTCTTTTGAGGAAATTTTGGTGGGGAAGTAAAAGGGGGGAGAGGAAGACGGCTTGGGTATCATGGAGGACGATGTCAACACCTAAGTATATGGGCGGCATGGGCTTTCGGGATATAGAACTCTTTAACTTGGCACTTCTCGCAAGGCAAGTCTGGAGATTAATGCAAGAGCCAAATTCTCTAAGTGCCCGAATTATCAAAGCAAAGTATCACCCGGATAGTGACATATTAACAGCAAGCGTGGGCTCCAACCCGTCGCAAGTATGGAGAGCTTTAGTGGAAGGAAGAGATGTGCTAAATTTGGGCTTGATAAAGCGGATTGGCACGGGGCAGGAGACGTGGATCTGGCATGATAATTGGCTACCAAGGGATTTTAAGCTTCGGCCACTTTGCGCCATATCACAAAACCCGCCACAGATGGTGTCCGAACTGATTGATAGTGTATCGAAGACATGGAATGTTCAGAAGTTGTATGATCATTTTGTCGGACTGGATGTTGATGTCATCAAAAACATCCCGCTAAGCTCTCGTGCACAGAACGATTACTGGTCCTGGCATTATGACAAACGAGGGGTGTTTTCCGTCCGGTCGGCATACAGGATGATTACCGGCATACGGGAGCAGCGGGAGGCGTGGCTGGAGCATCGAACAGGACATTCCAATCCAGAGGCAGACAAGAAATCATGGTCGTACTTGTGGAAGGTTAAGGTTCCAGCTAAGGTACGTGTGTTCACATGGCGATTGGCACATACATCGCTACCGACTGGAACGACGAGGCATGAACGGAAGATGGCGGATACAAACGTGTGCTCAATTTGTAATTCAGCTGAAGATACATGGAGGCATTCACTTTTCGAGTGCCGGATGGCAAGGTGTGTTTGGGCCTTGGTAGATGAGGACACCTTGGAGCATGTGATATCAACCCGGATACAAGACGCGCGTCTATGGCTTTTTCGGTTGTTTGAGGCCCTGAATCAACAGGAATTAGCTCGGGTGTTGGTAACCATGTGGGCCATTTGGTGGGCACGAAGACGAGCCATTCATGACGAGGAATTTCAGAGCCCTTTGAGCACTATGAGCTTCATAAACCGATATCTTGAGGATCTGAATATAGCCTATGCTCCGGTGGGAACGAAGCAACGACCACAGAGCGCACCAAGAGGACAAGCACATGGCTAAAACCGGCCACGGGTAACGCGAAGATGAATGTAGATGGTGGTGTCTCGAGGAATGGAGCGCGAGGAGCAGCAGCTGTTATATGCAGAGATGAAGTGGGAGTTTTTTTGGGAGCTTCTGTAATTGTTTTTGATGGCCTAGTGGATCCACCAAGTCTGGAAGCACAAGCATGCAATGAAGCTTTATCGCTAGCCAAGGATCTGAATTTGCGGCGAGTTCAGGTGGCCTCGGACTGCTTGGTGGTTGTGAACAACATCAACAAGGGTGGAGCGCCTGTGTATGGTCCGGTCTTGCATGAGATAAAGGATCGGGTGAATGATTTTGAGTCTGTTAAGTTTTCTTTCGAATTTCGTGAGTCGAACTATGAAGCTCATGCTTTGGTTAAGGCTGCTACTTCCTTGGCAGTCGGGCGCCACTTGTGGCTAGGGATTACACCCAATATAGTCTGTATTCCGCACAATATGATGAATGAATAAAATCCCTTTTGCCCCTAAAAAAAACTAAAATATGGATTCTAACCACTAAAAACTAAAATATGGATTCTGAAAAACAAAACATTGTACATCGACTAGAAAATAATACATTTCCTTTTTGTGGGTGTTCGGGGAATTACCCGCAGCTAGACCTGGCAGCCCAAGACATGACTAGGCTAGACCAGAAGGCCCATGACCGGGTCATTTAGGGCGCCATATGGGTCGGCTCTCTATGGGCTGGGAGCCTGGAAGGAACCCGACCAAGAAGATAAGACCCGGCCGGTGGAGAGTGGACCCAGCAAGACCCGGAGTCCCAGCATCAGAAGGAGTCCCCTAACTTGGAAGACATAGAAGGTTTACAAGACTTAGAGAAGGACTTCGACTATGGGTAGAACGCAGAAACCTATTGTAAACCCCAGGGACCTCGCTATTATATAAAATGGGTTCCTAGGTCGCCCAAAGGACATGTTAGAATCTCTCGAGTCATTGGTAGCAAAATAGCTCCCTTGTAATCGAGATCACCATCATCATTAGCAATCAGGAAAGAGTAGGCTATTGCATCTATCATGAGGGGCATATCACACAATGCATAGCTGAATGAGATGATGCCAAATCCCAACCATTCATTTGCTTACCTCCAAAGCATGGTGAGATTTACTCGGAGTGCTGAGATTTTAAATTTGGAGTACTGCTCAGCCGATTACGCCTCCAAGACGACCTCAGATGAAAAAAATGTTCTACTTGATTGTCTTCGTCTCGTCGAGGCGAGCGATTTTGATATTTGAATCATCTCAATCTGTGGTCCTTTGCAAAAGTTACGGCTAACACAGTGTGGCCCGACCACTAATGAAAAGTTTCAGCCGGAACAAGACACCCATATAACCCATGTCTAATACATGACGAGAGTTGTCATCAGTTTTGCGCGAGCGATTCGGCCCTCAAGATGACCTCTAATCTAAAAATGTTTAACATGAAACTTGTTTGGCTCGTTGAAACGGATAAAAAAATCTAGGCGCATCGCCATCCGAAGTTGTATGCGGTCTGATCCCGAAAATTGAACTGTTGTCTCGGACCTACCTAAATATGAGTTTGATGGATTTTCGAAGAATTTGGATGGGATTTGAAGTATTTTTCTTGTACGGTAAGTTCAACCACCTCATAAATAGATGAAAGGTGATTGATCTGCCCGCCCAGGCCCCCCGCCGCCGGCGGCGCGGTATGAGCTTGTAACGCCCTCGATGCGGCTATATCTCCCACGTGTCGAAGCACGACTTAGAGGCATAACCGCATTGAAAGCAATGTCGCAAGTGATAGGCATCGTAGCATAGGCATAGCAAAAGACCAAGCATCTAGCATAGCAAAGATAGAAGTGATTTCGAGGGTATAGTCATCTTGCCTGCAAAGTTCTCAGAGTTGTCGAAAGCTTGATCCTCGTAAGCGTTCTCAACAGGTTCCTCATTCACGTACTCGTCTCCCGGCTCTACCCAAAGCAAGAACACAAACAATGGAACCACAATAAATCACGGTGCAATGCACAAACAACATGATGCAATACATGGCATGGTATGCGAGATGTGAGATGCAATGCATATGCGTGCTCCGGAAGGAAAATGATGAACCAGGCATCAACTTGGCAAACCAAGTATGCCGCTGGAAAGATGAGATGATTTCGGTTGAAATCGATATAAAGATCACCGGAATCGGATGCACGGTTTGCAAATGACAAGCAAAACAAGAATGGCACAAATCTGCCATTAACAGCATGATGCCACATAGCAAGCAACAAGAAATTAAGCTACTGCAACCAAACGTACCAGCAAAGCATATGGAAGTGATCTAATCAAGATGCTTGACAAAAGATGAACACTGAGCTACGGCTAAATCACAACACAACAGGTCCAAACAAGCATGGCAAAAGTGCAAAACATATCAGTTTCACAGACTTAGTGAAAATACTGAACATGGCAAAATCAGCATCAGAAAGCAATGTTCAGAGCAAGAAAACAGCATGGTACAGGAACTTATAATAGCAAAACAAGGCATGGCATGAATCTACTCAAAGCATAGAACAAAAGTCCCTTACTGACCATAAGCCAAAAAGGATCAGAAAATACAATAGCACCCATGTCAATATAGCAAGTTTCGTTAACAGATTCAGCAACAGGGCATGATAAAAACAGATAACAAGTAGGCATGTTTAAGAGCTCGATGCACTCACTACAGAGCATTACATGATAAACTAAGCATACATCCATCAAAAAGACATGGCATAGAAGACATACATGGCAAGAACAACATCATAGCGTACACGGATCAACTACAACAACCTTGGCAAAATTGAATAACATGTAAACAATCTGCCAGGAAACATTTTATAGCAAAAGTAGAGCTCGATTGACTCAAGCTATGTCACTCCATAATTGCAAACAAAGGCATGGATGGATAGAGCATAACCATATGTTCAAAACATCCTTACTGAAGTATCTCAAAATATGCATGGAACTCTCGGTAGCATCAAGTTAACATGGCATAAAAATATCAGCAAAACAGGGGCTGAAATCAGCAACATCAGGAAGCCTAGTTTGCATGCTTGTGCTAGTCACCACAGAGATCACAAAAATACATGGCATACACCCCTGTAAAGATGGCATGGCATATTACAAAACACATGTAGGACTCAAGATCATAGGGTGCACACAGCAATCATGGCAAAAATGACAAAAGTGCATGTTCTGTTAAGAAACAGAAACTAACATCACATAGCCCTCTTCTAACAGCATTTCGGGCATCAAGATGAGCTCAAATGAAAATGATGTAATGAGATGAAATGATCTACTCTTTGAGGCGAACAATTTGGTATGCTACACGCCCCAAACGGAGCCACGAGTGCAAAGTTATGATGCGTTGAAGATGCAACAAATTAACTGCAGAAAAAGACTTGGATGAAATCCGGGGGGAAAAAGTCAACCGATGGGTTTGGATCTGAGATCCGGATCCGGCGCGGGACGAGGCTCGCTGGCCGGAGCGGCGGCTCGCCGGAGAAGGAGGAAGGGGCGGCCGGGCGGACGAGGCCGGGGTCGGCCGGGGCGGCGGCCGGAGGCGGCGAGGCGGCGGCGGAGGCGGCCGGCCGGGGTGGCGCCGGCGCGGGACGCGCGGCGGCCGGAGCGGAGGCCCGGCAGCGGCCGGCGCTGGGGCCGGCGCTGTCGGGCGCGGGAGCGGGCGGCGGGGGCGCGGCGTCCCGGGCCGGGGAGGGCCCCGCACGGGCGGCGGCGGGCTTCGGCGGCGGCGGGCGCGGCGGCGCCACGTGGTGCACCCCGGTTGGCCGGGCGGCGGCGGGCGGACGTGTCCGGCCTGAATCGGACACGTCCGGCGGCGGGGAGAGGAGCGGCGCTAGGGTTAGGGGTGGAGTGATCCGGGATTTGGAAATGGGGGGTGTTTTTATAGGTAGAAGGAGCTAGGAAGCTCCAAATGAGGTGTAGTTTTCGCCCACACGATCGTGATCCGACGACGGAGAGCATGGAAGTGACTTAGATGGGTTATTGGGCTGTTTTGAAGGGGTGTTGGGCTGCAACTTAAAAAAGGCCTTTGCGAGAGTGTGGTTAACCGTTGGAGTACCAAACGAGCTCCAAATGACCCGAAACTTGACAGGTGGTCTACCGGTGGTGTACCAAGGCCACTTGACAAACCTCGGTACATTCCGAGAAAGTTTAGTACCCGCTCACGGAAAAACGTAGAAGGGGACGCCGGGGAACATAGGAGTGCCGGATTGCAAAACGGACAACGGGAAAAATGCTCGGAATCGTGAGACGAACACGTATGCAAAAAGAAATGCACATGATGACATGATATTAAAATGCATGACATGGACAAAATGCAAAAACGAAAGACAAAAACCCAACCACGGAGGGAATATCATATCACAATGCCGAAAATGGCAAGAGTTGGAGTTACAAATGTGGAAAGTTATATACGGGGTGTTACAACACTCCACCACTACAAGAGGATCTCGTCCCGAGATCTAGGACTGAAAGAACTCCGGATATTCGGAACGGAGGTGATCCTCGCACTCCCAGGTGGCTTCTCGGTCGGAATGGTGTGACCACTTCACTTTCAGGAATTTGATTGACTTGTTGCGAGTCTTACGCTCGGTTTCTTCAAGAATAGCAACGGGGTGCTCATGATAAGAGAGATCTTCTTGAAGGTCAATTTCTTCGAAGTTGATAGTGCGCTCAGGAGTCTTGAAGCACTTGCGAAGCTGTGACACGTGAAACACATCGTGCACATTCGCGAAGTTGGACGGAAGCTCAAGTTGATAGGCGAGATCGCCTCTTTTGCCAATGATCTTGAAAAGACCAACGTATCTAGGGGCAAGCTTCCCTTTGATACCGAAGCGACGAGTGCCTTTCATTGGAGAGACGCGGAGGTAGACATGGTCTCCGATTTCAAAAGCCACAGCACGGTGCTTGTCATCATAATAGCTCTTCTGGCGCGAGTGCGCGGCTTTGAGATTCTCACGAATGACTTTGCACATTTCTTCGGCTTCTGTGATCAAGTCGTTGCCAAGAAGTTGGCGTTCACCTGTCTCGGACCAATTGAGAGGAGTACGGCACTTTCTGCCATAGAGAATTTCGAATGGGGCCTTGCCCGAACTCGCTTGGAAGCTGTTGTTGTAGGAGAACTCGGCATATGGAAGACAATCTTCCCACTTCATACCGAAGGAAATGACACAAGCCCTGAGCATGTCTTCAAGGATTTGATTGACTCGCTTGACTTGGCCACTTGTTTGAGGATGGAAGGTTGTGCTGAAACGAATGTTGGTGCCCATGGCCTTCTGAAAAGAATCCCAAAACTTGGAGGTAAAGATGCTGCCACGGTCTGAAGAGATCACTTGTGGAATGCCGTGCAAGGAGATAATCCTGGATGTGTATAGCTCTGCCAACTGAGCTGCTGTGATAGATTCTTTGATAGGAAGAAAATGAGCCACTTTAGTAAGCTTGTCAATGACAACGAAGATAGCATCATTTCCACGCTTGGACTTAGGAAATCCAGTCACGAAGTCCATTTCGATATGATCAAACTTCCATTCCAGAATAGCAAGAGGTTGGAGGAGACCAGCTGGTCGTTGGTGTTCTGCTTTCACTCTTCTGCAGACATCACACTCATTCACGAATTGAACAATTTCTCGCTTCATTCGAGTCCACCAATATGACTGCTTGAGGTCATGGTACATCTTCGTACTTCCAGGATGAATGGATAGAAGCGAATTGTGTGCCTCGTTCATAATGACTTTACGTAGATCACCCTTAGGAACCACAATCCGGTCCTCGAAGAAAAGAGTATCTTTGTCATCAATGAGGAAGCACTTGTACTTGGAAATGCCCTTGTCGATACCACGTTTCACCTTTTTCACCATGGTATCCAGGAGTTGAGCCTCACGAATCTGATCTTCCAAAGTAGGAGAGACTATGAGGTTGGCAAGAAAGCCTTGAGGAACAACTTGAAGATTCAGCTTGCGGAAAGCTTCACAAAGATCCGGTTGGAAAGGCTTGAGGATTAAGCTGTTGCAATAAGCCTTCCTGCTCAAAGCATCTGCAATCACATTGGCCTTGCCCGGAGTATATTCAATACTTGGGTTGTACTCTTGAATCATTTCGACCCATCGAGTTTGCCTGAGGTTGAGGTTGGGTTGAGTGAAGATATACTTGAGACTCTTGTGATCGGTGAATATGTCCACTTTCCTTCCCAACAAGAGATGTCTCCATGTTATCAATGCATGGACA
>LR880968.1:965276848-965300613 GCA_904067115.1 Aegilops sharonensis | reverse complement strand
GGGGAGGCTTTTAAGCCAATGCCGAGCTGGCCCTTTGAGTTTGAGGGGTAAGTATTTTATGGCGTGGAGATCATCTCCTCTAGCCATGTGTATGTGGAGGATGTAATCCTCAATCCAGACTCCAGGGTCTGTTGTTCCGTCGTATGCCTCTATGTTTACGGGTTTGAATCCCGCTGGAAATTCATGATCCAGCACCTCATCGGTGAAACATAGGGGATGTGCGGCGCCCCTGTATTTGGGTGTGCCGTGATGTTCGGATATTTGGCGTGTTGCATTGCTTTGAAGAGCTTGCTTTCTCGGCCCACAGATGGACCTAACTGGGCCATCCTTTTGATGTGAATCCTTATGCGGATCGCGTACCGGCTTGTGTGCGGCGCCATTTCCGCTCTCTTTTTGCCGTGGGGTCGTTCATCCGACCGGGTGGCCTTCTTACTTTTTGATTGTGGGGGCTCTAAGGCCTCCTCATCAAATTCGGGCAGTAGTTTTCTTTTTGGGTAGCTCTTTGTTCGGCGACTGTCGCCGTATTTGTCTGCGGTGTTGAATATTTTGCTCCATCTGATTCTGAGTGCATCTTCCGCTGTTTTGAGCTTCCGCTTCTGCTTTTTCAGGCTACGCGCAGTGGCGACGAGCCTTTTGTGGAGGTTATTCTGCTCCAACAATTTGTCCGGCGTGAGATCGTCCGGACTGTTGTCTTCGCCGGGGACGGGTTGTTTTTTCAAGTTGTCTTGTTCGGACGATTGCTCGATAGCATGTTCGTCGTCCACCGGTTCGCCCTGCTCTACGGCTGGGTCTTTGTTGAGGCGGGACTTGGTTCGGCGTTTATGTTGCCGTTTTGACTGCTTTTCGAGGGATTTATCCTTCGTAGCGTCCCGTTGTTCCTCATCTTCATTTCCTTTAGGTGTATTCACCATGTATACATCATGGGATGAGGTGGTTGTCCAGCATCCTATAGGCGCTGGTTCATGATTGTCTCCTACATCGTCGTCCATACCGTCGATGTCTTCGGAGTCGAAATCCCAACCTTCCTGACCGTAGTCCGGCCAGGGCTCTCCGGATAAAGAGAGAGACTTTAGTGAATTCAGGATGTCGCCAAAGAGCGAGTGCTGAAAGATGTCCGCGGCAGTGAACTCCATGACCGGCGCCCAATCGGATTCGATTGGCAGGGGCGCGGAGGGTTCGGAGTCCGGAGAGGAGTCTGGCACCTTGGGGTCACGGTCTTTGCAAAGGACAGGGATTGTGTTCGGCTCGATCGCCGTAGAGATTTCAGCCTCCGAGGTGGTGTCCAACCAACCGTCCTCGATCGACGAGATCGACTCCTAATCAATGTTCGGAGTGGACACTAGTGCGGCCTCCAGGACACTGTTCGGCGGCAGAGTTAGATCATGCCTATCGAGACAGTACGACGCGCTTGGCTGTGGCTCGAATCCGTCGAAGATCAAGTCTCCGCGGATGTCGACCGTATAATTCAAGCTTCCAAATCTGACCTGATGGCCAGGGGCGTAGCTTTCGATATGCTCCAGATGGACAAGGGAATTGGCCCGCAGTGCAAAGCCGCCGAATACGAAGATCTGTCCGGGGAGAAAAGTCTCACCCTAGACCGCGTCGTTGTTGATGATCGAAGGAGCCATCGGGCCTATCGATGACGACACAGAGGAACTCTCAATGAAAGCAGCAATGTCGGTGTCAAAACCGGTGGATCTCGGGTAGGGGGTCCCGAACTGTGCGTCTAGGCGGATGGTAACAGGAGACAAGGGACACGATGTTTTTACCCAGGTTCGGGCCCTCTCGATGGAGGTAATACCCTACTCCTGCTTGATTAATATTGATAATATGGGTAGTACAAGAGTAGATCTACCACGAGATCAAGGAGGCTAAACCCTAGAATCTAGCCTATGGTATGATTGTTGTTCGTCCTACGGACTAAAACCCTCCGGTTTATATAGACACCGCATAGGTTAGGGTTACACAGAGTCGGTTACAATAGTAGGAGATCTACATATCTGTATCGCCAAGCTTGCCTTCCACGTCAAGGAAAGTCCCATCCGGACACGGGATAAAGTCTTCAATCTTGTATCTTCATAGTCTTGAAGTCCGGCCGCGATGATAGTTCGGTTATCCGGACATCCCCTAGTCCAGGACTCCCTCACTCATTGTAGCACGAGGTTGGCCTGGGACACAGTTAAATCCTAGCTACGCAACTGACTACTAGTATACATGAGATTTGGTCGTTCGTATCTTTAAACCTTCAATTGACTTGTTGACTTTGAGTGGAGGTCCATAAATATATGATGAACCATACCGAACATGGATTTTGCTCTCGGGGGCACATGCTTCCTTTATCTCAGAAAATTCAAAACAAAGCGGAAAAGGTTCAAAAAGCATGGTGTGTAGATATTATAGTGAATCATGTGCCAGCAAATACTTATGATTTTCTTCTATTGATTTTGTGGTACGAATAAAACAAAAGTAGGGATGTAGAATGGCATTTTCAGGTTTTGAAAAGGTACTTTGATTAGTAATTTTCACATCTTGCAAACGAATTGCGATTTTCATGAAGCCTGAAGTCTAAAAATGACCCTCACACAGTAATTAACAGTAATGAACAATAGCTATAGCCGAGAAAGAAAATCATAAGCTACAATGACCATCGTCCCATTTCTATATTAACAGTAATGAACAATAGCTATAGTAATCAAAGTACCTTTGTCGTCGTTGCGTGTTGCCGCATTGACCATCGCCCGCCACCTCGGTACAGTCGTCAAGCTCCACGCCATCATCTACACCTGTCACAGCGGCACCATCCTCGATCTATCCTACCTCGATCTCTCCCAATCCTAGCCGCTCATCCTCCTCCTCCCAACCCTAGCCGCTCGTCCTTCTACTCCTTCTCCCAACCCTGTCCGTCCCTCCTCCTCCTCCTCCCAACCCTCGTCCGCCCCTCCTCCTCCCAACCCTAGGCGCTCCTCCTTCTCTTCCCTTCCTCACCGCCGCCTGAGGCAGTCGCTGGGCAAGCCTAGGACACCAAGGATGATGGCGGCGGGGCCTCGGTTGCCCTACTTCTGTGTGGGGAACCCTGGATCTGGAGCGGCGGCTCCATTGGTAAGGCACGGCCGGCTACCAGCCGTGCAGGCGGTGGATCTGGTGTCCCGGCCGCGCGGGTGGCGGGATCCGGTGATCGTTGGAGGCCGGCGGCGGCTTCTCCGGTGGACGGTGTGCGTGATTTGGCGCCTCCCCTCCTCCCCTGTTTGGCGTGCGGGCCAACCTGGTCGGGACGCGCTTCCTCTTGGTCGCTTTCTGTACAGGAGGCGCTGCTGGTGGCGGGGATCTAGTTCGGGCGAAATCCCTGGCCTGCCATGACCGGCCGCGCCGACGGCGACGCTTGAGGGCGCTATTCCCTTCCTTGGAGGCATCGGTATGGACTGATCTCCTCACTTCACCTTCCCCTAGGTCTCCCCGTCGAAAGCCCTAACTTTGTTGGGCGGCGGTGGCGCTCATGGCGCCGTTCCCTTCTTGAAGGCGCCGCTTTGGGAACCTTGGGGTTGGGTGGCGCTTGTGGGTGGTGGGTGACGGCGGTGGTGCGGCCCTATCCTAGCATGGATTTATGTCCGTTGCTTGGAGATGGACTCGCGTAGGTGGAGGTCGTCGTTTGGCGTCGTGGCGACGTCGATGGCGGAGGACCTGCCACGATTGTCACCTCAATCTGCTCTGAAGTTGGACCAGTGGAAGATGGCGGCGACGACACATGTGAGTGCGTCGGACCGGTTTGAGCCCCGGACCCGGCAGATGGCTCGGGCGGGGCCTCCGGCTTTAGATGTTAGGTTTAGGTGAGAGGTCTGGGTATGTGGCCCAGCTTGCACCCCTTCATCATTCGGATAGAAGTAGCGGCAGATGTTGTCAAGATGGCAGATTCAGGCATATTGTTGTTCTATTTTGTAAGGTCCTCGAGAATAATCAATAAAATGGCCGCATGCATCTCCCAGATGCAGAGGCCGGGGTCATCCTCCTTTTCTAGAAAAAAATAATTTCCAGTATCTACACTATATCTTGCTGTAATTTAATTTTCTACTACTTGGAATTAAGAAGTGAGTACTGGCAATGGGAGAATCACAACCGTCAACCAGATGCGCGGGAAGGCACCAACGGCGGCCTGGCGATCTCGTTCAGCGGTTGTGGCAACAACCAAACCTCAGCGGCCTGGATATGCCGTCAGAATATCCATCCATCTCTTCCATTTCTGCAAGAGATAAATACACTCACGGTCACTCTAGTTGCGATTGAAGCACGATACGGTCACTGAACTCAGGAATACGCTCGATACGGTCACTGAATATGATGTGACGTGAAAATACGGTCACTGTAGCACGTACACGGTGGGTACAGCATTGTTGACCACGTGTTGACCAGTCGTCCAGGCCACGTGGCGAACCGCGGAGGCATCGTCGTCGCTGTTTTGTATTTACCCCCTGGTCGCAACGGAATCCACCCATTCACCCTCCTCCAGTCACGTCACCTCTTCGTCTTCGATTAGAAACAGAGGAGCGGCTGCTGCATAGGCGACGCCGCCGCCCCCGGCGATCGTCGACGGTGCAGGCGAGTTGAGGCGTGGAGCTCGTCAGCGGTTCCACGGGCGGCGCCGCCGCGCGTGCTCTTCTCGTCGGAGGCGTCAGGGATGGCCCCTGTTCGTCGCGCAGAAGGGGCGCCACCCCCTGTTTACAGTAAGTTTCCGCCCCCAATTGAACCTGAGTCTATTTGTGCTTTTTGATCGATAAAAGACCCCCTTTTATGGCCGCATTTCCATCCTAGATGCGTTCTAGTTGCTAGGTAGGAATGATTGTTCTAGGGTTTTCAGTCAGGAATTGGGGGTTAAGGGAATTGGGGCTTAGGGTTTTTGAGGTGTTACCAAATTGAAGATTACATCGATTGTGATGCATATAATGTTGTTGTTGTTCTTTCAGGTCGTCGAAGCAGCAATTTTTCGGTGCAGATAAACCATGGTGGATTTTTTGTTGGGCAAGGCAGTAACCGTTCTTATGTAGATGGACGTGCCTGTTGGTATGATCATGTTGAAAGGGTCACCTGGTCTCCTATTATGATAGAAAATCTTGTGGAAGAACTAGGTTATGAGATGGCAGGGAGGGTTAAGGTTTTCTACTGTGTCCCCATCCTCACACTTAGCAGAAATGGTCTCAGGGCACTTAGTGATGATGAGCAGGCTTCCAGAATGCTTATGTTTCTTGATATTGGTCACCATTTTTTCAGTCTTTTTTTGGATCATGATGATAGCTTCTCTGCAAANTTCGTCGCGCAGAAGGGGCGCCACCCCCTGTTTACAGTAAGTTTCCGCCCCCAATTGAACCCGAGTCTATTTGTGCGTTTTGATCGATAAAAGACCCCCTTTTATGGCCGCATTGCCATCCTAGATGTGTTCTAGTTGCTAGGTAGGACTGATTGTTCTAGGGTTTTCAGTCAGGAATTGGGGGTTAAGGGAATTGGGGCTTAGGGTTTTTGAGGTGTTACCAAATTGAAGATTACATCGATTGTGATGCATATAATGTTGTTGTTGTTCTTTCAGGTCGTCGAAGCAGCAATTTTTCGGTGCAGATAAACCATGGTGGATTTTTTGTTGGGCAAGGCAGTAACCGTTCTTATGTAGATGGGCGTGCCTGTTGGTATGATCATGTTGAAAGGGTCACCTGGTCTCCTATTATGATTGAAAATCTTGTGGAAGAACTAGGTTATGAGATGGCAGGGAGGGTTAAGGTTTTCTACTGTGTCCCCATCCTCACACTTAGCAGAAATGGTCTGAGGGCAATTAGTGATGATGAGCAGGCTTCCAGAATGCTTATGTTTCTTGATATTGGTCACCATTTTTTCAGTCTTTTTTTGGATCATGATGATAGCTTCTCTGCAAACCTTAGTGAGGATGATGTTCTGAATCATCCAAGAGCAACTCTGCCACCAATATTCAGCCCAACAAGAAGAGCTCATAGCAATGCAGAGAATGGTGAGGCAGAAGCAGAGCATGGAGAAGCTGAGGCAGAAGCAGAACATGGAAAAGGAGAGGAAGCAGCACCTATTCCTATTCAAGTGTTGTATCCTGATTGTGATGAGGAGGAGGATGTCAACCAGTATGTGTTTGTGAAGAGGGCATCAGTTCAGGCAGAGGATGGCAATCAAAGAGATGAAGAACAACCAGAGGTACAAGTTGATGCAGGTGGAAACATGAGAGTGAGGAGGAGTGCTAGGCAAAACCATGTGAACTATGCAATGGAAGAAGAGGAAGGAGCAACTGATAGTGATGATGAAGATTATGAACCTGATATGCTTGTGGACAGTGACAATGAGATAGGACATGATGATGATGATTTATATGCAGATAATGTAGATGAGGATGAACCTGAGCAGAGAGATGAAAATAAATCAAATGAGAAANNNCAGAAGCAGAGCATGGAAAAGGAGAGGAAGAAGCTGAGGCAGAAGCAGAACATGGAAAAGGAGAGGAAGAAGCTGAGGCAGAAGTAGAACATGGAAATGGAGAGGAAGCAGCACCTATTCCTATTCAAGTGTTGTATCCTGATTGTGATGAGGAGGAGGATGTCAACCAGTATGTGTTTGTGAAGAGGGCATCAGTTCAGGCAGAGGATGGCAATCAAAGAGATGAAGAACAGCTAGAGGTAGAAGTTGATGCAGGTGGAAACATGAGAGTGAGGAGGAGTGCTAGGCAAAACCATGTGAACTATGCAATGGAAGAAGAGGAAGGAGCAACTGATAGTGATGATGAAGATTATGAACCTGATATGCTTGTGGATAGTGACAATGAGATAGGACATGATGATGATGATTTATATGCAGATAATGGAGATGAGGATGAACCTGAGCAGAGAGATGAAAATAAATCAAATGAGAAAGCAAAGAAAAAAGGGAAAGATAGAGTAGTTCCTACCAAACAACAAAAAGGGAAACAAGCATACCACTCTGATGAAGACATGTCAGAGAATGATGATTTGTGGGCTCCTGATTCAGATGATGAAGAGCTCAATTGAAGTTCAAATCCTTCAGAGAAGAGGATCTTCATAAGCCAAAGTTTCATGTTGGGCAGGTGTTTGAGAGTGTAGAGCTATTAAGGACTGCCATCAAAGAGTACTCATGTGAGAACAGAGTTGATATCAAGTTGCCTGTGAATGATAGGAAGAGATTGAAAGCAAAGTGTGATGAAGACTGCACATGGTACTTGTGGGCATCATATGACAACAGGACCATGGATTTCATGGTGAAAAGATATGTGAGTGAGCAAAAATGCAGCAAGAAGTGGAAGATTAGGGCTTTCACAGCTAAATTCCTAGCACATAAGTACCTAGAAATGTTCAGGGCTGATCAAGACATGAACCTTATGAATTTTTCTAGGGTTGTTCAGAAAGAATGGCATATGACACCAGGCAGGATGAAGTTGCAGAGAGCTAGAAGGATGGCAATGGAAATAGTTTATGGTGATGAAGAAGGGCAATACAAGTTACTGTGGAATTATGCTAATGAAGTCAGGAGAAGCAACCCTGGCTCATCATTCTATGTGTCACTTGATGAGAATGCAAGGTTCAACAAACTATATATGTGTCTGGATGCTTGCAAAAGAGGATTCCTTTTGGGTTGCAGGCCAGTGATCTTCCTTGATGGCTGCCACATAAAAAAATGGTACAGAGGTCAACTACTTGCAGCTGTTGGTGTTGATCCAAATAATTGCATCTTTCCAATAGCAATTGATGTTGTTGAAGTGGAGGACACCTCTAACTGGGTGTGGTTCCTTGAAACACTGAAAAGGGATCTTGGCATTATCAAGACTGAACCCTGGACTATCATGTCAGACAAGCAAAAGGTATATTCTGGTACTATTGATCTTCATCTTGTACTTGCTTCATATAATGCTGATGAACATATAGTTAAAGGCTCTCATTCATGCAATGTGCAGGGTCTCATTAGTGCTGTTGAACAACTATTCCCTCAGTCAGAGCACAGATTTTGTGTGAGGCACATGTGGCAGAACTTCCAGCAGCATTTCAAAGGGGATATTTTGAAGAACCAACTATGGAAGATAGCAAGGAGCAACGCAGTTCAGTTATATGAGAAGGGGATGGAGGAAATGAAGTTACTTAATGCATATGCTCACAAGTGGCTGCATGAGCTGGAACCAAACACTTGGGTGAAAGCCTTTCAGAGTGATTTGCCAAAATGTGATATACTACTGAACAACATATGTGAAGTTTTTAACAGGTTAGCATGATCATCTTTTGATTGTTAGATTATTTATGATGCTTAGGTCATTTGATGGTTAGGTTACTGAAGAACATAATGTGACATTTGCAGGTATATTCTGGAGGCTAGGGAGCTGCCAATACTTACTATGGTTGACAGAATATACAGACAGCTTATGAGCAGGCATTATAACAAGCAGGTTGAATCAGACAAGTGGCCAGGCAATGTATGCCCTAAAATCAGGAAACAAGTTGAGAAAGCATGTGAGTTTGCAAACACATGCTATCTGGATTGCTCAGGTGATGGTCTGTTCCTAGTAGGTGACAGAGGGACAGATTACATAGTTGACTTGCATAAAAGAACCTGCACTCGTAGAAGAATTCAGAAATCTGGAGTTCCATGTTCTCATGTGGTAGCCTGTTGTAGGCATGAAAGAATTGATCCACTTGAACTGGTTGACCCTTGCTACTCCAAGCAAATGTTCAAGAAGGCATATGAAAGCATTATCTACCCTTGCAAAGATAGGAGAGAGTGGGAGGACATGTGTGGGCCCCCAATCTTGCCACCATTGTACCAGAAGCATGTAGGAAGGCCATCAACTACAAGAAGACAAGCACCTGGAGAGGTTGATCATAGAAAGGGAGGGAAAAAATCACAAGGCATGGTGTAATCATGCATTGTTCATATTGTGGTGAGCCAGATCATAACAAGTCTGGATGCAAGTACTTGAAAGCTGGAATTCCACCACCAAATAGAAGAGGCAGTGATGCACCCACAGCTCCAGATGCAGACAATGGTGCAGCTAGTGTGCCACCAACAGCTCCAGATGCAGACAATGGTGAAGCTAGTGTGCCACCAACAGCTCCAGATGCATCAAATCAAGATGATCCAATCTTAAATCAGGTACTAAAGACTTGCAGCTCCTCAAAATGATCCAAATGCATTACCTTGATGATTGCAAGAGAACTAACACAATGTTTTCTGTCTAATTGCAGGGACAAGCTAGAAGAGCCAAGTGTTGTGTTAGAAGATCTTATGGTGGACAACATGATTGCCCAGGTATAATTTACTGCATAAGCAATTGCTTTTATTTCCTGTTTGTCTAGTATCATATAGTTGAGATAGAACATTAACTTGTCATACATTCTGCAGATGCCAACACCAAGGATTGTTCAACAGAGGCCACTACCTTATTCTGGGTTTCTCACTGCTGCCCAATGATGCTCAACCAGAGTAATGCAAGTCAAGGTAGTCAAGCTAGCTCAAGCACCATTAGGCCAGGTGAGTTGGCATAGAGGCTGGAGGCAATGAAAAATCAGAAAGACAGGGAGCTGGAGGAGAGGAAGCAAGCCATCCTTGCTTCTAGGAGGGAAGAAGAATTAAAAAAGCTCAAGAAATAGCAAGAAAGAAACAGGAGGTAGCACAGAAGAAAGCAGAACTGGCTGAGAGAAGAAGATTGGCTGCACTGGAGAGGAGTGCCAAAAGAAGAGAAGAAGCAGAGATAAACAAGAAAGCTCAAGCTGAGACCAGACAAATTATTGCAGAAACAATGAAGACTATAGCTGCAGAGAAGAAGGCAAAGCAAGAAGCTGAGAGAAGAGCTGTTGCTGAGAAGAAGGAAGCACAAAAGAAAGCAGATAGGGAAGCAGCAGCTGCTAGAAAAGAAGAAGAGAAGAAACAAGCTACTTCTAGGAAAGAAGAAGAGAAGAAACAAGCTGCTGCTAGAAAATAAGAAGAGAAGAAACAAGCTGCTGCTAGGAAAGAAGAAGAGAAGAAGTTGGCTGCTGCTAAGAAAGAAGAGGAGAAGAAGCTTGCTGCTGCTACGAAAGAAGAGGAGAAGAGGAAACAGCTGGAGAAGATGCCTGCTACAAAAAGGAAGCCAAGCTGGCTTGCCAATGAAGCTGATTATCCCAACAAATCAGCAAGATCATCCATGTTTGATGTCTTTAGGTAGTTTGCAAGATATGCCTGTTTATGATCATGTAGAGCTGCTGAAATGAACATGTATGGTACTTGTGTGCTCATTTTGGTGGATGATGATGTTTACTACTCTGCATGAATGATCATGTTTAGGTCTTTTGGTGGATGATCATGTTTGGTCTTCTGAAATTAGTCCAATTGAGCATTTTTATGCCATTTTCTCTTCTATTGTGCTGATCACATATTGTGATGATCATGTTTGGCAGCTAGAACAACACATCTTGATAAATGTTAGAACAACACATGTTGATAAATGTTGCCAGTTAGAACACACATATTGATGATCATGCACACAGTTTCTTTGCCACTTAACTTTCTCTTCACCAAAAGTGTCTAATGAAGAGAAACTGCTAATGATCATCAATGTAGAACATCACTTGCCACTTAACAATCATCTACTTCAGCATTGCCACTTGATAAAGGATCACCGGCACACAGAACAATTGACAAATATCATGATTCATAATGCAAAGACAATGGACTGGTTAATGCACATTGAACAACAAAGGGATTTGACAATTCCACTTAACTTTCCATTACAACATGCTTAAACCATTACAAGATAGGACATACACTAACATTAGGGTTCACCAGGATTCAACACAACCATTACAAAGACATGACACAAAATAACCTAGCAACATCAGAACCTAGCAACACCAGAACATCATCTTCTTCACTTCTTCAGCATGACCACCACCAATGCTGCAACACCTAGCACCACCAGAACACCAACCAGCATCTTCATGACCATCAGCAGCTCCCTCCCAAGCATCATCAGTGCAGCAGCTTGCTGCCTGGTCATCAGGTTGGCAGTTCCATCTACTGCCTGGTCATTCTTCTTCAAAACCATCTTCACATTGCTGACAGCTCCATTCATGTAGAACAGTTCTTGTGCTTTCAGAAGCTCCTTCCTGCGTTCCTCAGCCGCACCAATAGCATCCACAGCCGCATCGCCAGTGAGATACTGCTTGTCAACTAGGTGCTCAACATACTCCAACTCCCACCTCCAGAAATCACAAGTGACCCATCCAAACCACAGACGAATGTGGTGAAAAAATATTCAATCTTTGGATCCAGAACATAACCCAAATCACATCAACAATGTAAATCGAACAGCAAAACTTACCCCATGCTTCTGGCACTTGTAGAAGACCCATCCGTCATGCTTCTCTGTGGTAGAGATGTACATGCGCACCTTATCCTTGCAGGTCGGGCAGCGGACAAGCGGTAGCGCCAGTGCACGGCGGCGAACAGCAGCGGAGGAGGAGCTGGCGGCAGACATGAGCACCAGAGAGCAAGGAACTACCCTCCTCGGCGGCGGCGGCGAGGTGAGGCGTAGGAGAGCGACGGGAGGGAGGGAGGGAGGCGGAGCAGAGCGACGGGAGGGGGGCGGCGCAAGGGATTTGACGGGGCGGCGCAATGAGAGCGACGGGTTAGGGATTTGAGGATGGGGAATTTTGCATTTTTACAAAAAGACCCTCCATGCAAGATTGGCCGAATCGAAGCGAACAACGTGGCAGTTAACAGTTGGTCAAACCCACCGCCTACCCACCGTGTACGTGCTACAGTGACCGTATTTTCACGTCACATCGTATTCAATGACCGTATCAAGCGTATTCCTAAGTTCAGTGACCGTATCGTGCTTCAATCGCAACTAGAGTGACCGTGAGTGTATTTATCTCTTTCTCCAACTCTCGGTAATTCAGTCCAAGTAACCGGCCTTTAATCGGCTTGCTTGCCCTGCCGGTAAACATGCACCAGACACTCCACTAGCGCTAGTGGAGACTGCTTGCGCGTGCTCACACCACTCAACAATTAGCTAGGTATATATAGGCCTATCTCATGAACTCCAAGAACCCCCTGCCGTCGTTATGAGGCTCTTCTTCTTCTTCAAAACAGACCAATAATTGTGCTTAAGAGTAATGCACTGACGCTCCTAATCTATGGCAGAATGTGTTGCCTGTCGGTGACCTTCCTTAATCTCAAGTGAATGATGCATGCAATGATAAAACGTAGAACCATTGTTTATTTTCCATCCGACCCGTCGACTCGCAAAAAATAAGATAAATTGAAACCACATGTATTCGAAATGCAATACACACAGCACTCCATACGATCGATCCAGCAGTATGAGGAATCATATTCAGCATATAAGGACCAAAGGAAGCTCGCATGATCTTCTTATTGTTTTCTTCACGTCATTAAGGGATGATAATATACAAGTCCTCTTCCATATTCAGAAATGTAACATGATAAACTACTTGCAATCAAGAGGCCTTTTAGCTCAGCTGGTCAGGGCGTCGTGCTAATAGCGCGATGGTCACATGTTCGAGACCTGTATAGGTCATGTGTTAGACTGACGTGATAACCAACTACACCACGAAACCTTTATTGCATCTTGTTTTCAACACTTCGAATCTTAATTATTATTATCCTTTAAGGACACTGACGGGATCTCTAGTAGTATATGATTCCTCATACTGCTGGATCATAGGACTAGCTGTCTCGTTGAGAGAACCCTCAGTTTGTCAGACACAATAATAATGTTTGTGATCCGCTGCTTCAAGACTTCTAGTAGTTCCTTTCAAGCTATCTCTGTCATCAAGAGGACTCGCTTTTGTTTATTATTTTTCTTCAAAGTACCAGATCTTTCAGTTAGAAATCATATTACATAAGGTAGTTGAAAAAAAATTGTATTTTTTAACTGGCTAGCAGTTGCTGGTTTTTCATTGGCTTAGCAGGAGAGAGCAACAAAGATGTTTGATCAAGTGATCGGTGAGTGATGGAGAAAAACAAGAAAAGAAAATCATTGAGTGTCAAGTTGATATCTCACGGTACATGCCCAAAAAGGTACTCTAAGCATGCAGCTCCAGCAATCCTCCATTTTTTTTCGAGAATGACGGGGGGCCGGGGCCCCATCGGTTGTTGTATTACTCGAAAGACTTGGCAGTCATACAGAGTTTTTCATCGAAGAGATAAAAAACTACCAAACTAAGCAGCAAAAACCGAAGAGGGGGAGAGGGAGAGTTACAGGGCCGAAAGAAAAAAAGCACGCAATCCTCCATTTGCTCCATGGCTTCCTTTTATCACCTGGCCACTACTACTGCCTTAATCAAGGCTTAAGATGAGTTGTAGCTCAGTCATATACTAGCATATATATGTAGGTATGTATGTAACACAAAACAAGAATGTAATGTACAGGCATAATTTTTTCGCCACCATCGATTCCTGCAGCAGGTGGCAAGCATCACCAGATCACCATCCATTAGGCAGCATCCTCCTCCTATCTTCTCAGGCCCTCGACAATGTAAGTAGCATAAAGATCCCTAGAAAGGAAAACGACCCAACATCAGCTCTATTGCATATGACTCAAACAATTTCGTTCCTAATTTCTCATGTGGTGAATAACACATATGTTGCTAGTGGAGGAGGAAGGAGAGAACTGACATAGAGTGCTGGATGGCCTCGTAGGCGTCCTCCGACGGCAGGAAGTCGTTCACGGCCACCTCCTTGTTCTCATTCTTCTTGTCTGAATCCCCCAATCCCAATCAATCAAAGAAACACATTCAGGAGCACATTCTCTTGTGACGAATTAACCTGATAACAGTAAAAAGTATGACTTACAGTCCTCGAAGAATCGTCTGATCTCGGCGAGCCGGTGCGGGGGCAGCTCCTTGATGTCGTTGAAGTGGCGGTACTCGGGGTCGTCGGCGCAGACGGCGATGATCTTGTCGTCAGCCTCGCCCTGTTTTTTCAAGTGTTCAGAACAACTTTGTCAGACTCGGCCATTTCTGAATCTACATCCGTCATATACATACATAGAGGAAGCAAAAGAAGAAGAAACAGAGCAGGGACCTGGTCGATCATGGGCATGAGTCCGATGGCCTTTGCCCTGAGGAAGCATCCGGGGACGACGGGCTCCTGCATGATGACGAGGACGTCGATGGGGTCGGAATCGTCGCAGAGGGTGCGCGGGATGAAGCCGTAGTTGTGCGGGTAGACGACGGAGGAGTAGAGCACGCGGTCCACCTTGATGAGCCCCGTCTTCTTGTCCAGCTCGTACTTCACCTTGCTCCCCTTGGGGATCTCGATCACGCAGTTGAAGGTCGTCGGCGCGTCCGGGCCGATCTCCAGGTCGTGCCACGGGTGGGCGGCGACCGAGCGGCGGGTGATGGAGGAGAGGATCCGCTCGTTGAGTGCCGGGGTCTTGGTCTTCGGTGCGGCGGCCGAGCCGTTGGTTCCGTTGGTCCCGTTGCCGTTGGTGGACGGCTCCTTGGTGGCCGCGGCGACTTCCTGTGAGGGAGCCATGGATGGATCTTGCAGCCTAGAGCTCGATCTGATCTGCGGAAAATGGAAGTGTGCAGGAGATCTGGGCGGAGCAGAGTAGCAGGTGGAAGAGGAGGGGGGGAGGAGACGAACGCGACACAACGCAACGAAATAAACGTACCTGAGGGAGACTTTGCGTTGAGTAGAATGGAAGAGAAGAATGGTGCTCTGCTGTGGACTCAGATCAGCTGTGGTGTGGTGATGAGAGGAGAGGAGGCTCTGCCTCCCTTTTTATAGAGGCCTCGGCTGACTGCCTGCGGGCTGCCGGTGCAGGGAGGGCAGAGAAGGAGGAAGAAGAAGATGAGAAGATGGGTGGCGCTGACTTGGCCTTTCCTGCGAGATACGTTGCCGGGCCGGCGTGAATTAAAATCTGTGTGCCTGTCCATGACGTGGCTCAACGTGATGTCGAGGCCACGTCAACGCCAACACACGCCCGAGGAGAGGAGACTGGATCAAAAGGAGTGGCTGCGTGTGCATGTGGGTCACACTTACATGAGTAAATTGCAAAAAAAAAAAAAAAAGATCACAATTGGGTCAAAGTTTTCAATGCTTCAGAAAAAAACCACCGGAAAACATGCATTTTGGTGGATGTTTGATGACATTTGCATAATCGTGGTGGTTTTTTGCAATTTACTCCACGTACATTGCTGCAAAACTATTTCTGTTTCTGTGTTATACTTGTATTTTTTTACTGCGGTTCTCTTCTCACGCCATTCATCCTCCCATTTCACAAAGCCGCCATAGGCTTTTTTTTTCATTATAGACAAAGTAAAACAGAGTCGGCCATCACTGAACGTCTGAATTTGCTATGATGTCATGTCACCTGCCCCTGCCTTTTTTTTTTGCGTGTCGGTGGCGTTCCGTTCACTTCTGTTTGTACTCAAATCAGCACGGTCGGTGTGATTGATTTGAATCAAACTTACTAAAACGCGTGATCCAGCTAACGCCAACGATCGTACCGACAAATTTTGGATGGCACAACACAACACACTGCAGCCGGTAGGCGCGCGCTTTCGTCCTTGGGTGCGCATGACATGTCATACCTCATACGCGCGTACTACTGGCATACATAGTGGCATGCACGAGAACCACAGAACGATGACGACTGTTCCGCAACTCCTGCCGGCGAGTCCGGTCCAAGGTTGCGGAGCGGGAGCGAGCGTCGTAGACGAAGTAGTCGAAGTAGTCGTACACGCGAAAGTAAATGACACAGAGAGATATGAGCAGACCAGCTTTATTAATCAATGATCAGTGATTACAATGATGGCTCCTCGGTGCTTTATATAGGGAAAAGGGGGGTCAAGGGATAAGTACCCACTTAACGATAAGAGGGGAACGGGAGGGGCTAGCCCGTGCGTTTAGCACGCGGCCGCCGCCACCCTCCGGGTGACCCGGTTTCCCAACACTCCCCCTTGGGTAATTATCCGTATATCCATGCATCAAAACTCCGAAAAACCCAGTGGGAAAAAATATGAAGAAAGAGCACATAGTATACGTTGTTGTATTGCACGAATTGCCTCGTCAAAAACCTCGTGTGAGAAACATCAGG
Source organism: Aegilops sharonensis (assembly GCA_904067115.1). Lineage (NCBI taxonomy): Eukaryota > Viridiplantae > Streptophyta > Magnoliopsida > Poales > Poaceae > Aegilops > Aegilops sharonensis. The sequence goes on along the minus strand of LR880968.1, from coordinate 965,284,508 downwards.
AAAACTCACTCAAGGGAAAAAGAGTACAATCCACTCAACCATCAAGTTGAGTACTCGATCATCGGGATTGAGATTTTAGCGACGAGTTTGTGAAGTTTCTCCCCCTGAACCTTGCATCTCTCTAAGTCTCATCATACCGATTCCACGCACACACCTCTCTAAGGTTGATGCCGGTAATGATTTAGTGAACATATCAGCAAGATTGTCACAAGACTTAGTATGCAAAACTTTCACCTCATTCAACTGCTGCAGCTCATGTGCATAGAAGAACTTGGGACTAATATGCTTAGTGAGGTTACTCNGAGGGGAACGGGAGGGGCTAGCCCGTGCGTTTAGCACGCGGCCGCCGCCACCCTCCGGGTGACCCGGTTTCCCAACACTCCCCCTTGGGTAATTATCCGTATATCCATGCCTCAAAACTCCGAAAAACCCAGTGGGAAAAAATATGGAGAAAGAGCACATAGTATACGTTGCTGTATTGCACGAATTGCCTCGTCAAAAACCTCGTGTGAGAAACATCAGGAAAACTCACTCAAGGGAAAAAGAGTACAATCCACTCAACCATCAAGTTGAGTACTCGATCATCGGGATTGAGATTTTAGCGACGAGTTTGTGAAGTTTCTCCCCCTGAACCTTGCATCTCTCTAAGTCTCATCATACCGATTCCACGCACACACCTCTCTAAGGTTGATGCCGGTAATGATTTAGTGAACATATCAGCAAGATTGTCACAAGACTTAGTATGCAAAACTTTCACCTCATTCAACTGCTGCAGCTCATGTGCATAGAAGAACTTGGGACTAATATGCTTAGTGAGGTTACTCTTCACATAACCCATTTGGACTTGTGCAACACAAGCAGCATTATCTCCATAGATAATGGTAGGGGTTTGTACGGTGTTCAGTCCACATGTCTGCTGAATGTGGCCGATCATCCGCCGAAGCGATACACACTCTTTTGACGCTTCGAATAATGCCATGATTTCCGAGTGGTTCGTGGAAGTCGACACAAGTGTTTGCTTGGACGATTTCCAGGAAAACGCAGTTCCACCACAAAGGAAAACATATCCAGTCTGCGATTTGCAATCATGCGGGTCCGATAGGTACCCAGCATCGGCATAGCCTACAATAGATAGGTCTTGGTTCCTTTTATAAAACAGGCCAAGATCTTTGGTCCCTTGCAGGTAACGGAAGACGTCCTTGACACCTTTCCAATGTCTTTTGGTAGGTTCAGAACTGTACCTCGCAAGCAAACTGACGGCGAACGCAATGTCTGGCCGTGTACAGTTTGCGAGATACATGAGTGCTCCAACTGCACTCAGGTAAGGAACCTCTGGTCCCAGAGTTTCCTCCCCCTCTTCCTTTGGCCTGAACGGGTCCTTGTCTGGCTGTAAAGACCTCCCGACCATCGGGGTCTTAGAAGGATATGCCTTATCAAATCCAAATCTTTCCAACACCTTCTGGGTGTAGGCCGACTGGTGCACTAGAATCCCATCAGGGGAATGTTCAAGTTGCAGACCTAGACAGAACTTGGTTTTACCCAAATCCTTCATCTCGAATTCCGACATCAGGTAGGAACTCGCTTCCTCAATATCCTCAGGTGTACCGATTATGTTTAAATCGTCCACGTACACCGAGATTATACAGAATCCATCTTGGGATCGCCGTATAAAAACACATGGGCAATCTTTATTGCTCGTGTAGCCCTTCTCATGAAGGAAATCGCTTAAGCGATTGTACCACATTCTACCAGACTGTCTGAGTCCGTACAATGCCTTTTGAAGTTGGACACTGTATAGACCCCTGTTTGCTCTATCATGGTTCGGAACAGGGATACCTTCTGGAACCTTCATGTATATGTTCGAATCCAAGTTACCATACAGGTAAGCAGTGACAACATCCATTAGTTTCATTTTCAAGCCCATGTTTACTGCCATCGAGATCAAGTATCTAAAGGTAACTCCATCCATGACCGGGGAATAAGTCTCCTCAAAATCGACACCTGGTCGTTGAGTGAACCCTTGAGCGACGAGCCTTGCTTTGTACCGTACTACCTTATTATTTTCATCTCTCTTTCGAACAAAAACCCACCTATGGCCAACAGGGCGAATGTGGGGAGGAGTTCGACAAACTGGTCCGAACACCTTCCTTTTGTTGAGAGATAATAATTCGGCAGTAATTGCCTGCTGCCAATCTTTCCAATCCGACCTTTTCTTGCAATCAGCGAGCGTGTTAGGCTCAGGGTCAAGATCTATGATTGAGGCAATTTTCGTAGCAAAGTTGATGTCGACAATCACCGTTGCTCGGTTCAGGGACTCCCCCGTATAAATATAATTTATGGCCATTTCGTCATGGAGCGCATCCGGCGCAAACACTTGCTCTACCAAATTTCCCATTATGGGAGCAAGGTCCTTTAGATTTCCCGCGCCGATGTGTGCGCTCACATCTCTGCTGGGTGTTTCCCCTATGGGAAAGTTTAAGTCTGGAATTTCGTGCACTGAATTTTCCGTACTTGTGCCAGGTCTCGACTGGCTCCCCGTTTCAATTTGGGGTACTTTGGCGACAGGCTGTGATAAATCTCTCTTATCCTTTTTCGTCAGGCGTCCCCGAGTACTTGGGATTTGAGAAGCCGGATTTCTCGTCCTTTTAGGCCTTTGGACGGGAGCGGGTATACCATCATTTTTCTTCGGTATTTCAACCCTTTCCGGTGCATTGCGCGCGTGCACATGCGATTTTGTCACAGTCTTTAAGTCACTAAAGTGGTCAGGCAGTTGATTTGCTAATGACTGCAAATCTATTATCTTTTGGACTTCTCTCTCAGTCTCAGCAGTGCGCGGGTCATGAGCGTGGATCCCCGTGGCTTGCCACGTGATTTCTCGACTTTTAGCATCAATGGGTTGATTCTCTCCCCCTAAAGTCGGGAAAAGATCCTCGTCAAAAATGCAATCAGCAAAACGAGCTGTGTGACAGTCACCTGTCATGGGGTCCAGATACCTGATTATGGACACAGTCTCATAACCAACGTATATCCCCGACTTACGGAGCAGGCCCATCGCCGATCGCTGAGGGGGTGGTATCGGTACATATACCTGGCAACCGAACCTACGAAGGTGGGAAATTTTCGGTGCCGACCCTTGCGCAAGTTGAACAGGAGAGTGGATGTTGTAGGCCGACGGTCGAAAGTTGATGAGATTAGCCGCGTGTAACACCGCGTGGCCCCAACATGTAGTTGGTAAATTACAACCCTGGAGGAGCGGTCGGGCAATGAATTTAATTCTTTTAATCAATGCATCGGCAAGTCCATTTTGTGTATGAACATGTGGTACCGAGTGCTCAACTTTGATTCCCAATGCCATGCAATAATCATCGAACGCCTTTGAAGTAAATTCTCCGGCGTTGTCCATTCGAATAGACTTTATACGATAATCCGGGAAATTATTCCTCATTTGTATGATCTGTGAGATCAATTTTGCAAAGGCATGGTTCCGTGTTGACAGCAGGCAAACATTGGACCATTTAGAGGAAGCATCAATGAGCACCATAAAGTACCGAAACGGCCCCGTTAGGGGCTGAATTGGACCGCATATGTCCCCTTGGATACGTTCCAAGAACGCAGGGATTTCATCCCTCACCTTGAGGGGCGATGGCCTAATGACTAACTTCCCCTTAGCGCATGCGGAGCACACGAAATCATCGGGATTCGGGAAGTTCTTCACGTTAACATTATGGCCATGCGAGTTGTTAATTATATTTCTCATCATCCTAAGTCCGGGGTGGCCTAACCTATCGTGCCAGAGGCAGAAGAGTTCAGAGCTTCTAAAGACGGTCTTGAGGGTAGTGTACACGGGCGGTGCTACTATCTTAGTGTAGTATAGCCTTGTGTCAAACGAAGGAAGCCTTTCGATAACATGTTTACCACCGGCATCCTGCTTTGTGATGAGTAGGCACTCCTTGCCGTGTTCATCATCGGTCTCAGCATGGAAACCATTAGCGCGGATGTCTCTAAAGCTCAAAAGAGTACGAGTCGACTCCGGGTACAACAACGCATCATTAATGATCAAAGTTGTTCTCATGGGGAGTATAATAGTGGCTCGTCCGGAGCCAACTATGTGAGAACCGCAGCCGGCGATTGTCATAATACTTCCCGGAGATTTTTTAATGGACTCAAAGTACTTAGTTTCTCGTAAAATGGTATGAGTGGTGGCGCTATCGGCAAGGCACGTTTCCTCCATTCGGGCGCCACACGCGTTCTAAAATATGACATCTAATTAATGTAATGAGGAAGAAAATACATTAAAAATAAATGCACACATCGCAGAACATAACATGCTATCATGTATAAATAATGGAATAAATGAATAAATGTCATCCAATCGCCAAAGTAAAGAATAAGTTTATGCTCTCATAGAGCTTACAACCAAATCGAATTTATTCAATTTTATTGTATCAAATCACGGAATCATGACAACCAAAGAGGTATGCTAAGTGGACTCGGTGAAGAAGCCATTCACTTCAACCGCAATCTCCATACTAGTGAGCTGATCCTCCTTAGAAATCATCTTGGAGGCAGCATCAATGTCTAGTGGCGGCGGTGCCGCCGAGGCGACCATGTGGTCAACCTCCATGGCGACGTGGGCGTCGGTAGAGACCGCCAAGGCTACCGCGATGGGCACCACGGGGGTCGCCTCTATGGGTGCAACAGGAGGAGTAGCGATCATCACGGGTGCCGCCTTGGGCGCCGGTGGTGCTCCCTCCTGAACCAAGGTGAGGTGCGTCTCACGCGCCTTCCGAGCCTTGTATGCTTCAACGACCTCCGGTGGTGCGCGACACTGGCGGGAGAAATGCTCCACCGAGCCACAACGGAAGCAGTCCTGAGGCCGCTATCCTCCCTTGCCCGGCTTGTTCTGCTTAGCCGGGGCAGGAGGGTGTGGGCCCTTCTTCTTCCCCTTGCGGCCCCTCTTCTTCTGTTGAGGCTTGCGGACTTTGAGAGCGTTCACCTCCTGGCGAGAACTCCCCCCAAGTGGTTGCGCGACAAAGTTCTTTTTGAGAACCTCATCCTGCGCCTCCGCCACCTGGAGGACGTCAATCAACTCTGAATACCTCGTGTAGTTCCCCTGGCGGTAGTTCCGTGAGGACTGGACCGCGTCGGGGTGAAAAGTGGATAGGGTTTTCTCAATCTTCTGGGGGTCGGTAATCTCAGTACCACACAACCGAAGAGTCGTACAAATCCGGTGCAGAGCCGAATTGTACTCCCCAACCGTCTTGAAGTCCGCAAACCTCAGACGGATCCACTCTGCCTCTGCACGTGGCTTCACAGTGTACTTCAGCCGCTCAAACCGCTGCTTAAGAGCGGTCCAAAGGCCAGAAGCACTGCGCTCAACCATATACTCATCTTTCAGAGTAGGTGACAGGTGATGACGGAGAAAGTGCAGAGCCTGCGCATTCTCAGTTTCGAACTTGGGATCAGTGGCGGCCAGCTGGGCCCCCTTACCGATCGCCCTCAGGAGGGATTTGCCCTGGAGAAAAATCTCGCAGTACGAGGACCATGACAGGTAGTTCAGCCCTGTCTAGGCCAACTCAGCAAACTCCTTGTGGACAATTCCGGCCATCTGCGATTTATGCAAAAATCATGAGATTACAGCAGGTAATCTTTTGCACAAAGCAATGTTGATAAACTTATTCAATAAAAAGACGTTTCAATATTTAAAACATGCTATTATATGACTTACTAAATGATTAAGAGTGCTAAACAATTAATCTACAGCAGTAAAATCATACAATAAAACATGTTTACATAATATAGCATGTTAAGCGCATTTCGTACGTGAAAAGTAGCCCAAAAAGTGAATTCCCGAGGCATTTTTAAGCCCGAATACGTGTTTTCAGCGAAAACAGACAGTTCCAGGGGCTTCTGCGCGAAATATTACAGCAGGAATAAAAATTCGCGTAAAATCTGGAAACCTCGGGGGCTAGAAAGCAAATTGCCGCGCTCCAGCCACCCCCGCCCCCTTTTTTTTGTTTGTTTGGAGGAGCCCCACGGCCACGGCCCATCCGGCCCAGGAGCCAGCGGGCCGGCCCAGCCGCTCGCGGCCTGGCGCAGGGCGACGCTAGGGTTTCCCCTAGCGCCCGCAGCAGGGTGCGGCGGCGGCCAGTGGCCAGCACGGCGGCTCGCAAACGGGCGCGGCCAGGACGGCGCGGCCCCGGCGAAACGTGCGGCCACGGCGCGGCCCCGGCGCGGCCCCAGCGCGGCGCGGCCACGGTACTGCCAGGGCGCGGCGCGACCATGGCACGGCCCGGCTCCGGCGCGGCGCGGCCACGGCATGGCCCAGCCCCGGCGCGGCGCGCAGTGCGCACCCACGGCCACGGCGCGGCCAGTAGCAGCTACGGCCACGGCCACGGCTCGTCCAGCAGGGCCACGGCCAGCACGGCGGCGCCGGCGACCAGCGGGGTCTCGGCCAGCAGGGCGGCACGGCGACGCGTGCAGCGGGCACTCGAGCGCGGCGACGGGATGGCCAGCAGGGCCATTGCGGCGGCGACGGGGACGTCGTCATCTGCCTCGGGATGCGTATCTTCGTCGCGTTCATCCGGAAAAACGACGGCGCATGGCACATCTGGTGCTGTTGCGGCGGTACCGCGATCATCTGGATCGCGATGTGTACCGACTCCCTATAGTGCAGTTAACAAGTTCCTCTTAGTCCAAGAACATCGACATTGGTCGGCGACGTATTCGTCCGCTCGGTTCTTGGGAGGAAAATCCGCACCATAGGTAGATCAAAACCGAAAAATAATCTAATCGCAAAAACGGAATCGTAGTAACGAGATGAATCCATTTTTGCAAAGAGTGGGGATCGGATCTTATACCTCCGCGGGATCGACGAAAGCCTGCGTGATGCAGGCTTGACGGAGAGTTGATGGAGCGAAGCGTGCTGATAATGTGTTCCGCAACTCCTGCCGGCGAGTCCGGTCCAAGGTTGCGGAGCGGGAGCGAGCGTCGTAGACGAAGTAGTCGTACACGCGAAAGTAAATGACACAGAGAGATATGAGGAGACCAGCTTTATTAATCAATGATCAGGGATTACAATGATGGCTCCTCGGTGCTTTATATAGGGAAAAAGGGGGGTCAAGGGATAAGTACCCACTTAACGATAAGAGGGGAACGGGAGGGGCTAGCCCGTGCGTTTAGCACGCAGCCGCCGCCACCCTCCGGGTGACCCGGTTTCCCAACAACGACGACGTCTACTTGCCAATGACAAGGGGCCAAGAAGACCTCGGGTCTTCAAGTTTGAAAACTTTTGGGCATCCATGCCTGGGTTTGAGGAGGTGCACTAGTAGAAAACGGAGCTTTAGCGCCGGTTCCATAACCGGCACTAAAGGGTGGGCACTAAAGCCCCCCCCCCTTTAGTACCGGTTCGGCACGAACCGGCGCTAAAGTGCCACCATGAAACGCCCTCGATGCGGCTATATCTCCCACGTGTCGAAGCACGACTTAGAGGCATAACCGCATTGAAAGCAATGTCGCAAGTGAGGTAATCTTCACACAACCCATGTAATACATAAGGGAAAGAGATACATAGTTGGCTTACACTCGCCACTTCACACAATACATGAGTAAAAGCATTACATCATACAGATACAATCAAGGTCCGACTACGGAACCAAAA
>LR880968.1:965239322-965249752 GCA_904067115.1 Aegilops sharonensis | reverse complement strand
ATAAGACAAGAAAAATTACAGTTTATGTGTATTTTACACTATGTTTTTACATTTGTAATTTTACATAACATAAAATATTTTTTACGACAATTATATATTTTCTTACAGTCTCTTTTTACATTGGAAATAAGACAAAACTTACGTAACGTAAAATTACGATGCATTGATGGTAAAATAGAGGGGGGTGAAGAATAACTATTCCTCACCCAGGGTGACGAATAGTCAATCCCTATATATATATATATATATATATATATATTATATATATATATCATCTCAATGGCCAAAATTGTATATATATCACCTTGCTAAATTTTTTATTACAGGAAAACTCACATACTTGTGATGATAAATGTAATATGAGTTGGTTCTATCAGTTATTGCTGTACGCGAAGAGAAGCAAAAAGTTAAGTAAACACCTCATAAGTATATCAAGCAGACAAATAAACTATGATCACCATTGATACAGTTTGACGAATGGCGACCAACAACGACATTAGTAAAGCTTTTTGCCTTTCAGTTGAATTATTCAAGCTGCTTAAACGTCAGTTTAAGAATTGACATGTTGAAATATTTGGCTCCACCAAGGTCCTCAATTTTGTACTAAATTTATTATTTGACAAGTGAAATCCAGACAAGGTACTCAAGAGTCGTTGTAAATGAGGCATTCTTTGTGTTTAATTATTATTATTATTCACCCCTCCTAACTTAAAACTTCAAACGATTGCTGCCAATTTTTTAACATTATTATCTCTCTTCAATTATAACTTAGTGCTTCCTTACTGTAATGATATGCAGATTTCCAGTTTTGAGCCCTCAGATATTAGTTTAACACATTGCTCATTACCAAGTTATTTGCAAGGGTAGTTCTCTTCGGAACCTCGCGTGTTGTACGTGCTTTGGCAAGTTACTCTTTATCTCCTTGCCCATGTATTATCTGTTTTGTAGCAGTTATACTTGCCAGCTCAGATTCAGGCAAAAGGCATAGATGATCATATCCTAATTGTGCTTCAACTGGTTCAAGTTAAACCGACTTTGTTGCTTTGTAACTCATGTATCTTGTTAGTAATCTCCTCGCATGCATAGTTTGTTTGGTCTTGTTATGAAATTTGAAGATCAAGTTCATAAAGAATTATTGGACTGATCGAATGGTCCAAATCTCGCTAATAACACACCCACAACCAAATTATGTGCCTTCAGGTGATCATTCTTCTACTTCTCTAGCCCGAGGCCAATGCTGCAGTGGGCCAATGCACCGTTGGAGGTGAAGTCCTCCATTTATTGACACCGTGAAAATTAGAAATGGTTCCTGAGCAAAGGCATAGCCGCCCAACCAGAACAACGAGATAGGTAATCATGTCTTCTGGGCATGTGAAGACCAAGACACGTCCCAAGTTATCCATGTTTGGCACATCACCACCGGCATGTTCTAGGCTAGGCATGGAGCTTCTATCGGTTGCCCAGCCGACTAGAGGACCGCGGTGCATCTGTCACAATATTGCTTCTATCTTTTGAAATCTACTCCTGAACTACTGCCACATCATGAGGCATGGTGCAAGAAATTGTAGACGACCGTGAGCAAAGATATCAAGCTTGCTCTTGTCGGTGGCAGCGTCTCGGTGTAATATGGCAGCATGGTAGAGCTTCTTGGCGAGGAATCCAAGCATAAGGTGATGGAGAGAGGAGCGAGGTTTGGAAAGCAACTCGTGCGAATGGTTCCATATGAGGAGACTGGGTGCCGCATCTTGGCTAACTTCTAGTCTGAGTTGATCTTATATGTTTCTCCCTCTCATAACATCAAGGCACATGCCAAAGGTACCGAGTTGGTGACGCTCATCGACAGGCCGAGCACCCAAGCTACTAATTTACCTTGCTCTTGCTTGCATGTCCTCGCAGTCGGTAAACACGGACCAGGCCACCAGTCTTCCCGTCCCTTGTGGACGGACTCAACTGACACATGCATGCTTGCCCCGACGACACTGACATGCTCCAGCACCATTATTCTACCAGTGGCATCCCCATTCGAATTTCCGCCTACATGCCCTTTGCGTGTCTCTCTTTTCCCAGCTCGTTCGTTCAGCAAGAAGAGAGAGCTCATGCTTAGTTTAGCATCTAGTGCTAGCTCACTCCCACTCAGAGCCATATATAAATATGGAGGCTTACCAATCAAATCGAATTGTTGATATATTCACATATGCCACATATTTTTTTTTTATTAATGGTATGCTAACTGGCGAAAGTTCGCCGGGAAGGAACTCGGAGTGAACAACCTCACAGCCGTTTGATCTAGATCAAACGATGGCAGTTTTTTTTTAAAAAAAACGCCGTCTCTCAGAAGTAATTTTCATGCTAATCTAAAGAAAATGCTAGCCCTTACAACTAAAATTGCAAGTCCCAAGTGTGATCCTCCCCAACGAAGTTCGCCAGCTAAGAGGGTCCATTCATGCTGCCCCCTGCCTTCTGTCTTTCTTTTCTTGGTTTGTTCCTTCCTCGGGCAAGAATGGAATAGAATAGATGCTTAGCTNTTGAAATCTACTCCTGAACTACTGCCACATCATGAGGCATGGTGCAAGAAATTGTAGACGACCGTGAGCAAAGATATCAAGCTTGCTCTTGTCGGTGGCAGCGTCTCGGTGTAATATGGCAGCATGGTAGAGCTTCTTGGCGAGGAATCCAAGCATAAGGTGATGGAGAGAGGAGCGAGGTTTGGAAAGCAACTCGTGCGAATGGTTCCATATGAGGAGACTGGGTGCCGCATCTTGGCTAACTTCTAGTCTGAGTTGATCTTATATGTTTCTCCCTCTCATAACATCAAGGCACATGCCAAAGGTACCGAGTTGGTGACGCTCATCGACAGGCCGAGCACCCAAGCTACTAATTTACCTTGCTCTTGCTTGCATGTCCTCGCAGTCGGTAAACACGGACCAGGCCACCAGTCTTCCCGTCCCTTGTGGACGGACTCAACTGACACATGCATGCTTGCCCCGACGACACTGACATGCTCCAGCACCATTATTCTACCAGTGGCATCCCCATTCGAATTTCCGCCTACATGCCCTTTGCGTGTCTCTCTTTTCCCAGCTCGTTCGTTCAGCAAGAAGAGAGAGCTCATGCTTAGTTTAGCACCTAGTGCTAGCTCACTCCCACTCAGAGCCATGGAGGCTTACCAATCAAATCGAATTGTTGATATATTCACATATGCCACATATTTTTTTTTTTTATTAATGGTATGCTAACTGGCGAAAGTTCGCCGGGAAGGAACTCGGAGTGAACAACCTCACAGCCGTTTGATCTAGATCAAACGATGGCAGTTTTTTTAAAAAAAAACGCCTTCTCTCAGAAGTAATTTTCATGCTAATCTAAAGAAAATGCTAGCCCTTACAACTAAAATTGCAAGTCCCAAGTGTGATCCTCCCCAACGAAGTTCGCCAGCTAAGAGGGTCCATTCATGCTGCCCCCTGCCTTCTGTCTTTCTTTTCTTGGTTTGTTCCTTCCTCGGGCAAGAATGGAATAGAATAGATGCTTAGCTTAGCATCCACATCTAGCTCACTCCCACTTTCCTTATATAATTATGCAGACGTAGCAATCAAATTGGATGATATATTCGCTGATTCGCATATGCCGCACAAGCAAATTATTAAAACATGTATATGACTCAATGAAATCCCTTTCCATCGTCGGTAGATTCGTGTTGTACTCCTACATAGCTGTATATGTTGTTAAGAGAGCTGTGTCTGGAATGTCGCCACAACAAACGAGCGGCCGGGATATATATCCAGCAAAATATCTCGCCTCCAGCTCGAACGCACGCAGTACATGATCTTTTTATTTAGTTATCAATTGAACTGATTCCTACGCAACTGATGTAGTACAGGGACTGACGATGACATGCCGCTTCCAAGTTTGTTTGTTAAGCCAAAAGCTGCTAGTTTGTTAGAGATGGACATCTCTTTAATTCGAGCACTTTAAGCACAGGTTAATTGAAAATACTATCATTCTTATATATATGGTGCCTCATGATACAAATGCTTTGATGACACTCAATCTCGGCACCGGGAAACGCGATCAACTACGAGAGAGATTAATTAATTTCGTGGTACGACATAGTAGTTTTATATGAAGGCTCATTGCACTTGCAATTGCATGCGGTTGAGGTGGATGGATCATGTCGACCGGGAGATGGAATTGAACCATCTTACATGGATATCCCATCCGTCAGATCGAATATCCATCCATACTTCCATCTGAAACCATCTCTGCATGCGTACACTCACGCGCGCCACCGACAGCTTCAGCAATTTCATCCAAAGTAAACTTGAATTGGCTTGCTTGCCCCAGCCGGTAAACATTCATCAGACGGACTGGCCACTAGCGCTACCGGAGAGTGGAAACTGCTTCCGCTGGTTCACACCACCACTCAACCATTAGCTAGCTAGCTAGCTTGAGTCCCATCTCATGAACTGCTGGAACCCCCAATAGTTCTGCTTATGAGTAATGCACCCATGCTAATGCTCCTAAGTCCTAACCCATGGCAGATTCCGTTGCCTGTCGGTCGGTGGCCTTCCTGAATCTATTCTGAACTGAATGATGCATGCAGTGATAAATAAACACATACTCCCTCAGTTTCTAAATATAAGTCTTTCTAGAGATTTCAATATGAACTACATACATAATTTAGAGTGTAGATTCATTCATTTTGCTCCATATGTAGTTCATATTGGAATCTCTAGAAAGACTTATATTTAGGAAAGGAGGGAGTAGTAGCGCGTGATCTAACCAACGCCAACCACCACCGCTACGGACGTACGGACGGACGGATCCAATCATGCCAATCTACTACGAATTGAAGCATGTGCTTTTCATCGTGCGTGCGTGCGTATGATGCATGTTAGAGCACCGACACGCTAGCTACGTGCTGCTTTCTTTTCTTCCTGCACAGCTCGGGCTTCTTTTCGACGACACCCATCACATGGATCCATCCATGGATGCGCGTTGAACCATTGTTTGTTTTCCACCTGACCCGGTCGGCTCGCGAAAAAGAAGATGAATTGAAACCGCCTGCATTCGAAATGCAGTACATCCAGCACTCCATGCATACGATCGGTCCAGCAGTATGTGGAATCATAAGATCAGCATATATAAGGGATGATAATATACAAAGAGTTTTATTCCATCATCTGAAATATGTATAACCAAAAAGTGTATTGTGAACAACAAAAGGCCTATTAGCTCAGCTGGTTAGAGCGTCGTGCTAATAACGCGAAGGTCACAGGTTCGAGACCTGTATGGGCCAAATAATTCTTTTTTCTTTTCTTACACAATGGAAAATACGAGAAAAAAACAAAAATATAAAATGGCTTCGCCCGGGTTCGAACCGGAGACCTTCAGTGTGTTAGACTGACGTGATAACCAACTACACCACGAAACCTTGGTCGCAGATTTGTATATTAGCCGTACTAGAGGTATCTCTACTGGATAGTTGGAGAAGTGGTCTCCGTTGGGAGAGCCCTCCCTGCATATCTGATCTGTCTGACGGTCCACACAAGAAGTGGCCGGGATCAATGGAGCTAAATATACCCAACTATGCTTCCATGCACAAGCACAAGCTTTCGGTTCAGCCAAACGACCTAAACTAAGCACTCGATGCGAATTCAACTAAATATTTCGCCTAAAATAGTTGAATATTTCGCCTAAAATGTGACATGACTAAAATACAATCAGTGAAAAAGCAAATTCAGTCCAAGTTACCTTTATTCGACTCACAGGCAAGTATTAGCATAATGCACCACCGACAGTTGCTCCAGCGAAAAATCCCAGAAGTTTGTACAATGATTCTGACACCCTCCAAAAATTTCCAAACATGTGCCGAAACTAATTTGACTTTATGGTATACCTTGAAACAGCTTTTTCAGTTTTACCGAAACTATTTCGGTGTTCTCTCCCCGGAACTCTTCCGCTGCCTCCGAAACTTTTCCGGTGACTTTCTTTCAGACTCCTTGTCTAGTATTCGGCAGATAGATGACCCTTAAGCGTGTGACCCTATAGGTTCGGTGAAGTATAGACATGACCGGAACTCTTTCCGATCAATGATCAACATCGGACCCGTGGACACCCATATTGAACCCTATACCCACACGAATGAATATTCGAGTGAACCTCCAGTTGTTGTGTGTTATTCCTGTTGCTTCGCGATATGTTACAAATACCCGAGGTGAGATTTACTTGCATCCCCGTGGATCAACAACTTGTCCACTATGCTAGCTAGTTACCTCGTTACCGGGTTTGTTCTCTTTTCTCATTTCCGTGTTCCGGCATCCCTGTGATCAATTCACATTGTCTCTGGCCAGACGATGATGGATACCGTAACACCGAGAGGACCCGAGAATATCTCTCCATCGCCGGTGGAGCAAATCCCAATCTTGAGCTATCAAGTTACTTGACACACTTTTCCATGAACCCGTAAGCCGCCGTAATAGCCACCCATTTACGGATGACGTTTAACAAACCCCAAAGTTCATGAAGCAAGTATGAATAAATTCGATACTCTCATGGTCTAAGGAATTATGCAAACATTAACCATCTCTGTGTTATTAACCATAAGCTTGTGACGAATGTATCTCATAGCATAACATCAATTCGAGTCGATTCAACACAAATGTTCTTCTAACATTGTGCCCTCAAAGTTGCTGGCATAGACATGCCCATGATGGGAAAACATAATCATCATGCAACACCTGAGTTAGTCTTAGAGGCACGACCAGGAATACATTTTACGGTTTATTATTCCACACGTGCACATGTGTTTTCCCCAGAGCCTTTATGGATATACGGGCTCGGGAACCACAACAGTTATAGCATGGAAAATAAACATAATCATGAATTTGGAGATAAATAATAACATTTATTATTGCCTCTAGGGCATATCTCCTACAAGGAGCTCCAAGGGCCTCTTCGAGTAGATGATAGTCGAGGGTCGGTGAGCCGTTTCATGAAGCTTTCATTTGATACAAGCACTGCAAGCACGGTCTTTGGCAAAGCTCACATTTGTTAGTCCACGGACGTGGTCCCCTTTGAGGAGACTTTGCAAAGATCTCTTATTTACATGGACAGTCGGCGATGTCAAAGCCATCCCACATCAACTTTAGCCATTAGGCAATTCGCGGTCTTAGTGGGTCGCTTCAAAAAGTTCACCACATAGAGACCGTTCTCGACATGCCCAACAAAGGCTACTTTAACAGTCTTGCTCCACAAAAGGGCCACGGTATCAAGATCCAAGAATGTTGCAAAGCCCATAAGTGCAAGTTGACGAACGGAAAGTAAATTGTATGCAAGGGAGTCAACAAGCATGACCTTCTCAATAGATAAATCTTGAGAGATGACCACCTTGCAAAGTCCCAATACCTTAGAAGTTGAAGCATCACCGAATTGGACATGGGTGGGCATAGATGGAATTGGATGCACATCCACCACCAAGTCCTTGGTCTCGGTCATATGATTTGTTGCACCACTATCAAGAAACCATGACACTCCACCGGAAACAGACTCCTATAAGAGATCAATACTTGGATTTAGGTACCTATTCTTGAATGGGTCCTTTGAGGTTAGTAACAAGGGTCTTAGGAACCCAAATAGACCATTCAATGTACTCATAGTAAGAACCAACAAATTTGGCATAAACATGCCCATCACTAGCACATCATAAAACATCATGAGTACCCTCACCTGCCTTGACAAAAGTTTTCTTTAGTGGGAGAGGTTGCTTCGTCTTGTTCTTCTTCTTCTTCTTTGACTTGGGTGCAAACTCAAGTCCCTCCTTTCCTACTACTTCCTTTTGGCTCGTCAAAAGGTCATTGATGTTCTTTTCACCTTGTATGCATGTCAAAGGCCCTTCTTAAGTTTCTCTTTCAACTTGGCATTTTCCTCCACAAGATGCACATGCTCACAACAAGGGTTAGTAGCATGGGCATTATCAATTAGAACGAAAGGAGGGCAAGTGGAAATCTCCTTGGTTAGCTTCACTTGGAGTTGATCATGTGACTCTTTGAGAGAAGCATGAACACCCTTCAAGACCTTGTGAGCCTTGTCAAGTGTATCAAATTCTTCCTTGAGTCTATCATGGCCAACCCCAATTGCGACTTTCTCGGATTTAAGCACACGAGTAAGAACAATAGCATGATCAAGATCTTTTTGCATTTTAGCATGATCAACATTGTGACTCCTCAAGAGTCAAACGAAGATCTCGCTCTTTGACTAGAGCAATGGAAAGATCTGCAATCTCATCGGCATAGTCACGACTATGCCCCTCCAACTTGGAAATAGTATCCTCATGCGACTCAAGTCCACCAAAAACAAAAGCGAAGGAGAACTGCACCATCTTCACTTTAAGCTTCGAGGGGAATAAATCGTCTCGTGCCAATGAATGAATATCTGAAGAGCCCAATGCAAACAATTAGTCCACAAATGCATTGTCATCAAACACCAAAACCACTTAAGAGAGAGATATGCCCTAACAAACTATGTTCTCACCAAGAACCCTCAAGAGAGCAGCCTTAAACAGGGTATCCATTTTCTGAAAAGCTTGTATCTGCTGAGCATCATAATCTCCTTCAGGTTTGCCAAGAGTGGCGTCATTCGCAAGTCATGGTTTGAAACCATAAGACTGCTCTCACGCGCCACCTCTTATAGTGGATACCCTCAAACATAGGAGGTCTCATGGATGCAGCAAAACCACTTGGGGTAAATTGCCTATAATAAGGTTTTTGGATTGTTGGAAATATGAGCAATTTACCATATGATTTTATTAATAGAAATACTATATAAAGCATGACTAATATAGCAGAGATAAAACATTTTGCAGGAACCTCTCAATGTCTTCTTCATCAAGGAATGCATCCTCTGCATCTTGTCCAAGTGAGTCTTCTTGTTCTTCTATATCTCCTTCTTCATTGCTATGGCCTGCGCTTGAGTTTGTTTTAGCTGTTGCTCTTCTTTTGTCAACATCCTCAGGCTCCTGCAAGTTTAGGGTTTTGTTTTAGTTTTTCTCCTGATATAATGTTTCAACTTCATATATGTCCATCATTTGTTATTTCTGAAATTTTTGTAGTGTGTACCTATTGCAGATTCAAGTTGTAGAACAGGTTTCTGTCCCATGGATTAGATTCTCCTCCACCATCTTCACTTGCTTCCACTTCATGATGCAAGTCTCCCTCCAATGTCTACAAAGTATGTTAGTATAGTGAATGTCAATGCATTTTCTTTGGTATTTCTTGTAATTGTTATCCAGCAGTTATCTTGCTTACATTGTTGTCTATTTCTGTGTTGAAACTATCATCTGCTTTGCTCTTGTAGTTCTGCTGAATAGTTTTCACAACATTCGTTGATGCATCTCCAGAATGTACTTGCATGGTTCATCACAAATTATAATTTAGAATTTTTGGTATCATTTTCTGCAATAGTTGTTTTTTTGTGATTTTTTGATTTTTTTTACCTTGTATATAATATCTGAATGAAGGAGGGCAGTGAATGAAAATGTATCCTGCAGCATAATACATTTTTAGTATTTTTTTCAAACGTAATGAAAAAGCTCATGCAACATAAATGAAGGAGCACAGTGAATGAAAATGCGGGACGAAAGTTTAGCTACTGTATCTCACATTGAGTATCAGTTCTTCCTGTGACAGTCTTAGTAGGTCATCTTCAGCCAGTGCCCTCATCATGCTCCTCTCTTGACCCATTTTTAAAAAGAAAAATGTCAGTGTTAGTGTAATCATGAGCAACCAAGCATTTTTAGTGAGATGTAGGAACTTTCAATGTTCTGTCTCCGCTGTTTTAAAGTAGCTTATGCTCTCTACTTTAGTAGTTTGGCTCTATAATTTTTTCTGGCTGCTTTGCACTGTTAGTTCCTAGTTTCTAGTATTTTTGTACAGTGGGATTTACAGTTTAGTAAAACTTTCTAAGTACATGCATGCATTTTACAGTAGTATTTCGCTGGAAATTACAAGTTACTTACATAGTTTTTACTGTGGGATTTTACATTGTAGGAGTGTATTTATACTGGAAATCACTAGTTACCTAAAGTAATTTTCACACTGGAAATTACAAGTTACTTATAGTAGTTTTTTACACTGGGATTTTTCATTGTAAAACATTGTAATTACATTGGAAACTATTTACAGTAGTTTTTATTGTTGGATTTACACTGTAAGACATGATTTTACAATGGGAATTTCAAGTTACCTACACACTGGGATTTTACACTGTAAAGCATGATTTTACACTGTAAATTACAAGTTACCTACAGTAGTTTACACACTGGGATTTTTCACCATAAAGCATGATTTTACACTGGAAATTACAAAACTACTGTAGTTTACACACTGGGATTTTACAATGTAAAGCATGTAATTAGATTGAAAATTACAAGGTACTTA
>LR880968.1:965216318-965236933 GCA_904067115.1 Aegilops sharonensis | reverse complement strand
TACACTGGAAATTACCCTACTTACACTAGAATTTTCTAGGGATTTACACCGTAAATTGTTTATTTTCCCTCTGTAATTATTCTTGTAAGTTTTCTGAATTTCTTTACACTGTATTTTTTCCATTCGAATCATTTCAATGCTTTTCAATGTATTTTCCCATGATGATGTCAATGTAATTGATCATAGAATTTAAGTAATTTCCCAGAAGTTCAGCAGATGTTGATCTATCTCTTTTTGTAGATGAAGAAAATTCCTCCCTGATTTGTTCATGCGAGAGGGGCAGAGAGAAGTTGGTGAGCAGTTGAGATGCTGACCTGTGGATCATGATGTTGATTCCCGTCTGATGATCTTCTTTCTTGCTGCTCGTCTCGTGCGTTGCAACTTGGGCACATGTTGTGTGGCGCTGGAGATGGAGAGAGGGGTAGGTCCCTGATTTTTTTGGAGTGGGTTGTTGACCAGGGTTACCGGGTCGAATATTTTGCCTGACCCATTTTTTGGCGTCCTTTTAGCACTATCGTCTGTTTTCGTGGCAGTACAGGTGTCATATGGTCATTTGTCAGGTTTTCTGAATGTTGTTGAATTGAAAAACATTCAAGCGTCAAATAGACAGTCCGAAAATTAAACCTAAACACACTCCTCATGTCCAGTCAGATTAGACAAGAAGAGCATAACAAACATGTCGGCGGTCATATGAGCCGAGCACAGGTAAGTGAATGGTCTTTGAGAAGGGAAAATATCACAAATTGCTATAGCGGAAGCACATGCTGCAGTCATCAAAGGCTCATGGAAATATATATTTTTTGCATATCAAATTACTACACAATACAATGAATTAGCCCCTCCTCAAACCCGAACCACTCTCCCCCGCTGGCGATTGTTTGGGTAAAGTAGCCTGCGGACCAACCCGTACCATACGCACCATCCGCAGCTGTACCATACGCACAATCCACAGAACCATCCGCAGCTGTCCCGGAATCCACATAATCCGCACAGCCATCCGCACAACCATCCGCAGCTGTCCCAGGAGCATCCGCAGCATCCGCAGAAACATCCGCAAAAACATCTGCATAACCATTCGCAGTTGTCTCGAAACCATCCGCGGCTGTCCCGGAAATGGAATGGTGGCTTGAAGAACTCCTCCACGCCCTTCTTAAACCAATCCTTGTCACAATAGGAGCGATTGAACATGGCAGTGGATAGAAGCCAGACGACGGTAATGAACTCACCGCCACTGTTGAGCTGCCTGGCGTGGGAATCCCTGCTGCAGTGGTGGGCTGCATAGCACAACATCTCCACCCACACCCCAAGTACCACCCGCCGCACCTCCTGTTCGCCCCGTGCCTCCATCGTCTCTAGCAGCCCAACAGCAAGCTCCGCTACACGGGCTAAGGCAGGTGGAGGTGAAGGTCTCAAACGCAGCTTCACGCTGCTTCTGTCCAGCTCCTCCAGCTTTTTATTTATTATCTTCAGCTCCTCCAGGTTCTCCCTTGAACCGTCAACCTCCAACCTTATATTTTTCAGCTCCTCCCCTATTTCGTGCAACTCCCATCTTCTGCACCCCTCCTCCATTAGTATGTCCAGCTCCTCCATTATTATGTCCAACTTCCCCCTTACTCTGTCCAGCTCGTCCCCGTCCCTTCTTGTGTCCACATCCCACATTCTTCTTCTACTGTCCACCTTCCCCCTTCTGCTAATGCGACCCACCTTAGAAAAATCAAGACTCTCATATGTTGCTTCATTATTGGCATACAATCCGGGGCGAACAGGGCTAGGCAGCATGTAGGGGCGTTGAACAAGGAGGAATATCATATAGTTAGACACTTCCCTGATTGCCTCCAAAACATAATCTTGCTCTTCCACACGAGACGGCCTTGACAAGAATATTTTGGTGGCAAAGTGCCAGGAAAGGATTTTTTCATCAAAATCAATGCCAGCGCGTGAGGTAGGATCCTCGAAGAAACCGTGCCATGGGTTCAGTGCGGACTGACCACTGTAACTCCTCATAATATCCTCATTGCCTTTACATGCCCCCACCATTCTGCATACCTCTTCCAACACCGACTTCTTAGTATCATCTGAAATGACAGGTAAGGAGTGGTGCAACTTCTTCCACAAATATTTGCATCCCATTGCCAGGCCTTGCGCAGACACGCAATCTCCACTGCCATGGGATGAGTTCAACAACTCGGGCTGTCCAATGGAACCTGACCATCTTCTATTTCTTTCTGCAGCCTTGACACATCGCCGGACAGATACGACTATGTTGTGAAGCCGATGCCATCTTCTAGCATGCAACAATGCGCATGTCCATGTTGATCCCATTGCCTTCAACACTGCTGTCATCTCTAGGAGGACAGCCCCAGCTATTAAGATGTATGTGACCATGGCATCAACTCTGTTGAAGTCATTTTTGCCAATGCTTGACTGAAATAGGAAGAAAGCAGTGATGGTGGCAACTGATGAAATGGCACGGATGAAGCATCCATACCATGTGAAGACCACCGATGCCTTGGTATATAAGAAATCATGCATCAAGGAGAGCTGCATCTCAACCAAATCGAACATTTGGCTCTTGTTATCGAATAGCTCTATGGCTTTACTCTGGAATGTCGATGGCCAGAACTTATAGTCCACCAACTGAGCCATGCAAATGGGAAGCAGGTAATGAGCTCCCTGCAGAACCTCTTCATGATCCAACTTCTGCCCTTGGCCCCACTGTGCATGCAGTTCTCGTTTAGTTTCACTCTTCCTGCTGTCGACAAACTTACTCATGTTGTCCAGGCTGGAGGACTTGAGCGCCCATACTCTCTCCCCATACTTGAGAACACCGCTGACAAATATCAGCACAGCGGCTACGAGCAAGGTCCAACTGCCAGCAACATACTTGTAGAGGACATAAGCCACTCCCACCGTCTGCGCCCCAAAAGAAAGCAGGTGGCGCGGCCAGAGCTGGCTGTCTTCTATGGAGTAGGCGGTGATGTTGTCCTGGCCACCGAGATGCACCAGCAAGAATGGCGCCCAGAATGCCAGGAGCTGTTGGTGCCCGTGGGACTTGCCATAGAAGGACATGTGGCCGAGGATGAATACCGCTATGTAGTCTGCCAGCAGGTATGCTAGCCAGAGAAGGGTCCTTGCGACGGTGGAGATGTTCCGCCGCCGCATCGTAGCGAACATGAGCAGGAACACTTGAAGCATGAAGCTAACAAGCACTAGGATTTGTACCCCCCAACCATTCCATAGGTGCACCGCTCCAGCCATCAGTGACCACTGAATGCACACGAGAATCATCATAGTACAAACAAATTAGTTGAAGTACATACATATATTTCCTTCAAAAGAAGTACACAAGCAACCACGGAGATGATATTACAACCAACATGACAGTCGAATTAAACTAGTAAAATTGCACATATACATGATATACTAATGGAATGTACATGCATATACAATTTTCTACCATGATGGCCGCTAGGGTATCTATTTAGAACTAATTAACTAGTGGAAAAATATGGTACCAGTTAATTAATTGCTGGTGTACATAGTTCCTGGTTTATAAGTTTTCCTATATCTACACCGTCCAGATGTAGACATGATATATGTACCACATATTCCATAGCAGCAATAGAACTAATCATGTGAGTCACTTGTGCTGACTGACGTGCTTGACTAGTAATTTTCCTACAATTAATGCTTCACCCAAATATGCTGTACAATTCTATGTTTGTAGATGCACAAAATACTCTACTAGCATATTTTTGATATATAAGACAAAGGTAACACAATTTGCTCTGTTGTAGAGCACATGATTTGCAGTAGAGGTAGATCTTGAACGGGTAAGACAGAGATTCANACATACTTGTAGAGGACATAAGCCACTCCCACCGCCTGCACAACAAAAGAGAGCAGGTGGCGCGGCCAGAGCTGGCTGTCTTCTATGGAGTAGGCGGTGATGTTGTCCTGGCCACCGAGATGCACCAGCAAGAATGGCGCCCAGAATGCCAGGAGCTGTTGGTGCCCGTGGGACTTGCCATAGAAGGACATGTGGCCGAGGATGAATACCGCTATGTAGTCTGCCAGCAGGTATGCTAGCCAGAGAAGGGTCCTTGCGACGGTGGAGATGTTCCGCCGCCGCATCGTAGCGAACATGAGCAGGAACACTTGAAGCATGAAGCTAACAAGCACTAGGATTTGTACCCCCCAACCATTCCATAGGTGCACCGCTCCAGCCATCAGTGACCACTGAATGCACACGAGAATCATCATAGTACAAACAAATTAGTTGAAGTACATACATATATTTCCTTCAAAAGAAGTACACAAGCAACCACGGAGATGATATTACAACCAACATGACAGTCGAATTAAACTAGTAAAATTGCACATATACATGATATACTAATGGAATGTACATGCATATACAATTTTCTACCATGATGGCCGCTAGGGTATCTATTTAGAACTAATTAACTAGTGGAAAAATATGGTACCAGTTAATTAATTGCTGGTGTACATAGTTCCTGGTTTATAAGTTTTCCTATATCTACACCGTCCAGATGTAGACATGATATATGTACCACATATTCCATAGCAGCAATAGAACTAATCATGTGAGTCACTTGTGCTGACTGACGTGCTTGACTAGTAATTTTCCTACAATTAATGCTTCACCCAAATATGCTGTACAATTCTATGTTTGTAGATGCACAAAATACTCTACTAGCATATTTTTGATATATAAGACAAAGGTAACACAATTTGCTCTGTTGTAGAGCACATGATTTGCAGTAGAGGTAGATCTTGAACGGGTAAGACAGAGATTCACCTTAATTAACGGAAGAAGAAACGAGACGATCGAGGCTTACTCCCACGTAGCAGTCAGACAAAGATGGAGCAATACTTAACATTTGGATGCTTTAGTTGATAAGCAACTTGGTCATCTGGGGAGCAATATGTGTATCAAAGGCTGGTAGGGAATCTGGTCCCTTGCCCAGTCCATAAGCCTCCCTGTTGCTTCTCTTTGAAGGAAAAAAAAAAGGCACTAGCTTTATACCCATATACTCCCTCCGTCCGAAAATACTTGTCATTGAAATAGATGTATCTAGATGCATTTTAGTTCTAGATACATCCATTTTCATCCATTTTGATGACAAGTAATTCCGGACGGAGGGAGTATAAATTAGTAGGGTAATCCGCTTGCGCTTTGGACGATTCCTCTTTTGCTTTTGCTTTCGCTTTTGTTGCTGCAGAACCTTAGGAAGAGAACCCATCCTGCTGGCGGTGCTCCGTTTTGGGGAGGGAAGGGGAGGGAGCCAGTGGCGGCGGTGGCGACCATATGCGGGACGGCGAGATGGCGGCGCGCGACATTGGTACCATGTGGCGACGGAGGCGGCGCGCGCCGCGGTGGGAGCGGCCGAGGAGATGCACTACCACTTGTGGGCTTCCGAAATTCTGGACCTGTGATGATGATGCAAGATCTCGGCCTTTTCATACACAAACTTGTTTTTTTAGATAGATGGTGGATGGAAAAAAGAAAACTTACAATGAAATAGCAAAAAGGCATAGACTGCCGCAAATACATTAACATTACACATCCCTAAGTCTAGGGTTGCAGTTGTAACAGCCTCTAGAGATCTATCTGCAGGGTTTGGGATTCATGGTCAACATGGTTGAGGCAACACAATGTAACCGGAGCAGATTCGGCAAAAGTAAATGTTGTTAGCTCCTCTGGAGTGCAAGCTATCAGCTTATTAAGCTTCTCCAAAATATCGTCAGCAGACGTCTGGTTTATTACAGCATAATTGAACCTTGCTCGATCGGTCAGGCTTGAGGCATAGCTTTTCCATGCCTCTGCGTGCAGGAAAAGACGGCCCAGTAGTATTTGGAATACCCCCTTTCCCCTGCTGCACGCCACTCATGACGGCCGTGGAGGTGGACAATGTGTGGCAAATTTGAACTAAAACCACGACGAGTAAATCGGGACGGAGGGAGTAATAACAGGAAGCAGCGCGTATGAAGGGCGCATCTGATGCTAAAAAACAAATTGACTACCCCAAACCAACTGCAAACAGATCTAAGCACCATTTCTCACATCACAAAGAGTACATACACTGTCTACAACTACCGATCTGAGCCACTGCTCAATGCCCACCCCCCTACCCGCACAACAAGGCTTAGGTGTTGGGAAAGTGGGAAATCGAATCAGTAGGAGCAGCCAAGACAGGGCAGACTCTATCCACTGCCCATGCTATCTCACATCCCATAGAGTCCTAAAGTTTGAACCTCAAAACACAAAGTCCAAACTCCAAAATGTTGAAACAGAATACTTAATCTTCAGTATAAATGATAGCCTTACTGCCCAAAGAAAGATGAAAGATTAATCAATCTGGTTTTTGAAATTGAAGAAATGATCAATTTTCATTGCAGCTGGAAATTCTTTAAAACGGGTTGCATGCAGAACAAAAACAGGTTAACACAAGAAAATAAACTCTTGTTTTTACGGTGCATACGGTGCATTAAATATGTGAGAATCTCATCCAAAAATATGACTAATTGTTGCCTGCACTAACTGAAGAGCATTTCGGTTTAAAGGTGACCAACTCTTGTTTTTATGTGCAGGCCACAGCGGGTCTTAGTTTTATGGAATTTTTCAGGATCACGCTACATACACACAAAAATTCATAATTTCCGAACTCTTCAAGTTGTCTCAAAGGACATGGTGCACACCACACTTAAAGAATGTGAAAGTATTTCTTCTCTATGTTTTGACAGGTCAGTATAACCAACATAACATATTAATCAAGAACAAGAAAGAACTGAACAAATAAAGCATGTTTGGTGAAAAAGCAACATATACTCCCTCCGTCCGGAATTACTTGTCGCATAAATGGATAAATATGGATGTATCATTTGAGTGATATGCTACAAAAAACAATAAGAAAATCATATTAACTGGCTAAATCTCCGCCGCCGCCCGCCGCTCGCCGACCGCCGCAGTAGCACCGAAGCGAGAGAGGGGAAGGAAGGAAGGAAGGAAGGAGCAAAGGAGGAGGAGTCGGCGGACCACCTACACTTGCCAAAGTTTTTTTTTTCTGAACCCTTTTTTTCTTTTTTTTACATGGAACACTCGTATTTCATTTAATACACGGCAGAATTGCCAGTTACAAGACGGGTTACATCAGCAGGGAAGTCATCTAGCCATAACCCATTGGCGAACCAACCTGTGGTTGGATGGCTAGAGGGACTGTGGTATCCCCAGCCCACTAGGGTTCAAATCCTGGTGCTCGCATTTATTCCTGGATTTATTTCAGAATTTCCGGCGATGCGAATTTAGTTATTTAGTGGGAGGAGACGTTGCCGTCGACAACGAGGCTTAGTCTTTCGGAGATGCTCATATGGGTGATTGTATGCACGTGTATATGAGCGCTTGCGTTACTGCGCGTAGTTTACGGTTCCGCGGGAGATGGAATCGAACCATCGCCTACCTATCTCGCTATGCAGTAGCTGTTGCGGGCTGGTGAACATCGACGACCAGGGCGACATGGTCAGATCAGATCAGAATACTAATACTACTGTAGAATGGATGCTTAGCTTAGCAGTCACAGCTAGCCATATATGAATATGATACGCACCCACCGAATCGGACTGTTTATAAGCAAAATATGCCACTTATATAAATGTACCAGTCGAACTGAATGATTCGCGCGCATATGCCACTTGTATGAAGTTCGGTTCTAGGTTCTTACCACGTGCGCTGGAAACCAACCAAGAATAACCCAAAGCTAGAATAGCCAGTTTGATCCATTCTAACCAATTTAATCTAATTGCCAACTCCATCCACAAATACCTCAGTTGAAGAAGAAACACCAGTCACCAGACCTGGAACCAAAGTCCGTCGAGAAATATGCTTTTCTTCCTCTTGAAAACCTTTTACTTTATTGATGGGCAAAGGAGCACCGGTGAACCTGAAGACGTTGACAGTTGTGAGATGACGATGAAGTCTCCAGCAGGAACCGAACTGAGAAGGTGTGTGATCTGATAACGATCACAGACATTGTCTTCCTTTTGCGAATTCACTCATTCATTCCAAATGATCTGAAATGCAGTAAGTACCTAGCTCGTTATCAGAGGAACACCCCAAGAAAGCCCCACAGCAGGAAGGTGCTAGTCGGGTTCCAGTGGTCTGGAAACCAGGGCCATCAACTTTGATCTGCCACTGCCAGAACCGCGGCATAGCCAAACAATCTTCAGGAGAAACGTAGCGTCGGGGCAGCGGTGAATGTCAAAGATGCGCCAACTGCAATAGGTAATGATTGATGAGCATAAGGGGCGGTGACTGATGAACTAGACGGCGTTGACAAATTAAGGCTACTGGAGCCACAAGGCAGTGATCGATGCTGCTAGTGCTGCTCTAGCTGCATCTATGAGCATAATCACAGCGGGGACCTAAGGCAACCAGAAGTTGCAATCCATTCAGAGAGTGAGCGGGTTCAGGACTGAGAAGCTACTGAGATACTGACTGAGATTAAGTAAGCCCAAGCAAAGCTTTCGGTTATTTATCATGTCTGGAAAACCAAACAGGAGCTGTAAATGTCAACTCTCTGTTTCGGTAGTCACGATGATAAGAAAACCAAGCAGAACCAAACTAGGCCGCACACTACATTCCTAAGAATTCATTCGGTCATACGACAAAATCAGACACTTGTCGCGCATCAACAGAAAGCATCCGCGATTCCTTCTGAAACCACTCTATAATAGACAAATGATGATGATCTGTTTTGTGGTTGCCCTGCCCTAGGATTCTGGGAGTTGAGGTAAGAAAACGTAACAGAAACTGCAACACATCATTCAGTGAGATCAGGCATCGCTGAGATTGAGGGGCTACTGCTGACCGTGGTGTAGTACTCATGCCAAGCAAAGCAAAACAAAATAGCTTTGGGATTATGATGATTAGTTAGTGCTGGCAAGATCAAGAGAAGCCCTACTAGCAGCAGGCATAACAAACATTCTCACAAAAAAAAATGCAGGCATAACAACACAAACATATTTATACGAGCAGGCTTGCACTGCAATTTTCCCTTATATATGTGAGCGAGCTTACACTACCTGTACTAATTACACAGAGCTCTCATCCATCTGCCTACCCTTGTGAAGTTCTGAACTCTGCGTCATGGGTGAGCTTCTCCTGCTTTCCAGCCGGCGACAGCCCGTGCTTGGTGACCTTGTTGGGGGCGTCGGGATCGCCAAGCTTGTGCTTGAAGGCATCCGTAACTCCAACAGCGCCATAGCCAAACAATCTTCATGAAAAACGTAGCGTCGGGGCAGTGGTGAATGTCAAAGAAACTGCAGTCCATTCAGACATTGAGTGGGATCAGGACTGAGAAGCTCCTACTGACTGAGATTGATTAGGCCCAAGCAAAGCTTTCCATCATTAATCAGGTCTGGAAAACCAAACGTCAATCATCTGTTTTGTTAGCTACTATGACAAGAAAACCAAACAGAACCCAACTAGGCCGTACACTGCATCTGTAAAATCGCATAGCTAATGATTCATCCGGTCACCCGCAAAATCGCAGGCACTTGTTATGCATCAACAGAAAACACCCGCGATTTCTTCTGAAATTATAATAAACAGATGACGGTCCGGTACTCACCACTAGAAAGGCAATAACGATTTCTTCGACAGATGATAACCTCTTTCGGGTGCAGAAATTGCAACTCATTCAGTGAGCAGAGGGCATAATTCAAACACTCAGCCAGGACTGAAGGCCCTCCTTTTTTTTTCGCACTTACCCAATTTAAATAAATTCAGTTAAATGCTCCATCAACCAGTGGAAGAAAAGAGGGTGATCCACCATCCATCAGACTTGGAAACAAAACTCCCTCTTCCTGATTTTCTTCTTCTTCTTCTTCTTCTTCTTCTTCTTCTTCTTCTTCTTCTTCTTCTTCTTCTTCTTCTTCTTCAGTGCTGCTGCTGGTACTCAAAATCAGTTGCTTCATGAATGGACAAGGAACCTGGAGGCACTGACCCAACATGGTTCGCACAGATTAAGCCAGCCCTCACTGGAGCTGCAAGGCAGCAAGCACTGAAGAACCTAGCGGACATGAATTTCACAAGTTAAAGGCCCTGCTCACCAATTGCTAATGACATTGCCACATCTCCAGCAAAGAAAAGGAAGGAACAGAAATGACCTTCAGTGCTGATTGCATATATGAAAGAGGAAGCCAAAACTCGGGTATAAGCATGACCTAAGAAGTTGTAGAATCTGAGAGCAGTTAGATATTTCCTCCGTCGTTTCTTCTTTGTAATTCTAGATGGGGATTCATCTCTTCAGAAATGCAGTAATGCCAGCAGCTTAGCTCTCCTGCCGCCCTGCTCAATATGTATATTTATTTGTATAGTAGGCGCAGAGTAGCCGCACTGCACAGGTACTGGCTGATCCGGTAACAAAAACACAGATTCTTCTTACCGATCACAAGAGAAACACTCCCCAGGTTTTCCTGTGAAATACCGAACACCCATTGACTTAAGACAAGAAAACCAAACAGAAACTGCAATCCATCATTCAGTGAGTAAGGCAGACAGCCGAGAGGCTACTGCTTACTGTGATGTAGTGAGACCAAGAAAAACAGCTTTGGGATGATGATTAACCGCCATGAACACCGGGAATCTCCTACCACCATCAACAGATAGTATAACAACCAAACATTATTTATACGATCAGGCTTGCACTGCAATTTTCCATTATTTATGAAAGCAAGCTTGCACTACGGGTACTATTTATGTGAGCAAGCTTGCATTCCCAGTACTAACTACACACAGCTACTTACATGCCTTTGGTGATCGACCGGTCTAGATAAACAGGCGAAAAAGGAAAAAGGGATCTCGCTCTCATCCATCTACCTACCTTTTTGAAGTTCTTAACTCAGAATCGGTGGTGAGCTTCTCGTGCTCGCCAGTCAGCAGCTGCCCGTGCTCAGTGACCACGCTGGAGCCGTCGTGCTCACTAAGCTTGTGCTTGAAGGTATCTGTAACTACTCAGAAATTGCAGCTTGGTAATGTAGGCAGGATTGTGTAGGAGGCTGCTAACTGAGATGTAGTTTCAGGTGTATAGTAACACACTGACAGTACATCGGGGCAGCTAAAGATTAATCAGATGACTGAACCACACAAGTTTCTCTTCTTACTGATCACAGGAATACACTACCTGGATTCTCTTCGACAATGGTCTGTTCGGAGATTGCCGCTCTGAATCCAGATAAGGAAATCAAACAGAAACTGCAATGCATTCAGTGAGTGGGATAAGATTGAGAAGCTGCTACTGGGTGAGATGTACTAAGCCCAAGCAAAGCGGGTTTGAGATGATGATAATTCAATGTTCAGAGGATAGGAGAAGCCCTAATTGGTCGTGATGAACAGCCGCAGTCTAACAAACAAACAAACAAACAAACATTATCTATCTGAGCAAGCTTGCACTGACAGTGCTACTTACGCCCCCTGGCGATCGATCGGTCTAGGAAAACTGTGAGAGTGAGTGAGTGAGAAGCTGCTGGCTAAGGTGAAGTAAGCCCAAGCAAAGCTTTAGGATGGTTAATCTGGTCACAGATTGCTACTAGTAACTAGTAAAACAAACACTCCCAGATTTCGTATGAAATTGTAAACATCAAGCATCTGTTTTGGTAGCTCAGACAGGAGAACCAAACAGAAACTGCAATCCAACATTCAATGAGGCGGGAGAGGAGGCTAAAGCAGAGCAGCTTTGGGATTATAACAATCTGATGTTCACAAAATTAAGAGATGCCCCAATTAGCCGTGATGAACAGTGACAATTTCCTACCTTCAGAGAGACAGCAGGTATTACAACAACTCCCAACATTATTTATGTGAGCAAGCTTGCCCTGCAAGAACTAGTACTAACTACACAGAGATAGATCGATCGGTCGAGGTAAACAGGGCAAAATAAAAGAGGGATCTCGTACTCATGTAACTCATCCATCTACCCGTCCACCTATCTGATCTCGGCGTCGGCGGTGAGCTCCCCCTGCTCGCCGGCCGGCGGCTGCTCCGTGACCTTGTTGGGGGCTTCGCCTTCGGGGTCGCCGAATTTGTCCTTGAAGGCGTCCTGCCGCTTCAACCACATCATGTGCCCCTGCAAACAGTGCCATTTCCCGTCCCGCCGCGGTTAAAGATCCCGTCTTGATTGATTTCTGGAGCAGAGGGGAGGGGAGCAAGGAAGGAGAGGAGATGAGGTGGAACCTGGAGCCCCGCCGCCCACGCGATGAGGAAGGAGGCGGCCCAGAAGCGCTTCTCCTTGAGCAGCTTCGACAGATCCACCGCCGCCATGGTCGCCCTTCTGTCTCTCGCTCTCGCTTTCTTTCCCCTCCGGCCTCCCACCTTCAGTTACTTTTTTTTTTTCTGCTGAGAAAACCCACCTCCAGTCACAACCACTCCTATTCGCCGCGTAGGTGGTAACTGTCGACCAAACGAGCAACCACCCTCGGCCAGCCCAAGTAGCATAGATCCACTTCCGGTTTCGGTTTTTAATTTTTTTTTTCTCTTTTTTTACTTTTAAATATCATAGAATTCGTAATTTGTTCAAAAAAAATACAAACGATCATCAAAATTCAAAAAATGTCCATCAGTTTTCATCGAATTTAAAAATGGTTTGTCTAATTTATAAATTGTTCATCCAATTCAAAATTTGCAATCATGAACATTTCTTACAAATTTGCAAACACTTTTTGAAGTCATGAACATTTCTTTGAATTAATTATTCTTTTGAAATCATCAGCAATTTTCAAACCATGAACATTTTTCGAATCCACATACATTCTGAAATCGTGAACATTTTTCAAAATAAAAAATTTGTTTTTGTAATTCACAAACATTTCTTTGAAACCCACAAACATATATATTTTTTAATTCGGGAACATTTTCAATATCATGAACATTATTTTAATTCTTGAAGAGTTTGGAATTCGATTTCATTTGAAATGCTGAATATTTTTTAATGAAGAAAAAAAAAACACAAACAGGAACAAAAAAGCACAGGGCACCCCGCCATTACATGGCCCGGCCCAAAGTCACGACGTCCACGAATCCTGCGCCAACCGACTGGGGTGGGGGTACCATGCTATGGCCGAAATGTGATCCTGTTCCTCGAGCGTCAACTGCTTATAGACGCAACATGTTCCTATTCATTGAACGCCAACCGGCTAAATGTTCCTGTATGAGTTGCAGTGTAGAATGTGTAGTTGACTAGATAGCCTCTCACTTCGGTGGAATCTCCAATCTTGGTGGCAATTGAGTTTGAATAAACTTTTTGAATTTGTTTACAAAAATGTAGCATCCCTATGACATGACCAATCTTCACATCACTCTGGCAAAGTTCAACAAGATAGGTCATGTTCATAACTTCCACATCATGGATGCGAAGGCCTTGCCTAATCTTGGCATATTGGAAAATGTAACCAAGTGTGCACACTAATTTTAGCTTCCCTCCTCTGAGTACCTTCCATGAAGAACGGTTTCATAGAATTGCTTGAAAAGCCCAGGTGAGTAATGTTTTGTGCACACATATTAGAAGCAAAAGTTTGAACTACTCACACTTCTCTTAAATACCATGGAGGACATCACTATTATCCTTGATATGCCCTTACATCACCTCATGATAAACTTTCTATTGCATCCTATTCCAAAAGTGAGGATTTACTTCTTCATTCCTTTCTTGGTATATGGACTGGCAATGTGCATGGAAACAAAATCTTTCTTCTTGACCTCCTTGTAGTCACCCCTAGTGCTTCTGTATATTGAGAATTTTCTTGTCGAGTGCTTCATGACATGCTTGAATTTCATATTTGGTGTGAGAAATNCACACTAATTTTAGCTTCCCTCCTCTGAGTACCTTCCATGAAGAACGGTTTCATAGAATTGCTTGAAAAGCCCAGGTGAGTAATGTTTTGTGCACACATATTAGAAGCAAAAGTTTGAACTACTCACACTTCTCTTAAATACCATGGAGGACATCACTATTATCCTTGATATGCCCTTACATCACCTCATGATAAACTTTCTATTGCATCCTATTCCAAAAGTGAGGATTTACTTCTTCATTCCTTTCTTGGTATATGGACTGGCAATGTGCATGGAAACAAAATCTTTCTTCTTGACCTCCTTGTAGTCACCCCTAGTGCTTCTGTATATTGAGAATTTTCTTGTCGAGTGCTTCATGACATGCTTGAATTTCATATTTGGTGTGAGAAATGCTTGGATTTTTTTGGTCAATCATACCAAAAACAAAAAGGGATTGCCAAAAAATAATAAAACCAAAAAAAAAAATCTTCTGTGTGAAAAAGAGTCTACCGTCCCTCTTCCCAATTTCCGAATTTAATTTTCACATTAATGGAAAGAAACGAAACAAAGCGAGGACAAAAGATTGTTGTATCCCGATTGGTCCATCCGGTCCTCCCACGGATCGTGCCCCTGAGCTAATCATAGCCAGCATCTTCCAGATCCAACGGCGAAGACTACTGGTGACGCGGATCGCGCCATCCAAGCCGATCCCAACCGCTCGCACCTTCCAGATCCGACGGTGGAGAGCGCTGGTCACGCGGATCACACCCCCTCCCACGGATCATGCGCTTCCGAGCCGATCCCTGCCGCCCTCCCTCCTAGATCCGACGGTGGCGACCGCACGTCACGTGAATCGCGCCCCTTACCACGGAGCACCCCCCCCCCCTATAAAAGCGGTGCCCTCGCGTTCACATCCATCATCGCCGCCACCCACAATTCGAGATTCAAGTTTGCCAGAGAAGAAGGGGAGATGGCTGGGAGGAAGAGCGGCGAGCGGAAGAAGGCGGTGACCCGGACCACGAAGGCTGGACTCCAGTTCCCCGTCGGCCGCATCGCGCGCTATCTCAAGAAGGGCCGCTATGCGGACCGCATCGGATGGGGCACCCCCATCTACCTCGCCGCCGTCCTCGAGTACCTTGCCGCCGAGGTAACCAACCAACCATCGATCTTGTCCATTCCTGCTCTTCTCGTGCTCGATAGGGTGGTAACTGATCTCGTCTCGGTGTGCTCTTTGAACCACAGATGCTGGAGTTGGCGGGCAACGTGGCCAAGGACAACAAGAAGACCCGCATCATGCCGCGCCACCTACTTCTCGCCACTCGCAACGACGAGGAGCTATCCAAGCTGCTTGAAGGCATCACCATCGCCCACAGTGGTGTGTTGCCCAACATCCACTCTGTGCTGTTCTCCAAGAAGGCCAACATGCCCTAGCATAGCAACTTCAAACAGAATCCAAGAATAATATACCCCTACCATTTGTTTACCTTATGAGTTTTTGCTTAGCTTGGATTCTCGTACCAAGAAAAGGAGTAATTCCTTTTCCCAAATTTTTAAAACATAAACTATCTTTTCCATTTTCCCCATAATGGGCATCTGCAGGCAGATCCGGGATTAATTCTTCACATCTTGTGTTGTGTAATGAGAGTGGTCTACTGGATCATAATGCAGAAATATATCCTTCCCATATACATCTAGTACAATTAATACTTACAGTGCGACCCATATTACTCGCTAGAAAATGAATGTAATCATGTACCTGGCAGATGCTGTATACCGACAGATGGTTCCCTTTTTTGTTTTAAACAGATGTTGTTACAGTTTGTTCAGAATGAAGACAAAGTTCTGTGGTGAAGTGGATGACAAGATCATTGCAGTCTTCACTGATGATATAAGGTACATGCATTTCAGTGAAGAACGAGAACGATGTTATGCGCACGATGATTTCTGTCGAATTTTAGCACGATCCAGCAGATCAAGCCGTCGATGTGTACATTTTTTCAAGCATTTCGGTGAATAGCTGAAATCAGTCAAGGATGCCTATTATGTAATACATTTTTTCTGGCTGGATGACATCTGGTTATAGCTAGATTCTGACATTTGGAGAAAAAATAACTATGGCAAACATACGAATTTAAATAGACAAAAATCGTAACAAGGAGATGGCTGACTCCCTGCCAAAAATAAAAAAGTTTTGTTTCTCAACGAATTCTAAGTGCAGTGGTGCAGACATGGCATCATTATTTTACAGGAATCCTTATGCTTGATGAATGACGGTCTGGCCGCTTGTCACTCTCTTGAGGATGCGAACAAGTACTGTAACTTGAAGCCTTGAAAGAGGTAGGCCAGATAAATAAGGAGGAACTCCTTTTCTAGCTCCCTTGTGCAATATGTGCTAGGCTGGTCGAGCTAAATATGAGATGTTTCATGCTGAATCATGTGTGTTTGAAGAAATGAAACTCTCATGTTGGTCAAATGTCCCAAATTTAGCTCGAATTTACAGCTGCCCTTTGAATAAAATTGCCAAAAATAAGCTCCAATTTGCAAACCCATTCGTGCACTCTTTAGTTACGATATGCCAAGTTTGTTGAAACATACTCCCTCTGGATGGATAGCAAGACTTCTGGATGGATAGCAAGACTGGGACTTGGTGCTATACTGCTATGTTCAAGTTTTAAGATCAGGGCATGAATTGTTTCACAAACCAGCGTTAATGTTGATCTAAAACAAAAAGAATCAAATAACTATGTGTCTTAGTGAAAGAGAATTCCCTGACCAATCAGGTGTTGCTCTGTTTTCTTCAGTGTCGACAATCAGAATGCTAGTCCTTGCCAAGCTAAAAGATCGGACGACTAGTCTATTGTAAAGCCGGTATAGAAATGATCTTAAAATAACTACTCCCTCTGTATAGTAATAGAAGACCAAATAAGTACCTTGCTCATCTATAGCAATAGCGGCAGATCAACCGCTGTTTGCATGATGCACCCGTTTGTTCTTCCCATCAAGCACCTGAATCAATCATCATGTTGATTTTTTTACCTCATCAAGCAGCCGTATGATCAAAACCACAATTTTACCACATGCCTCATCTTCTCCAACACCGCAGCTCCTTCGCTTTCCAAAGAGAACTTGACGAAACAGTAATCCTTTGGATCTCCCCGTCACAGGATGGCACATCACTTTCACTGTCAGTCAGCACATCAATCAGCCAAATCACAGGTTCAACATGAAGTCAGAAAAGATAGGTTAGAACCACCTTTGACAACATTGCCATGATGAGAGAACGCATCCTTGAGCGCAACTTCATTGGCATCGTAGGACAGACCTGAACTCCGTGGAAGAAACAGCGGGGCATCAGAACACCCTGAACCATTCACAAGTCAGCACTATGCTTGCTTTTTTCACTCAGTGTTCACATAAATTCATCCTAACATTTTTTTCCAAGGAAACTCAAAATCTATGTGCTTCGATGGATTGATAGAAGAAAAGAGTATGTACAAGCTGAAATGACACGCCCACAATTGCAACACGGCGCCCCTAGCCGCTAGGTACCGCCTCGACCGGCAGCAAAGCCGCCAGACCCTTCGCGCCCGCCGCCACCCATTGTCGGGCTTCCGACTTGATCGTGTCAAGGAGGGAAGGCAAGATGAGTTGACCGTTTATATTCCTCCTAACGTTTACATTTAGCTAAGATTGGACACGATGCTTTCAATGAATTCACCACCAGCCAGTAATGCACTGCGGTGGAAATCAGCAAGCAGAATCTTCATAAATAGGTTCTCAAATTGTAAAATTTTATAGGAAGTCCAGCAGATCTCAAACCGAGAGGCGATTCAGGTCCAGGCATCAGACGGATTTGACAAGAAACAGAGCGCCAGGAGAGTAGGAAACGAGAGGGCTCTATGAAATCTTACCTCCGACCAGCCTGAGGAGAAAGCGGCGCTATGATCCAGCAGCTTCACCCTAGCATGGAGCCCAGCCTTTCTCCCCCAGCTGAGCATCGCCTATGAACCCTAGAAATAATCCCCAAATTAATTTGACCATTCTGTTCCCACTCCCCCAAATAAGATCACTCACCCCAACGAATTTTCACGATCGGCATCCTGATAAACTAGCTATTCCAATATCGCCCTCAAGCAAGAACAGGCAAAATTGTGCAAATCAGCTTCGCAACCAACAAGGTGATCACTGGGAAACACAAGATCAGGATCAGGATCAAGGCAACCAACAAGGTGATCAGTGGCACAGTGAGCCTTATTAGGTACTCCCTCTATAAAGAAACAAAAAAGCACTTAGATCACTACTTTGTATTTCTTTAACGAGGGAGTAACTACTTTACCTGCTCTCGACTGAACCATCATGAATAGAACTAGCGCTTAAGGAAGAGTAGGATCTGTTAGCAAGTTATTCAATCACCCAGCCTTCTCCTTCCTACTCCCTCCGCATCACAATATAGGACGTTTTTTGATACTCCCTTCGTCTTATATTTTGATGCAGAGGGAGTAGCTTTTAGATAGCCCTGAACTGAAAGGGCTAAACAAACACATGAGAAAACCTCCTCCACCCTTCCCGAGCCGCTCCTGTGGGCGCCCCCGGGAGGCAACCCTAGCGCCGCCTCTCCCGACTCCTTGCCCACCGCCCTCCTCCCCCGCCGCGGCCGGTGGCGTCGCCGGCCAAAGGCCGCATGGGGCAGGCGGCGGCGGGGCAACTTCCTCCCGCACGCAGGTGGCTGATGTCGCGGGGCGCCCTCCCCTGCTCGGCGTTGGGCGCCGGTCGGCCGCTGCTCCGGCTTCCTTCCTCCTGTTGGCATCCTGATGGATTGTCGGTGCCGCCTCCTCCCTTCCACCCCTCCACCTCGGCTGGTGGGGGCTGGAGGCCGGGGGCGTGCTGGCGGCGGATCTGGCAGCCAGGGGCGGAGCCAGGGGGGACGAGCAGGGGCCTGCCCCCCCCCCCCCCCCCAACGATCAACATTTTTAGTAGGAGCAACGAGTAATTACCAACAAGATTCGATTAATACATGTACTCGGCCCCCCCTATACTCGAATCCTGGCTCCGCCACTGCTGGCAGCCCCTGCCCAGATCCGGCTAGTGGTGTTGGTTGGCGGCGGCAGGGGTGGCCGATGGCGCTTCTAAGGTGGTGGCGCTGCAGCTGATGTTCATTCTGCTCCGGTGGGGTGGCGGGGCACCGACTGGACCTGGCCAGGGCGTGGAGATGCAGGTGGTGTGGTGGTGGTTGACGCTCCTCTCGAGGCCATCTTCGACGGCAGGGTGCGGTCGATCCGGTTGCCCTCGGCGGTGGACGGGTGGCTGCCTCGTCCTAGCGTGGTTTTGGCCGGAGGCCGTGGTAGGGCATCAGGGATGACGCAAGGGACGCTGCTGGAGGGACGGGTAGACCGACTACCTGTCACCGGAGCAGGGGTACACCGGTCCGGACGGGCTCCACTTCCCCTCCGCCTTTTCCTAGCCTAGTGCCTCCTTGCCGCTGACCGTTGTTTGGGGTGGGTCGGTCATCGGCGGTTCCCATGGTGCTAGGAGTCTTCCAGTCAGCTCAAAGCTCGTGCCTTTGATGGTCTCCGAAGTGTCTGGATGCAAGACGGCGGCCTTGGTGGTGGGAGATGCGGGCTTGTGGGTGGAGCTGGTGGCTCGAGCGCTGACGGGCTTGCTGTCATGGCCGCCTGTGCGGCATGGGGGCGGATTTTCAGCATTCTCGGTGGTGATGCGACCGGCGCTCTCATGTAGGGTCGTACCCCAGGTGGAGGCGGAGGGTGGTGGCCGGGGTGAAAACCTTGTCTGGCTCGGGCCAGACCGATGGCAGCGCCGCCCATACGGCGTTCCCTTCTTCAAGGCTCCATCGCGGTGGCCATGCGTCCTTCGCATTACTTCGGGTGAAAACCTCAATTCCATGGATCGGGCGGTGACGGCTCTTCAGTGTCGTTTATTTCTTGGAAGCACCGCTTTGGAGTCCGTGGTTCGTCGAGTTGCGGCTTCGTCTCCTCGCGGTGACTCATTCACGGTGGAGAGCTCTTTAGATCCTTAGCTATGCTCTTCTGCCTACTTGTTGTTTGCTTTGGGGTGTTTGGAGTAGCGTTGCTGTTCGTCAGCTCCCTTGTATCTGCCTTGGGTGTGTGTGGTGTCGGGTGATCTGCATCATGTATACCATCATTGCTTTATATACAAAGCGGGATGAAAATCAAGTTTTCAGCGGACGTGGAGTTTCTGCACCCGAGCTCATATGAGCTCGGGTGAACAGTAAAATCGAAAAAAAATCAAGAAAAATTCAAAAATTCCAAATTTTTTTTGGTAGAAACATTGACAAAAGTTTTAAGTGCTTGCAAAAATTCTTCATGAAATCACATTCCTGTAAGGCGTGGCAAAAAAAACAAAATCGGTACTCTGAAAATGCTACTTTCAAAAGCATTTTGGAGGCTGAATTTGTTTTTTTTTGCCACGCCTTACAGGAATGTGATTTCATGATGAATTTTTGCAAGCACTTAGAACTTTTGTCAATGTTTCTCTGGGATTTTTTTTGGAATTTGTTGAATTTATTTTGAATTTTTTTCGATTTTACTGTTCACCGAGCTCAAATGAGCTCGGGAGCAGAAAGGCACTTTCCGTTTTCAGCTTCCATCTCGCGAGAATCTCATACGGATCGAGCAACACTACACTCTTACAATTTCATCATCTGTAGTACTAGTTGGCTCAAAACTACTGATGCATAACCGGTTTGTGTTCCTGAGATAGCAAAAGTTTATTTTTTTTTTTTTATTTT
>LR880968.1:965194383-965210644 GCA_904067115.1 Aegilops sharonensis | reverse complement strand
TATTTCCAAATAAAGACCAGGATGCATCCTTGGGGTAAAGGTCCTGTGCCTACGATGGATCAAGTTAGCTTCGTACTCGGCTAACTAGGTTCTGCAGCTATGTTGTTTTGAACAGGGAGCGAGGGGTGGAGGAAATGATGATATAAGGTACATGAATTTCAGTGATCCTCCCCATGCATTGCTGAAACAAGATCACTTGTGGTACATGCATTTTAATATAATAAATATAAAGTGATAAAATTGAAAACGGTAAATGTTTTTCTTAAAAGAAGCATTTAATAATCTTTTGACAGAAAAATAATTTAAAATCACAATTTAAAACATTCCTTAAAAGTGTTATTTTGATATTCCAAAAAATGTTTTAAAATTTGAACTGGTTCCAAAATGAATAATAAAATTCAAAAACGAGAAAACTGAATTAACGAATAAAGAGAATAATTATTAAAAAAATAGAAAAAATCACTTAGGCCTTGGCCCAACTAGGCGACCATATCGCACCTGTCGGGCCCTTTAATTAATTCTTCACAAATCCAAATGGTCATAGTTTCAAAAAATGTTAATGTTTTTGAAAAGAAATCGTGTTTTTGTAAAAAGTAAATTGTAATTTGCCTTTTTATAAACTGTCTACATTTTTCTAAAAATGTCCGGAATCCCAAAAGTTCGTCACATTTTTAGAAAATTGTGTTTGAATTTCCAAAATTATTCAGAATTTTTTTAAAAAATGGGAGATTCACAAATTACTTGCTCTTTCCAAAAAATATTCGGCATTTGCAAATTGTTAAAAAAATTACAAGAAAAGTTTTGATTTTTTGGGAAATTGTTTAATATATATGAATGATGTTGTGTGGTTCTTATATAGTTTGCGCTGTATGAAATCACATCAAATTGCTCGGTCGAGTGGCAAGCAGCCTTTGTCTACAGTGTGGAGGACAACAAGATCACTGCAATCTGCACTGATGTTATAAGGTACAGGCATTTCAATGATCCTGCCCATTTATTGTTGAAACTAGTCAAGGACTGTACCCTCTCAGACCCATTTTCGATAAAGGGCGACTTTATTATCTTAAAATGTAGCATAAAGAGGATACAAAGCATTATGAGTAACACCCGGCCTCTGCATAACTAGGATGCACGCAACCAAATCCAGAAGTCTGACAAAAATTCATGAAATAAAAATCGACAAATCGGCAACAAGTAGAGTCCTATAGACCGACACTATGCCTATGTCGAATGGGATGGTGGATCGATCCGTAGGTTATGCTGCCACCCATTTTGGAAAAAAAAACCTCCGTAGCCACCTGCTCCAATCGCGTACACACCACCATGAACAATTGTTAGTATTCCGGCCGTTGTAGCATAGACCACGTACGTAGAGAATGTGTACGCCGGAAAATAACTTGTAGAGGACAAGAATTTTTGTCACTAAAAACCAAATCATTTCTACATAGCAAATTAAGGCATACACTCCCACTTTTATTAGCATTTTGAACCTATTTGTAATACCGTCCAACCAATGATCAAAAATATTGGCAACACTTGTGAGCGGATACAAATCCGACGCTATTTGGATGACTGACCACGTGGAACGGACAAACTTGCATTAGAAGTGGTGTTTGATTGTCTTGTCATGAGTACAAAAAGAACATTTCTTACTCCCTGGCCAGTTGCGCCGTGCGAGATTGTCTTTGGTTAGCAAAATTCCCCTACGAAAATACCACATGAAGATTTTTCACTTTTAGTGGAATCTTGGACTTCCAAATTTTCTTATTATTACACGTTGGTACCTCAGAATGCATGAGTGCACGGTACATAGAGTCTACTGTGAAAGAACCTGATGTAGTAAGGGGGGAATATCTGGTGCACCGGTGCTTGTGGTGGACCGGTGCACCGAACTCATGTTGGACATTTTAAATGTTCAAAAAATTCTGAAAGAAATTTAGCACATTCACACAACACTAATGTAGTTTGTCACAAAATTTCATGTCAAAATTCGAAACATAGCTCCTAAAACGAAAATGACAAATTCAGCACTGAATAGTACGTATCATAAGTTAGGTTTTAGATTTGACCATCACACTGATGTCATTTTTGTATCTCATGAGATGTTTTAAGTTTTGATACGAAAATTTATGACGATATTCATTGATGTTGTGTCAATGCACTAGAATTTTTTCAGATTTTTTAAAATGTTATACGGCATTCGGTGCACCGGTAGCACCACAAGTGTGGGTGCACCGGATATGTTTCCTGTAGGTTCGAGCGAAACACATTCAGCCTTGTGTCAGATTAATCGAATCCAGCCGAGATAAAAGATTATGCCATGACACAAGTCGGGGACCAATCAAATCCCGCCTGAAAGAAATATTCAGCCGGGAAGAACTGAGCACATGTGCAATAGTATTATTCTTTTCGCGAGCAATGTAATATAAGGCTGCCTGGATATTGTTCTCTGAGATTGGCATTGCTTTGGTACAGCTGCTTCACTTCATTGCCCATGTAAACCCAACACTTAAACTTGTATGAAAATTGATTTTCTAAACCCACACATTCCCTGGGACTTGATGCCATATTCAAGTTCTAAGATCAGGTCATAAATTGTTTCCTAGACCATGGCTAATGTTGATAAAAAGAAAGTCCAATGAATGAATTTCATGTCTTAGAATAAGAGTATTAGCTAACTGAGCACTTGATCACGTCAGGTCTTCCTCTGGGATTTGCCGGTCATAAGACTGAACTTCAAATATATACTGGTGATCACGCAAATATTGCAGTAAGCACCTTACTCATCTGTAGCAGCAGCAGATGAGCGAAGCACATTTTATTACACCAAGCACCCTATTATCCTGCAAGAACTTGGCTAATTATGCTGTACCAACAGATGAACGAAGCACATTTTATCTACCTCGGCAGTCGGCACTCATCTTCTCCAACGCTGCGGCTGCTTCGCTTTCTGAAGAGAGCTTAACGAAGCCGTATCCTTTGGACCTCCCTGTCACAGGATGGCATATCACTTTCACTGTCAGGCACATCAAGCAGTCAAAGCAGAAGACATCCCAAACTGATTCAGTCAAACAACAGATCCAACAGCAAGAAGCTAGACAGACAGATTATAACTACCTTGGGTAACATCGCCGTGCTGAGAGAACGCGTCCTTGCACTGACAAAAAAATGCATTGTGCTAGCAAAATCAGCAAGCGGGGTAACTCAGAAATTGGATGAAATTTACATTTAGATGAAATTGGACAGAGTGTTTGCACCAAATTTCAATTGACAAAAAATGCATTGTGCTAGCAAAATCCGCAAGCAGGATAACTGAGAAGGTTAGTAAATACGGACATCTTAATAAATAGGTTCACAAATCGGATATCTGGGAGGAAGTCTTGGCAGATCTCAAACGGATTAGAGATTCAGGTTCAGGCATCAAACATATTATCCTTGCACCGAACACCAGGAATCCTGAACCATAAGTCAGCAGTAATCTCGATTTGTTCAATGTTCACACGGATTTCTCCTAACATATACATTCAGTTAAAACTGCACAAAGTGTTTGCACGAAATTTGACTAGACAAAATAGTGCATTATTGCTGGAGGTATGTTTCTCAAACTAGCATGAAGCAAAGGATCTCGAACATCAGTGAGTGCGAACTGGCGCTCAGTGCTGCGCTGTGTGGATTTTCTGGAATGCCTAAAATGACTTCACTGAAGTCAGTTAAAGGGCATGCTTGCCTGAAAAAACAGTGGTGTTTCAGTTCCTTCATCAGCATATAATTAACAATATTAAGTGGATTGGGTTATCTGCACGATTGCATTGTGTCTTGCAGCCTGTCGTCTAGCTTTTTTCCCCGTCGGATGTTACTGCCGAATGTCGTTCAAGAACTCGTATATAGAAGCCACAGAAATGGGAAGTGGCATACCAAAATAATGTTTTCACAGAGAGCAAAACTA
This sequence comes from Aegilops sharonensis, assembly GCA_904067115.1. NCBI lineage: Eukaryota > Viridiplantae > Streptophyta > Magnoliopsida > Poales > Poaceae > Aegilops > Aegilops sharonensis. The sequence continues at coordinate 965,206,698 of LR880968.1, read as the reverse complement.
CTTATGCATGCCCATTTTGCAAAGACGGTTCTTCACCAAGCAGTCAGTATCCTCCATGTGATGCCAAAGATGAAGAAAAAAGATAGACGAGTCCCAGCATGGAGTGTCAGAACTGGATATCCTCACTGAAGGCTGCACCCCAAACGGACAAAATTCTACTCACATCGAAAACAGGATTGCTGTCCTATGAATACATAATTCTCTTATCTGAATATCATCTGACAGACTACACTATTATCTGAAAGGGTGGAGTTACGGCAAAATCATGTGTGTGTGTATATATAAGTAGGTTGTGCAATGTCAGCCTCGAAATGATATCGATTTGAACAATGCTAAGCTGGCAGCACTGCATTTCTTTCTGATGCATCGACATGAGACAGCTAGTATAAGGCAAAGCATAAATTCCAGACAGAGCATCTTGCTGAATCACCGTTCAGTCCCCGTGAAGGAACCTCAAATCAAGGTACAAATGTGTGCTACTATCAGAAAGTTCGCAAGAAATGCATTTTCCAAAGAAAATCTAGATATAAACTGTCTTGTTCCATTTCCAGTGACGCTGTAGTCAGCTGTCTATCCTCACAACTAGGAATCCATTTCTTGAGGAAATAAAAATATTCGGTAAAAGTTCTCTGGAGGCAGTTGTTAACAACAGTGACCTGTTGGATTATAGTGCAGGAGTATTTTCCTTCCTGTGTTAGCTCCAGTACAATCAATACTTGCAGGTGCAAAATCCCTAAAAAGATACTTACAGGTGCAATTACACGGCACCATATCCTGTGAGAAATGAATCTCATACCGTATCTGCCAGATCCCAGAAGCATATTGCTTTCAGTTATTCGCCCATTTATATCAGTTAATGCCATATACCCATGTATGAGACTGTTACTTTCTTGAAATAATGTGGTTTATGCCAAAGGGAGTCCATGATGTGTCTTTGAGTAAAGGTCATGTACTACATGCCTACAATAGATCAAGTTTGGTTCCTACTCAGCCACTCAGATGTTATTACAGTTTGTTGAGAATCAAGACAAGGTTCTGCAGGCTGCAGCTATGTTGTTTTGAACAGGATGACAAGATCATTTCAATGATGATACAAGGTACGGGCATTTCAATGACAACAAGGAGCTCCTCCTTATCGCCTAGCTGAAATTAGGCAATGATTGTACCCTGCAGTCGATGTCTTTCTTCTGCTTAATAGCATTCATGCAGAAATAATATGAGGGTCTGCAGCTTTTCATTGCCCATGCCTGGCTATTTTTACTGGCTACATTGGTATTTTGGTTAGGTTATAGAGATTCGGACATTTCGAGGAAAAGTACCATGCCAGCTTTGATTCTCAACTATTCTAACATCTAACAAATATGCGTTGGTGTGGATATGCCATCATTGTTCCACAGGAAACTGTATGCTATTAACATCACTGAGGCCTAAGAAAGTACAAAGCTGCTTGATGAATCACGGTGTCGTGCCTCGTTACTTGCTTGAGGATGTTAACAAAGATGTGGCGGAAATTACGTTAGAAGCACATACATCTTGGTTCCTGTTTTGTGCTACTCTCCTATACTAGTGGAGGTACAGCTAACCTAAATTCTGAAATCATGAAAGCAGATAAAGAAGGCATGTCTTTTCCAGCAACCTTATTTTATAAGATTAGCTGGTTGAGCTAAATATGAGATGTTCTGTACTTACTTTTCTCCGCTAGGAATCTCTGCTTAATTTTCCTATTACTCAAATTGCCAAAATCAAAGCACAAATTTACAGCTGTCCTTTAAATCAATTTGACAAAAATAAACTCTGGTTTACAGACCAATTGGCACTCTGAATAGTTACGATATGCCACGCTTGCTGCAACATACCTAACACACTTGTGGATAGATAGCTCTTTTCTTGCTGACATATTAAAAAAAAGATCAGTGGATATATTTTTGCATGTATACGATACTGCCATGATCCATGAATTTTGAGGGGCACAGCTGGTAAAGCTAGAGAGAAAGAACGGGCACAAGGTGCATGTCAAGAAGGGAATAAAAAAAGAAATAAAGTGAAAGTCAAGGAAAGAACAATGTCAAGAACGAAATAAAGAGAAAGGTAATAGTTCAAACAGGCCCCGCGTTGACATGTACTCGTCGTCTCTCGTACACTCCAGGATGACGCCACCAACGTCATCTCCTACATGCATCCTCCCCTCGTTGTTGTCTGTGTCGCTAGGCACATCCCTTGCGGTGGATGACGTAGTCCTGGCCATGGGAAGCCCGGCCCGGCCCGACGCTGCTCCTGGGCCGGGCTCGGGCCTAGATTTTGAGCCCGATGGCCGGGCCGGACTGGGCCCAGGCTCATCGATTTTGCGATTTCCTAAAGGGGCCCGGCCCGTGGCCCGAGGCCCATCGGGCTTTTATGTGTTCGGGCCGGGCTCGGGCCTAAAAACCAGGCCCGATGGTCAGGCCGGGCCGGACCCGGGCCTGGGTTTTCTGCCTCGGGCTTGGCTAGGCCCGGCCCGAGGTTTGGCCAGGTATAGATGCCGACGAGGCGCGTTGGATTCTTCTGGTCTCGGCAAAGACCCACCATGGTTGCAGATCGGAGGGGGCGGCGGTTTTGGTGTGTCTGTGCGACGGGGCGATGGCCTCATTGCGAACTGAAGTGGCTATCAAAAGAATTTCTCGAGGGTTCCGACCTCCAAATCCGGTGGCTGGCTTCGGCAGAGAGATGCAAACTATGGAAGAAGACTTGACCCAGAGGAATGGTTAAGCAGTTTGCACATCGCATGTGACTGTTGGGATAGCGAAAACATGATGGTGACAACACATGAATGGCTTTAATGGTGGTACTACTCGAGCACTCGGTCTCGAGCTTCGCGGTGAAAACCTAGGTCTGACTCAAGTTGTCTATACCTGGCAATGGCGATGTTTTTATATCGTTACCTTGATCAAGGCATTGCTCGGACATACTCAGACCGATTCTTTAGGGTGAAAACTTAGATTCTGACCTTAGGTGGTTGGATCCGGTGACGGCGTGATGTCTACTACGCAACCTTCTTCTTGTAGACGTTGTTGGGCCTGCAAGTGCACAGGTTTGTAGGACAGTAGCAAATTTTCCTCAAATGGATGACCTAAGGTTTATCAATCCGTAGGAGGCGTAGGATGAAGATGGTCTCTCTCAAACAACCCTGCAACCAAATAACAAATAGTCTCTTGTGTCCCCAACACACCCAATACAATGGTAAATTATATAGATGCACTAGTTCAGCGAAGAGATGGTGATACAAGTGCAATATGGATGGTAGATATAGGATTTTGTAATCTGAAATAATAAAAACAGCAAGGTGACAAGTGATAAACGTGAGCGTAAACGGTATTGCAATGATAGGAAACAAGGCCTAGGGTTCATACTTTCACTAGTGCAAGTTCTCTCAACAATAATTAACAAAATTGGATCACATAACTATCCCTCAACATGCAACAAAGAGTCACTCCAAAGCCACTAATAGCGGAGAACAAACATAGAGATTATGGTAGGGTACGAAACAACCTCAAAGTTATTCTTTCCAATCAATCCGCTGGGCTATTCCTATAAGTGTCACAAACAGCCCTAGAGTTCGTACTAGAATAACACCTTAAGACACAAATCAACCAAAACCCTAATGTCACCTAGATACTCCATTGTCACCTCAAGTATCCGTGGGCATGATTATACGATATGCATCACACAATCTCAGATTCATCCAACCAACACAAAGTGCTTCAAAGAGTGCCCCAAAGTTTCTACCGGAGAATCACGACGAAAACGTGTGCCAACCCCTATGCATAGGTTCATGGGCGGAACCCGCAAGTTGGTCACCAAAACATACATCAAGTGGCACGTGATATCCCATTGTCACCACAGATATGCACGGCAAGACATACATCAAGTGTTCTCAAATCTTTAAAGACTCAATCCGATAAGATTACTTCAAGGGGAAAACTCAATCCATTACAAGAGAGTAGAGGGGGAGAAGAAACATAAGATCCAACTACAATAGCAAAGCTCGGGATACATCAAGATCGTGCCATAGAGGGAACACGAGAGAGAACACGAGAGAGAGAGATCAAACACATAGCTACTGGTACATACCCTCAGCCCCGAGGGTGAACTACTCCCTCCTCGTCATGGATAGCGCCGGGATGATGAAGATGGCCACCGGTGATGGGTTCCCCCTCCGGCAGGGTGCCGGAACGGGCTCCCGAGAAGTTTTTGGTGGCTACAGAGGCTTGCGGCGGCGGAACTCCCGATCTAATCTCTGTTCTGGAAGTTTTACGATACGTAGGTATATATGGGTGCAGGGGGTACGTCGGTGGAGCTTCGGGGGCCCCATGAGGCAGGGGGCGCGCCCCCCACCCTCGTGGCCAGCTCCCGTATCTTCTAACGTAGAGCCCAAGCCTATCCGATGGCTTTCCTTCCAAAAATAACTTCTCCATTTGATTTCGTTCCGTTTTGACTCCGTTTGATATTCCTTTTCTTCGAAACACTGAAATAGGCATAAAACAGCAAATCTAGGCTGGGCCTCCGGTTAATAGGTTAGTCCCAAAAATAATATAAAAGTGGATAATAAAGCCCAATATTGTCCAAAACAGTAGATAATATAGCATGGAGCAATCATAAATTATAGATACGTTGGAGACGTATCAAGCATCGCCAAGCTTAATTCATGCTCGTCCTCGAGTAGGTAAATGATAAAAAAGATAATTTTTGATGTGGAATGCTAGTTGGCATAATTTAAATGTAATTCTTCTTACTTGTGATATGAATATTCAGATCCGAAAGATTCAAGACAAAAGTTCATATTGACATAAAAATAATAATACTTCAAGCATACTAACAAAGCAATCATGTCTTCTCAAAATAACATGGCCAAAGAAAGTTATCCCTACAAAATCATATAGTCTGGCTATGCTCTATCTTCACCACACAAAGTATTTAAATCATGCACAACCCCGATGACAAGCCAAGCAATTGTTTCATACTATTGACATTCTCAAAACTTTTTCAATCTTCACGCAATACATGAGCGTGAACCATGGATATAGCACTATATGTGGAATAGAATGGTGGTTGTGGAGAAGACAAAAAGAGGGGAAGATAGTCTCACATCAACTAGGCGTATCAACGGGCTATGGAGATGCCCATCAATAGATATCAATGTGAGTGAGTAGGGATTGCCATGCAACGGATGCACTAGAGCTATAAGTATATGAAAGCTCAACAAAAGAAACTAAGTGGGTGTGCATCCAACTCGCTTGCTCACGAAGACCTAGGGCATTTTGAGGAAGCCCATCATTGGAATATACAAGCCAAGTTCTATAATGTCAAATTCCCACTAGTATATGAAAGTGACAGCATAGGAGACTCTCTATCATGAAGATCATGGTGCTACTTTGAAGCACAAGTGTGGTAAAAGGATAGTAACATTGTCCCTTCTCTCTTTTTCTCTCATTTTTTTATTTTTTATTTTTATTTGGGCCTTTTCTCTTTTTTTATGGCCTATTGTTTTATCTTTTTTTTTATTTTTTTCGTCCGGAGTCTCATCCCGACTTGTGGGGGAATCATAGTCTCCATCATCCTTTCCTCACTAGGACAATGCTCTAATAATGATGATCATCACACTTTTATTTTCTTACAACTCAACAATTACAACTCGATACTTAGAACAAAATATGACTCTATATGAATGCCTCCGGCGGTGTACCGGGATATGCAATGAAACATGAGTGACATGTATGAAAGTATTATGAAAGGTGGCTTTGCCACAAATACGATGTCAACTACATGTTCATGCTAGCAATATGACAATGATGGAGCGTGTCATAATAAATGAAACGGTGGAAAGTTGCATGGCAATATATCTCGGAATGGCTATGGAAATGCCATGATAGGTAGGTATGGTGGCTGTTTTGAGGAAGGTATAGGGAGGTTTATGTGTGATAGAGCGTATCGTATCACGGGGTTTGGATGCACCGGCGAAGTTTGCACCAACTCTCAAGGTGAGAAAGGGCAATGCACGGTACCGAAGAGGCTAGCTAAGGCGGAAAGGTAAAAGTGCGAATAATCCATGGACTCAACATTAGTCAAAAGAACTCATATACTTATTGCAAAAATTTAAAATTCATCAAAAATCAAGTACTACGCGCATGCTCCTAGGGGGATAGATTGGTAGGAAAAGACCATCGCTCGTCCCTGACCGCCACTCATAAGGATGCACAAGCCAGGTACACTTCATATTTCAAATTTGTTACACAACTTTAACCATACGTGCATGCTATGGGACTTGCTAACTTCAACACAAGAATTCTTTGAATTCATAATCACCCAACTAGCATGACTTTAATATCACTACCTCCATATCTCAAAACAATTATCAAGTATCAAGTTGATCATAGCATCCAATTCACTTTCTATGATAGTTTTTATTATACCCAACTTGGATGCTCATCATTCTAGGACCAACTTTATGAACATAACAAATACCATGTTGTTCTAAAAGGCTCTCAAAATAATATAAGTGAATCATGAGAGACTAGCAATTTCTTCAAAATTAAGACACCACCGTGCTCTAAAATATATAAGTGAAGTACTAGAGCAAAAACTATCAAGCTCAAAAGATATAAGTGAAGCACATAGAGTATTCTATCAAATTCTAATCAAATAGGCTTCTACCAAAAGATATGTAAAGCAAGGATGATTGTGGTAAACTAAAAAGTAAAGACTAATATAATACACGACGCTCCAAGCAAAACACTTATCATGTGGCGAATAAAAATATAGCTCCAAGTAAAGTTACCAATGAACGAAGACGAGAGAGGGGATGCCTTCCCGGGGCATCCCCAAGCTTAGGCTTTTGGCTATTCTTGAATATCTTGGGGTGCCATGGGCATCCCCAAGCTTAGGCTCTTGCCACCCTTTATTCCATAGTCCATAAAAGCTTTACCCAAAACTTGAGAACTTCACAACACAAAACTCAACAGGAAATCTTATAAGCTCCGTTAGTGAAAGAAAACAAAACCACCACATAAGGTACTGCAATGAACTCATTCTTTATTTAATTTGGTGTTAAACCTACTGTATTCCAACTTCTCTATGGATCATAAGCTATTTTATTGGCCATAGATGCATCAAAATAAGCAAACAACACACGAAAAACAGAATCTGTCAAAAACAGAACAGTCTGTAGTAATCTGTAGCTAACGCAAACTTCTGGAACTCAAAAACTTCAGCCAAAATAGGAGGACCTGGGCAATTTGTTTATTGATCACAATCAATTGGAATCACTATTTTATCACGTTCTGGTGATTTTTAACAATTGTTTTCGTGAACCGGAAGTTTCTGGAAATTACAGCAAGATCAAATAACTATCATCCAAGAAGATCCTATAGGTTTAACTTGGCACAAACACTAATTAAAACATAAAACCACATCTAAACAGAAGGTAGATGGATTATTTATTAAATAGCAGCAAGGAAAAATATTGGTTTGTCTCCCAACAAGCGCTTTTCTTTAAAGCCTTTTTAGCTAGGCATTGATAATTTTAATGATGCTCACATGAAAGATAAGAATTTAAGCGCAAAGAGAGCATCATGAAACATGTGACAAACACATCTAAGTCTAACATACTTCCTATGCATAGGCATATTATAAGCAAACAAATTTGCAAGGCAAGCAAAAACTAGCATATGCAAGGAAGAAGAAAGAGACGATAGCAATCTCAACCATATTTCTACAACCATATTTTCCTCTCTCATAATAATTACATGTAGGATCATAGGCAAATTCAACAAAATAGCTATCACAAAAAATATTCTCAACATGATCCACATGCATGCAAAGTTTACACTCTTCCAAGATAGTGGAATTAAGATTAGCTAAATTCATGACCTTTCCGAACCCACTTTTAATATTATTGCAAACATTATTATCAATCTCATGTTCATCATGGGGCTTAAATAAATTTTCAAGGTTATAAGAAGAATCACCCCAATCATGATCATTGAAACAAGTAGTAGACATAGCAAAACTAGCATCCCCAAGCTTAGGGGTTTGCATATTATTAGCACAATTGTCATCAAGAGAACTTATAGGAAAATCATTGCAATCATACTTTTTATTCAAGGAGTTATCGTGAATCTCTTCATAAATTTCTTCATCATAATTTTCAGATTCACGAATTTTGAGCAAAGCTTCATAAAGGTAATCTAGTGCACAAAACTCACTAGCAATTGGTTCATCATAATTGGATCTCTTAAAAAGATTAGCAAGTGGATGAGGATCCATAGATCTTAGGTTCTCTGTTTAGCAATAAATAAGCATCTAATCCAACCAAACGAGCAAACGAAAGGGCAAGCAAAAGAGAGGAGGAGATTGGGAAAGAGAGGGCGAATAAAACGGCAAGGGTGAAGTGGGGGAGAGGAAAACGAGAGGCAAATGGCAAATAATGTAAATGCGAGGGAGATGGGTTTGTGATGGGTACTTGGTATGTCTTGACATGAGCGAAGACCTCCCCTGCAATGGCGCCAGAAATCCTTCTTGCTATGTCTTGAGCTTGCGTTGGTTTTCCTCGAAGAGGAGATGGTGATGCAGCAAGTGTAGCGTAAGTATTTCCCTCAGTTTTGAGAACCAAGGTATCAATCCAGTAGGAGGCTCCTCAAAAGTCCCACGCACCTACACAAACAAACTGAGAACTCGCAACCAACGCAATAAAGGGGTTGTCAATCCCTTCACGGCCACTTGCGAAAGTGAGATCTAATAAAGATAGAATGATAAGATAAATATATTTTTGGTATTTTATAATATAGATGCAAAAAGTAAAGATGCAAATAAAAGTAGATTGAAAGCAAATATTATAAGAGATAGACTCGGGGGGCCATAGATTTCACTAGTGGCTTCTCTCAAGATAGCATAAGTATTACGGTGGGTGAACAAATTACTGTCGAGCAATTGATAGAAAAGCGCATAGTTATGAGGTTATCTAGGCATGATCATGTATATAGGCATCACGTCCATAACAAGTAGACCGACTCCTGCCTGCATCTACTACTATTACTCCACACATCGACAGCTATCCAGCATGCATCTAGAGTATTAAGTTCATAAGAACAGAGTAACGCATTAAGCAAGATGACATGATGTAGAGGGATAAACTCATGCAATATGATATAAACCCCATCTTGTTATCCTCGATGGCAACAATACAATATGTGCCTTGCAACCCTTTCTGTCACTGGGTAAGGACACTGCAAGATTTAACCCAAGGCTAAGCACTTCTCCCATGGCAAGAAAGACCAATCTAGTAGGCCAAACCAAACTGATAATTCAAAGACACTTGCAAAGATAACTCAATCATACATAAAAGAATTCAGAGAAGATTCAAATATTATTCATAGATAAACTTGATCATAAATCCACAATTCATCGGATCTCGACAAACACACCGCAAAAAGAGTTTACATCGAATAGATCTCCACAAGAGAGGGGGAGAACATTGTATTGAGATCCAAAAAGAGAGAAGAAGCCATCTAGCTAATAACTATGGACCTGTAGGTCTGTGGTAAACTACTCACAACTCATCGGAGGGGCAAGGATGTTGATGTAGAGGCCCTCCGTGGTTGATTCCCCCTCCGGCAGAGTGCCGGCGAAGGCTCCAAGATGAGATCTCGCGGATACAGAAGGTTACGGCAGTGGAAATTGTGTTTCGTGGTGCCCCTGGATGTTTTCGGGGTACGTAGGTATATATAGGAAGAATAAGTACGTCGGTGGCCGCCCGAGGGGCCCACGAGACAGGGGGCGTGCCCTATAGGGGGGGCACGGCCTCCTATCTCGTGGCTTCCTCAGAAGCTTCTTGACTTGCACTCCAAGTCCTCTGGATCACGTTCGTTCCAGAAATCACGCTCCCGAAGGTTTCATTCCGTTTGGACTCCGTTTGATATTCCTTTTCTTTGAAATACTGAAATAGGCAAAAAAAACAGCAATATGGCTGGGCCTCCGGTTAGTAGGTTAGTCCCAAAAATGATATAAATGTGTAAAATAAAGCCCATAAACATCCAAAAGAGGTGATATAATAGCATGGAACAATCAAAAATTATAGATACGTTGGAGATGTATCAACGACAAACCTAAACCCGGTGCCTCCCAATTGAGTAACTTCAGCAACTTCCTCCGAGCTTTCTACCACCTCCAAGTTTAACTCTCTACTCTTTGCATTCAACTTCTTAATTATGTGGGGAAAAATTAAGCCAACTAACTTCTTTGCTACTTTCTCCGGTGACTCCACATGATCATAAGCATCTGCCTAAGCTTTTCCACTAAGTCGTTCAACTTCAAAGACGTTTGCTGCTTAATCCAATTATTCAAGCACTTTGCCAGGTTGTTGGTTACATAGTTCACCTTGCAAATGGTTGAGAACTGACTCTTATTCCACAACCTAGTGTGCCACTTCATAAGATGTGCAGTTGCCGCTGGCTTTGCTGTCTCCATTGCAACCCAATTTTTCTCAAGTATATATGTGCTTCATGAGTAAGCTGCAGCTCAAAGGTGGTCATCAAATACCTTTCCATGATATATTTTTCTTGAAGTTTGACACCAAGTGAAACATGCACTTCCTATGTTCTACCTCTGGGAAAACTTCCTTTACCCCTGTCATCACCGCCTTCCCGGCATCAGTGTTTATGGCTAAACCCCTTGGTGATCCTATGGCTTGCCTAAGCAATTGCATGAACCAAATCCAATTCTCATTTGTTTCAGAATCAAAAATTCCAAAACAAAGTGGATACATCCAATTATGTCCATCTATAGCGGTAGCACTAGCTAGCTGCCCCTTGAACCTGCATGTTAAGAATGTGCTATCTACTGCCAAATACGGCATGCAAACACTAAGGAATCCGTCTATGCAAGGTTTCAAAGAAAAGAAGAACCTTCTAAACCTGATTTTTCCTTTTATAGTGTAATGATCAATCTGAACTATGCTACCGGGGCAAGAGATTTGAACTTGTGCTTTAAACATATACAAATTGTCAAAGCTGCTATCCCAATCACCATGCAGTTCTTTGAAAGCTAGCTTCTTACCCATATATACTCTCTTATAGTGGAGGTCAACCTTGTGGTGTCCTTTAGTCTTCTTGTGCAATGTCTTCGCTCCGAGAGTAGCATCTTCAGTCAGCCAATCCTTCACCTTATCGCATACCCAATGCTTGGTTCCATTCTTCGTCTTCTTTTTCCTTCTTGTACTAGAGCAATCATGACGACATTGGTTTTTCTTCACCTTCAAAAGATAAAACAGATGTAATTAGCTAAAAAAAACTTAACAATTATGCAAGAAATGTTCACAAATGGTTGAAGTTAAACAATTACCATTACAGTACACTTATCCTCCGTCGTAGAAGCATGTATCTTCCATGGACAATTATCTGCACCCATCTTGAACAATAGCCCCTAAACTGATCAGGTGTACTATACTCGGTATTATACTCAAATTCACGTTTGATTGCATGCTGAGAAAGTGCCAACTTGCACACTTCATGTTGGGATATGTAAAGCATTTTGTCATTGGAGGGTCTAATTTGTCATACTCTACATGTGGAGTATGCTCTGCCTCATGCAACTCCTCATCATCCAGCCTCCTCTACTTCACTCTCAGCTTTGATGTCATCCTCAAAAACAAAGTCTTTGTCCTTTTATTTATTAGGACAAAGAACCACATTCAAGGGCGTAGGTTCATCCAAATCATACATATTCTCCTCATCAACACCAACATGCTCATTCTCTGATCTTGGGTTGCGAGGGTGTGACGCCCCCGATTTAATCGTACACTAATCATGCACGCAAATGTGTACGATCAAGATCAGGGACTCACGGGAAGATATCACAACACAACTCTACAAATAAAATAAGTCATACAAGCATCATAATACAAGCCAGGGCCTCGAGGGCTCGAATACAAGTGCTCGATCATAGACGAGTCAGCGGAAGCAACAATATCTGAGTACAAACATAAGTTAAACAAGGTTGCCTTAAGAAGGCTAGCACAAACAGGGATATAGATCGAAAGAGGAGCAGGCCTCCTTCCTGGAATCCTCCTAAGCTACTCCTGGTCGTCGTCAGCGGGCTGCACGTAGTAGTAGGCACCTCCAGTGTAGTAGTCGTCATCGACGGTGGCGTCTGGCTCCTGGGCTCCATCGTCTGGTTGCAGCAATCGAGTATAGATAGGGGGGAAAGGGGGAAACAATGCAACCGTGAGTACTCATCCAAAGTACTCGCAAGCAAGGAGCTACACTACATATGCATGGATATATGTGT
>LR880968.1:965145487-965161796 GCA_904067115.1 Aegilops sharonensis | reverse complement strand
ACCATTAACTTGTGACGAATGAATCTCTTAGCATAACATCAATCCGGGTCGATTCAACACAAATGTTCTCTTAACATTGTGCCCTCAAAATTTCTGGCATAGACATGCCCATGATCAGGAAAACAGAACCATCATGCAACACTTGAGCTACTATTAGAGGCCAGACTAGGAATACTTCTTACCGTTTATTATTCCACACGTGCATATGAGTCTTCCTCCGAGCCTCGTGGATATTGCAGACTCGAGAATCATTGCAGTTATAGCATGGAACATAAACATAATTATGAACTCGGAGATAAATAATATCATTTATTATTGCCTCTAGGGCACCCCCCCCCCTCTATAAAAGCGATGCCCTCGCATTCACATTCATTAGCGCCGCCGCCCATATTTTAAGATATTCAAGTTCAACGGAGAAGGAGGGGAGATGGTCAAGAGGAAGAGCGGCGAGCGGAAGAAGGCGGTGACCTGATCCACGAAGGCTGGACTCCAGTTTCCGTCGGCCACATCGGACTCTATCTTAATAAGGGCCGCTATGCGGACCGAGTCGGCACCGGCGCGAGCGTCTACCTCACCGCCATCCTCGAATACCTTGCCGTTAAGGTAACCAACAAACGACCAATCTCTTACATTCTTGTTCTTTCCATGCTGAACAGAGTGGTAATTGATCTCATCTTGATGTTCTCTTGAAACCACAGATACTGGAGTTGGTGGGCACTGCGGCTAAGGACAACAAGAAGGCCTGCATCATGATGCGCCACCTGCTTCTCGCCACTCGCAATGACGAGGAGCTCTCCAACCTGCTTGACGGCATCACCATTGCCCACAGGGTCGTGTTGCCCAACATCCACTCTATGTTGTTCTCCAAGAAGGCCAACAAGCACTAGCATATCAACTTCAAACAGAATCCAAGAATAATATCTCTCTGCCATTTGTTTACCTTACGAGTTTTTGCTTAGCTTGTATTCTCATCCAAGAAAAGAAGTAATGATGTTTCCCATTTTTTCTAAACATAAATTTTGTTTTCCATTTTTTCCATAATGCGCATCCGCGGGCAGACCCAGTTGTCCCTTATCTATCCTCATATGTACGGATAGTTCTTCGCATCTTGTGTTGTGTAATGACCGTCTTCTACTGGATCATAATGCATATCTCCTTCCGATATAGCACCTAGTACAATTAATACTTCAAGTGTGACCCATATCAAAAAAATTATTACAATGCAGTTATACAGAACCATAGCCCACTACAAAATGAATGTAAACATGTATCTATCATATGCGATAAGCATATTCATTCCAGTTATTCCCCCCGCTATCAATTAATGCCATATACCGACATACGGTTCCCTCTTTCTGTTCACAAACACACATCCAAGACAAGGCAAAACATAGAACGCGTGAAAATAGGCCAAAAAGCAAGGCAAATCTATTCTAACATAGCTAAAAACTTTTGGGGGCAACTTCGGATGGTTGCCTTTTTAAAATAATGTTTATGCCTTATGGAGCCCAATAATATGTCCCTCGGATAAAGGTCTCGTGCCTTGTATGGATCATGTTCACTTCCTACTTAGCCACTCAGGTGTTCTTATAGTTTGTTCAGAATGAAGACAAATTTCATGTACATTTTTTAGTGGTACTAAACATTTTTTAACATTACGTATACATTTTTATGAAAATGTCACAAACAAATTTTTTAAGCCTGTGGGCATTTTGTACATATGTTACATTTTATAGAATTATGCGAAATGTTTTAATGCATGTAGATTTTATTAAACGTTTGATATTTTTTTAATTTCACAAAAAAACATACACATGATTAGCATTTTTCTATACATGTTTAAAAAATAGAATGCATGATTAACTTTTTTTAAAATTGTACGCAAAGTATTTTTCTATATGTGTGTGTAAAATTTCTTCCTTATCTAACACGAATACTAAAATTTGTTCCCTTTGTAACACTTTCGTCCATTTTGACCACTAACGGTGTTAAATGACACATGAGAAGACGGTTTTACCCCTCATGCAACTCGTGACCAATATTATTCACATACTAAAAAGCAATACCTTTTTCTGTTGTTCAATGCAAAATGGGACAGAACCTCCCCTGTAAACATGCAAAAATACATATCATAGATTTAAATTATTTGATAATTTAGTTCAAAAATTGGGCAGAACCTCCCGTGTAATTTGATGCATATTCCGACCACACAATTCAGATATACATAGTTTTTGACAAACGTATTCAGATTTGCACATAAATATCCAGGCTCACATCCAAGTAAACATATATCAGTTTCAACATACCTAGGTACACACATATTAGTCCAAGTCCACACATACAACATAATCTACATCATATGAGCAACACAAAAGGACTATCATCATATCCAGGTTCGCATACGTAGTCCAAGTCCATACATACATGATATGGACTACACAAAAGTGACTTAAGGTTCACATACATGAGTCCAAGTCCACACAATATGACATGAGCAACACAAAAGTGATTTTAAGTGAAAGAAATCAGATAAAGTTCACAAGCTAAGCCTTCTTTTTCTTCTTGTGCTCATTGCAGGACTAGCTGGGTTAGTTTTTTTTGCGTCTAGTGCCCATTGTTGGGCTGTCAAATGGCACCATAGGACGACTCTCATCCTTTTTAGAAAGCTCGATCTTGTTTGTGGCCCTTACCTTCCCTGATCTGCACTTGTACATGTATGGCAGCTTTAATTTTACAGCAAATAACAATGTGAACTATGCATAATATGTGATATTAACATTCAGAATTAGCAAAGGTCACCTTTTACACCCTTTTCCATTGTTCTTATTTGTAGTCTCCAAAATTTGGCTATGTTTTCCCTTCTTATTCGTTGTAATTTGGCTATGGATTAAATGAATACACACAAATCAAACTCAGTTTCCATCTGGCACAAATCAAACTCAGTTTTCATTTGCAGCAAACATAGGTGTAGAATTTTTTAACTCGGTGAAAAATACATAGCGGCTGGAGTTGGCGGGCAATGTGGCCAAGGACAACAAGAAGACCTGCATCATGACGCGCCACCTGCTTCTCGCCACTCACAATGATAAGGAGCTCTCCAACCTACTTGAAGGCATCACCATTGCCCACAGTGGCGTGTTGCCCAACATCCACTCTGTGTTGTTCTCCAAGGTGGTCAACATGCACTAGCATATCAACTTCAAACAAAATCCAGGAATAATATATCTCAGCCATTTTTTTACCTTACGAGTTTTTGCTTCGGTTGGATTCTCATACCAAGAAAAGAAGTAATGGCGATTCCCTTTTTTTCTAAACATAAACTTTGTTTTCCATTTTTCCCATAATGCGCATCCACGGGCGGACCCGATTGTCCCTTATCTAACCTCATAACTACGGATTAATTCTTTGCATCTTTTGTTGTGTAATGACAGTCTTCTACTGGATCATAATGCAGAAATATCTCCTTCTCATCTAACATCTAGTACAATTAATACTTACAGTGCGACCAATATAAATTTTTTGCTTACAGTGCAGTTATACAGCACCATAGCCCACTATAAAATGGATGTAATCACGTATCTACCAGATGCCATAAGCATATTCATTCCAACTATTATTCCCCCCGCTATCAATTAATGCCACATACCGACAGATGGTCCCCTCTTTCTGTTCACAAACACGCATCCAATACAAGGCAAAGCATAGACCCAGTGAAAACAGGGCAAAAAGCAAGGCAAATCTATTCTAACATAGCTAAAAACTTTTGGGGGGGCAACTTCAGATGGTTCCCTTTTTAAAATAATATTTATGCCAAATGGAGCCCAATAATATGTCCTTCGGATAAACGTTGCGTGCCTATGATGGATAATGTTCACTTCCTACTCAGCCACTCAAGTGCTCGCAACGAAGACAAATTTCATGTACATTTTTAATGGTACTAAACACTTTTTAACATTACATATACATTTTTATGAAAATGTCACAAACACATTTTTGAAACATGTGAACATTTTTCATAAATGTAACCTAAATAATTTGGAATTATGCAAAATGTTTTAATGCATGTAGATATTTTTAAATGTCTTATGTTTTATTAATTTCCTAAAAAAATCATACACATGATTAGCATTTCTATATACACGTTTAAAAAATAGAATGCATGATTAATATTTTTTAAATTCTATGCAAAGTACTTTTCTATTTGTATGTGTGTGTAGAATATTATCAAATATAAAGAAAATAAAAATAAAAAATTGATATAAAATATGTGAATAGTAAACGGGAGAAAAAACAAAAAAATGACGTCAAATAGCAAGTGGCTACTGGGCTGACCCAATATGTGCTCCCTGTAGGCATGCTTCGGTAGGACTCGCAACAGGCGGCACATAGCCGCGCCCGTCGATGGAATTCTGCGAACTGGTTAGAACCATCCCATCCACACGGTTGTGTTTCTATAGTTTTTCGTTCGTTTTTTGTATTTTCTGTTGTTACTACAAATTTTCTTTCGTTTTACATTTTCGTTTTTCATTGGTTTCTATTTTTATTTTAAATTGTTTCCTTTTTATTATTTTCATATTTTTTATAGTCGGAGGTTTTAAGAAAATCATGGTATACATTTTATTTATATAGGTTTAACAGTTTTAAATAAAGGTCAAACTTTCTAAAAAAGACGGTGAACATTTTGGTGAATACATGTTTGAACATTTGCCAAATTTACATTGTAAATTTTTTTATATGCACAGTAAATTTTTCGTGTAACACATTAAACATCTCCATGAACATTTCTGTAAATATGCAAACATTTGAAAAGCACTTGAACACTGTTTTCAATGTTAGGGACATTTTTTTAATTGCACGAGACATTTTTCTAAATTACACAAATATTATTTTGACATTGTAAAATTATTTTCTTAAAGCATGACAAACATATTTTTTAATGTGGGAACATTTGTTAAAATGTCATGAACATTTTTTTTGTTTCTCGTTCTAGGGTGGGATTTTTCTTGTTTTTTGGTTTTTCTTGGTTTTCAATTTTTTGGGATTTTTTGTTTTCTAGATTCTTTGAATTTTCGATTGTCAAAGCTAGGGTGTGTTGTGTGGAGCACATATGTGCTTCATGTGGAGCATGGATGTGTTGTGCTTTCGGATGGGGCACATGTTTGCCCCACTCTGCGAGGAAACCACAGTTATGTTTCATTGCAAGGGAAGCACAAGTTAACTTGATTATGCTTCTGCGGGGGCTGACACACTTTTGGTCATAAATTTTAGTCTGGTGTGCTTCCATCACCTCATGATAAACTTTCTATAGCATCCTAGTCCCAAAGTGAGGATCTACTTTTTCATTCCTTTCTTCGGTATATTGATTGGCAATGCGCTTGGGAACAAAATCGTTCTTATTGACCTCCTTGTAGTCACCCCTACATGCTTTGTATTTTGGGACCTTGTCCTTCTTGATCTTCTTCACGGGATGCCTTTTCTTGTTGAGTGCTTCATGACATGATTGAATTTCTTGATTAGTGCAAGAAATTCTTGGATTTTTTCCCAGTCGATCATACCAAAAATAAAAAGAATTTCCAAAAATAACAAAACAAAACAAAATCTCGCTCTGAAAAAGAGTCTGACCTGCCCCTTCCCCAATTTTCGAATTCAATTCGCCCATTAAAGGAAAAAAGTGCAAAGAAGCGAGGACAGAAGATTCTCAAATCCTGATTGGTCCATCCGGTCCTCCCACGGATCACGCACCCGAGCTAATCGTAACCACTAGAATCTTCCAGATCCAATGGCAAAGACCACTAGTGACACGGATCACACCGAGCCGATCCTAGGGTTTGCACCTTCGAGATCCGACAGCAGAGAACGCTGGTCACACAGATCACACCCCCTCCAACGGATCGTGCCCCTCCAAGTCGATCCCTGTCGCCCGCCCCTCTGAGTCGTGCCACTTTTTAATAGACGGTGAACATTTTCTTGAATACATGTTTGAACATTGATAGAAATCCTTATTTAACATTGGCTTAATTTTTTTGCCTTATTTGACACTGCAAAAGAATTCTTCCTTACCTAACACGAATACTAAAATTTGTTCCCTTTGTAACACTTCCGTCCATTTTGACCTAACGGTGTTAAATGACACATGAGAAGACGACTTTACCCCTCATGCAACTCGTGACCAATATTATTCACATACAAAAAAGCAATAACTTTTTCTGTTGTTCATGCAAAATTTGACAGAACCTCCCGTGTAAACATGCAAAAATACATATCATAGATTTAAATTATTTGACAACTTAGTTCAAAAATTGGGCAGAACCTCCACTGTAATTTGATGCATATTCCGATGAACAATTCACATATAAATATTTTTCAACAAACATATTCAAATTTGTACATGAATATCCAGGCTCACATCCAAGTAAACATATATCACTTACAACATACCCAGGTTCACACATATTAGTCCAAGTCCACACATACAGCATACTCTACATCATATGAGCAACACAAAAGGACTATCATCATATCCAGGTTCACATACGTAGTCCAAGTCCATACATACATGATATGGACTACATGAAAGTGACTTAAGGTTCACATACATGATTCCAAGTCCGCACAATATGACATGAGCAGCAATAAAAGTGATTTTAAGTGAAAGAAATGAGATGAAGTTCACAAGCTAAGCCTTCTTTTGCTCCTTGTGCTCATTGCAGGGCTGGTTGGGTTAGTTTCTTTTTTTTTTGCTTCCAGTGCCCATTGCAGGGCTGTCAAATGGCACTATAGGACGACTTTCATCCTTTTTAGCAAGCTCCATCTTCTTTGTGGCCCTTAATTTCCTGATCTGCACTTGTACATGTATGGTAGCAGTAATTTTAGAGCAAATAACAACATGAACTATGCATAATATGTGATATAAAAATTCAGAATTAGCAAAGATCACCTTTTACACCTTTTCCATTGTTCTTATTTGTAGCCTCCAAAGTTTGGCTATGTTTTCTCTTCTTCTTGGTTGTAATTTCTAAGCTTTGGCTATGGATAAGATGAATACAGACAAATCAAACTCATTTTTCATTTGGCACAAATCAAACTCAGTTTTCATTTGGCACAAATCAAACTCAGTTTTACTTTGCAACAAACATAGGTGTAGAATTTCTAACCTTAGTGGAAAATGCATAGCGGCTGCCGGTGCTTCATCACCTCTTGGCACAATGAATGACTCGACTGATTTGGTAGTCTTCCTCCTCTTCTTTTGTGGTTCTATACACGAGCAATAAGAAAGTAGTTACCATGCATAGTTGATTACAAAACAGAAATGCAAGAGAGTAGCTAACATGCAATAAGAAAGTAGAATGCATAGTTGATTACCTCACATCCATCAAAGGAGCAATGTCATCTTTGTTCCCCTTCTTGCACTTTTGCCAATGGTGCCCGCGTTCCTTACAAATATGGCATAAGTGCTGGCCACTTTTCCTCTTTGCCAGACTACAACCCTTCTGCCTCTTTGTTTGGGGCTGACCAGCTATGGCTTTTAACAAGGGTGGATGCATGAAGAATCCATGGTTAGATTCAGGCCACTAGGTCCTGTCACACATAGCTCAGATTAGTTGGCCATAAGCTGCTCTAAACTTCTCAATGGAGTAATACGAGTCCACATAATTCTGTATATGCGCATTGAAAAGTGATGTGATGAATGCTAGAGCATGTTTGCAAGGAAGGCCGGAAACTTGTCATTGTCTACAAGAACATGTGTTGTCATGCAAGTTGACGACAAACCTAAACCCGCTGCCTCCCAATTGACTAACTTCCGCAACTTCTTCCGAGCTTTCTACCACCTCCAAGTTTAACTCTCTACTCTTTGCATTCAACTTCTTAATTATGTGGGGCAAAATTAAGGTAACTAACTTATTTGCTACTTTTCTCCAGCCATTCCACATGATCAAAATCATCTGCCTAAGCTTGCCCATTAAGTAATCTAAGTGCAAAGACTTGTGGTGCTTAATCCAATTATTGAAGCACTCTGCTAGGTTGTTGGTTACATAGTCCACCTTGCAAATGGTTGAGAACTGACTCCTAGTCCACAACCTAGTGTGCCACTTCCTAAGATATGCAGTTGTCGTTGCTTTGTTGTCTCCATTGCAACCCAATTTTCTCAAATATATATGTGTTCCATGAGTAAGCTGCAGCCCAAAGGTGGTCATCAAATACGTTTCCACGATACTTATTCTTGAAGTTTGACATCAAATGAAACATGCATTCCCTATCTTCTACCTCTCGGAAAACTTCCTTTGCCCCTGTCATCACCGCCTGCCCGGCATCAGTGCTTATGGCTAAACCCCTTGGTGATCCTATGTCTTGCCTAGGCAATTGGATGAACGATGTCTAATTCTCATTTGTTTCAGAATAAAAAATCCAAAACAAAGTGGATACATACAACTACGGCCATCTACATCGGTAGCACTAGACAGCTGCCCCTTGAACCTGCCTGTTAAGAATGTGCTATGTACTACCAAATAAGGCATGCAACCACTAAGGAATCTGTCTAAGAAATGTTTCAAAGCAAATAAGAACCTTCTAAACCTGATTTTTCCTTTTACAGTGTAAGGATCAATCTGAACTATGCTACCACCAGGGCAAGAGATTTCAACTTGTGCGGATAGATGTTCGCATCTTGTGTTGTATAATGACTGTCTTCTACTGGATCATAATGCATATCTCCTTCCGATATAACACCTAGTACAATTATTACTTCCATATCAATTTTTTTCTTACATTGCAGTTATACAGAACCATAGCCCACTACAAAATGAATGTAAACACGTATCTGTCATATGCGATAAGCATATTCATTCCAGTTATTCCCCCCGCTATCAATTAATGTCATATATCGACATACGGTTCCCTCTTTCTATTCACAAACACACATCCAAGACAAGGATAAACATAGAACGCATGAAAATAGGCCAAAAAGCAAGGCAAATACATTCTAACATAGCTAAAAACTTTTGGGGGGCAACTTCGGATGGTTGCCTTTTTAAAATAATGTTTATGCCAAACGGAGCCGAATAATATGTCCCTCGGACAAAGATCGCGTGCATATGATGGATCATGTTCACTTCCTACTTAGCCACTCAGGTGTTCTTGTAGTTTATTCAGAATGAAGACAAATTTCATGTACATTTTTTAGTGGTACTAAACATTTTATAACATTACGTATACATTTTTATGAAAATGTCACATACACATCTTTGAAACCTGTGGGCATTTTCTATATATGTAAGTTACATTTTATAGAATTATGCGAAATGTTTTAATGCATGTAGATTTATTTAAGCGTTTGATATTTTATTAATTTCACAAAAAAACATACACATGATTAGCATTTTTCTATACATGTTTAAAAAATAGAATGCATGATTAAATTTAAAAAAAAATTACGCAAAGTATTTTTCTATATGTGTATGTAAATTTCTTCCTTATCTAACACAAATACTAAAATTTGTTCCCTTTGTAACACTTTCGTCCATTTTGAACACTAACGGTGTTAAATGACACATGAGAAGATGGTTTTACCCCTCATGCAACTCGTGACCAATATTATTCATATACTAAAAAGCAATACCTTTTTCTGTTGTTCAATGCAAAATGGGACAGAACCTCCCCTGTAAACATGCAAAAATACATATCATGGATTTAAATTATTTGATAATTTAGTTCAAAAATTGGGCAGAACCTCCCGTGTAATTTGATGCATATTCCGACCACACAGTTCAGATATACATAGTTTTTGACAAACGTATTCAGATTTGCACATAAATATCCAGGCTCACATCCAAGTAAACATATATCAGTTTCAACATATCTAGGTACACACATATTAGTCCAAGTCCACACATACAACATACTCTACATCATATGAGCAACACAAAAGGACTATCATCATATCCAGGTTCGCATACGTAGTCCAAGTCCATACATACATGATATGGACTACACAAAAGTGACTTAAGGTTCACATACATGAGTCCAAGTCCACACAATATGACATGAGCAACACAAAAGTGATTTTAAGTGAAAGAAATCAGATAAAGTTCACAAGCTAAGCCTTCTTTTTCTTCTTGTGCTGATTGCAGGGTTGGCTGGTTTAGTTTTGATTTTCTTCTAGTGCCCATTGCAAAGCTATCAAATGGCACCATAGGACGACTTTCATCCTTTTTAGCAAGCTCCATCTTCTTTGTGGCCCTTACCTTCCCGGATCTGCACTTGTACATGTATGGCAGCAGTAATTTTAGAGCAAATAACAACATGAACAATGCATAATATGTGATATGAAAATTCAGAATTAGCAAAGGTCACCTTTTACGCCCTTTCTCATTGTTCTTATTTGTAGTCTCCAAAGTTTGGTTATGTTTTCCCTTCTTCTTGGTTGTAATTTCTAAGCTTTGGCTATGGATTAGATGAATACACACAAATAAAACTCAGTTTTCATTTGGCACAAATCAAACACAGTCTACATTTGCAACAAGCATAAGTGTAGAATCGCTAACCTTGGTGGAAAATACATAGCGGCTACTAGTGCTTCATCACCTCTTGGCACAATTGATGACTCGGTCGATTTGGTAGTCTTCCTCCTCTTCTTTTGTGGTTCAATACACGAGCAATAAGAAAGTAGTTAAAATTCATAGTTGATTACAAAACAGAAATGCAAGAGAGTAGTTAACATGCAATATGGAAGTAGAGTGCATAGTTGATTACCTCACATCCATCAAAGCAGCAATGTCATCTTTGTTCCCCTTCTTGCACTTTTGCCAATGGTTCCCGCATTTCTTACAAATAGGGCATTAGTGCTTGCCATTTTTCCACCTTTTCTCACTACAACCCTTATGCCTCTCTGTTTGGGGCCGACTAGCTACGGCTTTTGACAAGGGTGGATGCATGAAGAATCCCCGGTTAGATTCAGGCCACTCGGTCTTGTCACACATAGCAGGGATTAGTTGGCCATAAGCTGCTCTAAACTTGTCAACAATGGAGTAATACGAGTCCCCATAGTTCTGTATATGCGCATTGACAAGTGATGTGATGAATGCTAGAGCATGTTTGCAAGAAAGGCCGGAAACTTGCCATTGTCTACAAGAACATGTGTTGAGATGCAAGTTGACGACAAACCTAAACCCGCTGCCTCCCAATTGAGTAAGTTCCGCAACTTCTTCTGAGCTTTCTACCACCTCCAAGTTTAACTCTCAACTCTTTGCATTCAACTTCTTAATTATATGGGGAAAATTTATCCAACTAACTTCTTTGCTACTTTTATCCCGTGATTCCACATGATCATAATCATCTACCTAAGCTTGTCCATTAAGTCATCCAAGTTCAAATACTTGTGGTGCTTAATCCAATTATTGAAGCACTCTGTCAGGTTGTTGGTTACATAGTCCACCATGAAAATGGTTGAGAACCGACTCCTAGTCCACAACCTAGTGTGCCACTTCCTAAGATATAAATTTGTTCCATGAGTAAGATGCATCCCAAAGGTCATCAAATACCTTTCCATGATACTTACTCTTGAAGTTTGACACCAAGTGAAATATGCATTCCCTATGTTCTACCTATGGGAAAACTTCCTTTACCCATGTCATCACCGCCTGATCGGCAAGAATGCTGATGGCTAAACCCCATGGTGATCGTATGGCTTGCCTAACCAATTAAATGAACCAGATCCAGTTCTCATTTGTTTCTGAATCAAAAATTCCAAAACAAAGTGGATACATCCAATTATGTCCATCTACAGCAGTAGCACTAGCCAGCCGCCCCTTGAACATGCCTGTTAAGAATGTGTAATCTACTGCCAAATACGGCCTACAACCACTTAGGAATCCGTCTATGCAAGGTTTCAAAGCAAAGAAGAACCTTCTAAACCTCATGTTTCCTTTTATAGTGTAATGATCAATCTGAACTATGCTACCAGGGCAAGAGATTTCAACTTGTTCTTTAGACCTATATAATTGTCAAAGCTGCTATCCCAATTACCATATAGCTCTTTCAAACCCAGCTTCTTACCCATATATAGTCTCTTGTAGTGGAGGTCAACCTTGTGGTGTTCTTTAATCTTCTTGTGCAATGTCTTCGCTCCGAGAGTAGCATCTTCAATCAGCCAATCCTTCACCTTATCACATACCCAATGCTTGGTTCCATTCTCCGTCTTATTTTTCCTTCTTGTAGTAGAGCAACCATGACCAAATGGGTTTTATTCACCTTCAAAAGAGAAAACAGATGTAATTAGCTAAAAACACTTAACAATTATGCAAGAAATATTCACAAATGGTTAAAGTTAAACAATTACCATTATAGTACACTTATCCTCCGTCGTAGAAGCATGTATCCTCCATGGAAAATTATCTGCATCCCATCTTGAACAATATCCCCTAAACCGATGAGGTGTACTATAGTCGGTGTTATACTCAAATTCATGTTTGATTGCATGCTGAGAAAGTTCCAACTTGAAAACTTTCATGATGGGATATGTAAAGCCTTTTGTCATTGAAGGGTCTAATTTTTCATACTCTACATGTGGAGTATGCTTTGCCTCATGCAACTCCTCAACCTCCTCTACTCCAGCCTCCTCTACTTCACTCTCAACCTCACTATCATCCTAAAAAATATAGCCTTGTCCTTTTCTTTATTAGGACAAAGAACCACATTTAAGGGCATAGGTTCATCCACTTCATACATATTCTCCTCATCAACACCAACATGCTCATTCTCAGGTCTTGGGTTGAAAAGGTAAGTATCATCCTCTTGTTCTATATTGTCATTAGGTTGGCTATGCACAACACTATGCAACTCGGTGATAGGCTCATACGGTTCAGACGGGTCACAATATGCAATGATAATATGCAGCACCTTTGTCTCCGAGCGTTTCTCAAACATAAGCATTAAATATTGGCCAGATTTTACTACTCGGCAAATGTTTAAAGCATCATTATAGTAATGCACATATATACTCTCTTGTAGTAGAGGTCAACCTTGTTGTGTTCTTTAATCTTCTTGTGCAAAGTCTTCGCTCTGAGAGTAGCATCTTCAATCAGCCAAATCCTTCATCTTATCACATACCCAATGCTTGGTTCCATTCATCGTCTTCATTTTCCTTCTTGTACTAGAGCAATCATGATCACATGGTTTTTTCTTCACCTTCAAAAGATAAAACAAATGTAATTAGCTAAAAACACTTAACAATTATACAAGAAATGTTCATGAATGGTTAAAGTTAAAAAATTACCATTACAGTACACTTATCCTCCGTCGTAGAAGCATGTATCCTCCATGGACAGTTATATGCATCCCGTCTTGAACAATAGCCCCTAAGTCGATGAGGTGTACTATACTCAGTGTTATACTCAAATTCACGTTTGATTGCATGCTGAGGAAGTGCCAAGTTGAACATTTCATGCTGGGATATGTAAAGTTGTCATTGGAGGGTCTAATTTGTCATACTCTACATGTGGAGTAAGCTCTGCCTCATGCAACTCCTCATCCACCTCTACTTCAGCATCCTCTACTTAATCATCCTCTACTTCACTCTCAACCTCGCTATCATCATCAAAAATATAGTCTTCGTCCTTTTCTTTATTAGGACAAAGAACCACATTTAAGGGCATACGTTCATCCACTTCATACATGTTCTCCACATCAATACCAACTTTCTTATTTTGAGGTCTTGGGTTGCGAAGGTAAGTATCATCCTCTTGTTCTATATTGTCATTAGGTTGGCTATGCACATCACTATAATATGCAACACCTTTCTCTCCGAGTGTTTCTCAAACATAAGCATTAAATCTTGGTCAGATTTTACTTTTGGACAGATGTTTAAAGCATCAGCATACTATTGCACATGTCCAGTTTCCAAATTACCCGGGGGGTACTGCTCTACAATTTATTCAACCAAATCCTTAAAGCTTCTCAAGTCACAAACAATGACCTTCTCTAAACAAAAACATCGGATGTCTTTTCAAGTTTTTTTATTGTCAAACAATTTAATTTTTAGCGAATAACTTGAATTTGGGTCCATCCAGTGAATTAAAGAGAAAATTAACTAAAATTAAGTGAATAAACATGTGCATGAGTATTGCTAAAAAGTTTTGATCATCAACTGAAATTAAGTGAATAAACCTATGCATGAGAAATCCTAGACAGTTTAGATCATTGCTACTAGTATAAAGGCAATGAATAATCATTGCTACTAGTACAAACATCATACAATCCTACTAAGTGCCATGAACTTACCCATCCGGACATGCCATAAAGGTTGAACATTTTTTAATAGATGGTGAACATTTTTTCTGAATACATGTTTGAACAATTGCTAAATTAGCATTGTACATTTGTTTATATGCATAGTAAACTTTTCTTGAAACACATTAAACATTTTTCCATGAACATTTTTATAATGCAGAAATATCTCCTTCCCATATAACATCTAGTGCAATTAATACTTACAGTGCGACCCATATCAAAATTTTCGCTTACAACGCAGTTATACATCACTATAGCCCACTACGAAATGAATGTTATCACGTATCTACCAGATGACATAAGCATATTCATTCCAGTTATTCCGCACCGCTATCAATTAATGCCATATACCGACAGATGGTTCTCTCTTTCTTTTCACAAACACACATTCAAGACAAGGCAAAGCACAGACCCAGTGAAAATAGGGCAAAAGGCAAGGCAAAGCTGGTCTAACCTAGCTAAAAACTTTTGGGGGCAACTGCAGATGGTTCCCTTTTTAAATAAAGTTTATGCCAAATGGAGCCCAATAATGTGTCCCCCGGATAAATGTCTCGTGCCTATGGTGGATCATGTTCGCTTCCTACTCAGCCACTCAGGTGTTGTTGTTGTTTGTTCGAAACGAAGACAAATTTCATGTACATTTTTAATGGTACTAAACACTTTTTAACATTACGTATACATTTTTATGAAAATGTCACAAACACATTTTTGAAACATGTGAACATTTTGCATAAATGTAACCTACATAATTTATCATTATGCAAAATGTTTTAATTCATATAGATTTTTCTAAACGTCTAAGTTTTATTAATTTCCCAAAAAAATCATACACATGATTAGCATTTCTATATACACGTTTAAAAAATAGAATGCATGATTAATATTTTTTAAATTCTATGCAGAGTATTTTTCTATATGCATGTGTGTGTAGAATATTACAAAATATAAAGAAATTAAAAAAATGATATAAAATACGTGAATAATAAACAGGAGAAAAAAAAACATGACGTCAAATAGCAAGTAGTTACTGGGCCGACCCAATATGCGCTCCCTGTAGGCGAGCTTCGGTAGGACTCGCATTACTGAACAGCTTTGATCATTAACTGAATTAAGTGAACAAACCTATGCATTAGTAATCCTAGACACTTTTGATACTAGTATAAAGGCTATTAATGATCATTGCTATTAGTACAAACATCATAAAAACCTACTAAGTGACATGAACATACCCATCCGGACACGCCCATAAAGGTTGAACCTTTTTTCATAGACGGTGAATATTTTTCTGAATACATGTTTGAACATTTGCCAAATTTACATTGTACATTTTTTATATGAACGGCAAGTATTTCTTGTAACATATTAAGCATTTTTCCATGAACATTTTTGTAACTGTGCAAACATTTGAAAAGTGCTTGAACATTGTTTTTAATGTGACGGACATGTTTTTTGAATTGTACGAAACATTTTACTAAATTACACGAACATTATTTTGACATTGTAGAAACATTTTCATAAAGCATGACAAATATATTTTTTAAATACGGTAACATTTTTAAAAAATGTCATAAACTTTTTTTTTCGTTTCTCGCACTGGGGCAGGTTTTTCTAAAAAAAATTCTCGGTTACCAACTACTTCGGGATATTTTGTTTTCCAGTTTCTTTAAATTTTCGTCTGTCAAAGCTCGGATGTGTTGTGTGGAGTGCATGTCTGCTTCATGTGCAGCATGGATGTGTTGTGCTTTCGGATGGGGCACATGTGTGCCTCACTCTGCGAGGCAACCACATTTATGCTTCATTGCAAGGGAAGCAAAAGTTAGTTCACTTGAGAAGCATAGTTATGCTTCTGCGGGGTTTGAAAACTTTCTATTGCACCTTATTCCAAAAGTGAGGATCTACTTTTTCATTCGTTCCGTCGGTATATGGATTGGCAATACGCTTGGAAACAAAATCATTCTTATTGACCTCCTTGTAGTCACCCCTAGATGCTTATGTATTTTGGGACCTTGTCCTTCTTGATCTTCTT
>LR880968.1:965103894-965123655 GCA_904067115.1 Aegilops sharonensis | reverse complement strand
CACCCGCCCTCCCGAATCCAACGGTGGCGACCACACGTCATGCGAATCGTGCCCCTTACTGCAGAGCACCCCCCCCCCCCTCGCTATAATAGTGGTACCCTCGCGTTCACATCCATCAGCACCGGCATCCACATTTCGAGAGATTCAACTTCGCCGAAGGAGGGGAGATGGCCGGGAGGAAGAGCGATGAGAGGAAGAAGGCTGTGACCCGGTCCACGAAGGCTGGACTCCAGATTCTCGTCGACCGCATCGGGCGCTATCTCAAGAAGGGCCGCTACGTGGACCGCGTCGGCCCCGGCGCCCTCGTCTACTTCATCGCCTTCCTCGAATACCTTGGTGTCGAGGTAACCAACCAACGACCAATCTTGTACATTCATGTACTTTTCATGCTCAACAGAGCGGTAACTGACCTCGTCTCAGTGTTCTCTTTAAACCACAGATGCTAGAGTTGGCGGGCAAGGTGGCCAAGGACAACTAGAAGACCCGTGTCATGTTGCGCCACCTGCTTCTTGCCACTCGCAATGACGAGGAGCTCTCCAAGCTGCTTGACGGCATCACCATCGCCCATAGTGGTGTGTTGCCCAACATCCACTCTGTGTTGTTCTCCAAGAAGGCCAACATGCACTAGAATATCAACTTCAAACAGAATCCAAGAATAATATATCTCTGCCATTTGTTTACCTTACGAGTTTTTGCTTAGCTTGGATTCTCATACCAAGAAAAGAAGTAATGATGTTTCCCTTTTTTCTAAACATAACCTTTGTTTCCATTTTTCCAATAATGTGCATCCACAGGCAGACCCGGTTGTCCCTTATCTATCCTCATAACTATGGATTAATTCTTCACATTTTGTGTTGTGTAATGACAGTCTTCTACTGGATCATAATGCAGAAATATATCCTTCCCATATAACATCTAGTACAATTAATACTTACAGTGCGACACATATCAAATTTTGCTTACAGTGCAGTTGTACAGCACCATAGCCCACTAGAAAATGAATGTAAACACATATCTGCCAGATGCCATAAGCATATTCGTTCCAGTTATTCCCCCCGCTATCAATTAATGCCATATACCGACAAATGGTTCCCTCTTTCTTTTCACAAACACACATCCAAGACAAGGCAAATCACATACCCAGTGAAAACAGGGCAAAAAGCAAGGCAAAGCTATTCTAACCTAGGTAAAACTTTTGGGGGGTAACTACAGATGGTTCCCTTTAAAAAAATAATTTTTGTGCCAATTGGAGCCCAATAATGTTTCCCTCGGATAAAGGTCTCGTGCCTATGATGGATCATGTGCGCTTCCTACTCGGCCACTCAGGTGTTGTTGCAGTTTGTTCAGAATGAAGACAAATTTCATGTACATTTTTTTATGGTACTAAACATTTTTTAACATTACGTATACATTTTTATGAAAATTTCTTAAACACACTTTTGAAACCTGTGAACCTTTTCTATAAATGTAACTTACATTTTTTAGAATTATACAAAATGTTTTAATGCATGTAGATTTATTTAAATGTCTGATATCTTATTAATTTCACACAAAAAAACATACACATGATTAGCCTTATTCTATACACGTTTAAAAAATAGAATGCATGATTAATATATTTGAAATTCTACGCAGAGTATTTTTCTATATATATATATATATATGTGTGTGTGTGTGTGTGTGTGTGTGTGTGTGTGTGTGTGTGTTTGTGTAGAATATTATTAAATATAAATAAATTAGAGAAGCAAAAAAAGATATAAAAATGTAAATAATAAACGGAAGAAAAAACAAAAAAAAATGACGTGAAATAGCTCGCGGTTACTAGGCAAGGCCCAACACGTGCTCCCTGTAGGTGAGCTTCGGTAGGACTCACAACAGGCGGCACATAGCCACGCCTGTCGAAACGCTGCGAACTGGTTTTAGAACCTTCCACACGGTTATGTTTTCTCTATAGTTTTTCATCCTTTTTTTGATTTATCATTGTTACTTCCAGTTTTCTTTCGTTTTTCATTTTTGTATTTCATTGGTTTCTTTTTTTTCTCTTTGTTATGTTCTCATTTTTTTATAGTAGGACTTTTTTAAGAAAAACACAGTGTACATTTTATTTATATAGGTTGAATATTTTTAAATAAAGGTTGAAGATTTTTTCATAGACGGTGAACATTTTTATGAATACATGTTTGAACATTTGCCAAATTTACATTGTACATATTTTTATATCCACAGTGAACTTTTCTTGTAACGCATTGAACATTTTTGTAAATGCGCAAACATTTGAGAAGTGCTTCATTCATTTGTCACCTATTCAATGTCATGAAGCATCCTATTCCAAAAGTAAGGATTTATTTTTTCATTCATTTCTTCAGTATATGGATTGGCAATGCGCATGGAAACAAAATCGTTCTTATTGACCTCCTTGTAGTCACCCCTAGATGCTTATGTATTTTGGGACCTTGTCCTTCTTGATCTTCTTCACGGGATGCCTTTTCTTGTTGAGTGCTTCATGACATGCTTGAATTTCTTGGTGCGAGAAATGCTTAGATTTTTCCAGTCAATCATACCAAAAACAAAAAGGGATTGCCAAAAATAACAAAACAAAAAAATGGTGTGAAAAAGAGTCTAACCTCCCCTCCTCCCCAATTTCTGAATTCAGTTCCCACATTAAAAGAAAAAAAACAAAATGAAGCAAGGACAGAAGATTCTCAAATCCTGATTGGTCCATTCGGTCCTCCCACGGATCATGCCCCCGAGCTAATCGTAGTCACATGTATCTTCCAGATCCAATGGCAAAGACCACTAGTGACACGGATCGCACCAGCTGAGCCGATCCTAGCCGCTTGCACCTTCCAGATCCAACGATGGAGAACGCTGGTCGCAGGGATCACACCCCCTCCCACGGATCGTGCACCTCCGAGTCGATCCCTGGCACCCGCCCTCGCAAATCCAATGGTGGCGACCGCACATCATGGGAATCGCGCCCCTTACTACGGAGTGGCGAGCGGAAGAAAGCGGTGACCCGGTCCACGAAGGTTGGACTCCAGTTTCTCATCGGCAGCATCGGGCGCTATCTCAAGAAGGGCCGCCACGCGCACCGCGACGACCCCGGTGCCCTCGTCTACCTCGCCACCGTCCTTGAATACCTTGCCGCCGAGGTAACCAACCAACGACCGATCTTGTACATTCATGTTCTTATCATGCTTAACAGAGTGGTAACTGATCTCGTCTCGGTGTTCTCTTTAAACCACAGATGCTGGAGTTGGCGGGCAATGCGGCCAAGGACAACAAGAAGACCTGCATCATGTCGCGCCACCTGCTTCTCGCCACTCGCAACGACGAGGAGCTCTCCAAGCTGCTTGACGGCATCACCATCGCCCACAGTGGTGTATTGCCCAACATCCACTCTGTGTTGTTCTCCAAGAAGGCCAATATGCACTAGCATATCAACTTCAAACAGAATCCAAGAATGAAGACAAAGTTCTGCAGTGAAGTGGATGACAAGATTATTGCAGTCTGCACTGATGATACAAGGTACATGCATGCTTCACGAGTTAGTCAGTTTGAAGCACATGTTAATTCACATTGGGAGCATGATTTTCGGTCAAAAAAAGTTTGCTAAAACTTATCAACATGTGATCTAGTTTTGAAGATATCAATGCGAGAAATGCAATGGTGAGAACGGTTTGTAATTTGGACGCCCAGTTAACAAGATATTTATTTATTTTTTAAATGGATAAAAAAACATAAACAAACCATCCAGCCCTCCTGCGTGGGTGGGAAGAAAATTCCACCAAAACTGGCGTACATTGTCATCAGAGGATATGGAAGTGACATTTGCAAGAGGTACTCCTTAACTACTGATTTGAACTAGTGATATAGGACCTAGACACACCCGAAAACAGGATAATTCTTGTGGCTTGGAGCATCTGGAAAAATAAGAAACATGTGCTTTTCTTATGCCATCCCTGCTGATATCAGGGACTGGATTAGAATGGTCAAGTTCAATGTTTAGAATGTTCACCGTGGCCTGCTAGAAAAATGAAATGTCATCTCGTATATTCATTCCCGCTATTTCCCCATTTATCAATTAATGACATATACCCACGAGAGGCCGAGAGGGCCCCCTTTTTTTTCCTCAAACACGCATCCAAGACAGAGCAAAGCACAAACCCAGCAAAAACCCGAAACCAAACAGCAAAAGGGAAGGCAAAGTTATTCTTACCTTTGGGGGCAAATAAAGATGGTTCCCTTTGTGAAACAGTGCTTATGCCAAATGGAGCCCCGTATGTGTCCCTCGGATAAAGGCCTCATGCCTATGATGGATCGCGTTAGCTTCCAACTCAGCCACTCAGGTCTAGTTGCAGTTTGTTCAGAATGAAGAAAAGGTTCTGCGGTGTATGACATAGCATACATGCATTTCAGTGAATAGCTGAGATTAGTCAAGCATCGTATCCTGTTGTCAACAGCTTTCATTGCCCATATCTGAGTATTTTGTATTTTACTAATCAGTACCTATTATGTAGTGTAAAAAAAACGCTCTTATATTATGGGACGGAGGGAGTACATCTTTTGTGGCTGAATGACTTCTGGATTCGGTTATGGATTCAGACATTTGGAGGAAAAATAAAATAGACACTACCCTTTAAGTCTAGCTCTTTGCAAGCAGTAATTACTTCGGAATTCTGACCAATTAGCATGTGTTGTGGAGAGTGCTACGATCTCAGGTTTAGTGATTTTTTTTTTCTTTAATGGAGGAAATCAGACAAGAATCAGCATAAGGAGGTGACTGCCAGCCAAAAGTAAAAGTGCCGCTGATGAGGGCACTCGGCGTCAGCATTCCATGATAGTTTTAGTTCTCGACGATTCTAAGTAATATGCAATGGTGCAAATATGGCATCATTATTGTACAGGAATCCTTATGCTACTTACATTGTAAAGGGCCTAGAAAAATCGGATGCAGCTTGATGAATGACTGTCTGGCGGCTTGTCATTTCCTTGAGTGTGTGAACTAGTCCTGTGTTATACCTACACTTGATAAATTCTAAAGCTTTGAAAGAAGTAGGGCAGATAAATAAGGAACTCCTTTTCCAGCTCAGCTCCCTTGTGTTGTATGTTTGGCTCATTGATCTAAATATGATATGCTTCATGCTGAATCATGTGCGTTTGAAGAAATGCAACTCTCATGTTGGTCAAATTTCCCAAACTAAGCTCAAATTTACAAGTGTCCTTTAAGTAAAATTGCCAAAAAAAATAGCTCCGATTTACGAACTCCTTCCCACACCCGATAGTTACGATATGCCAAGCTCTGCTGCAACATTATACACTTCTGGATGATATTTCTTCATTATAACAGAAGCGAAAGCAAGTTCTCAGGTTTTAAGATCAGGGGCATGAATTGTTCCCAAAACCAGCGTTAATGTTGATCTAAAACAAAAGGAATCGAATTAATTATGTGTCTTAGTGAAAGAGAATTCACCTACCAATTAGGTGTTGCTCTGTTCTCTTCAGTTAGCAATAGGCAGAATGCTACAGCCAATGCCAAGTTAAACGATCATTCAAATAAAATAAAATAAAATAAAATAAGTACCGATGACCATTCAAATGTACAGAGTGCACAACAAACACTTCATTTCCCATGTAGACCCAACACTGTAACATGCAATAAAATTGATTTTCTAACCCAATACTTTTCCTGAGACTTGATGCCATATTCAAGCTTTTAAGATAAGGGCATAAATTGTTTCCTAGACCATGGCTAATGTTGACCTCAAATAAAAAATAAGGTCGATGAATGAATTTCGTGTCTTAGTATAAGAGAATTAGCTGTCAAGCGTTCTTCTGTGATTTGAGTTATCAATAATCACAATGCTACAGGCAATGTAAAGCTAAACAAATCAGACGGGCGGTCTATTTGAAGTTGGTCATAAGACTGAACTTAAAATATATACTGGTGATCATGTAGATGTACAAAGTACATGTGCCTTACAGTGAAACAATTACAGATTCCGGATAGGCACCTTACTCATCTGCAGCAGCAGAAGCAGCAGCAGAAACAGCAGCAGACTGTCCGCTGTTTGCATAATCCACACGTATGTTCTTTCCATCAAGCACCTGAAACAATCATCATGTGGCCAAAATGTGTTAGCGTAAGGAAAAGAGCCGCACCAAACGCTGCATATCATCCTGCGAGAACATGGCTTTTTCTGCTGTACCAACAGATCAACGGAGCACATTTTATTTTTACCTCGTCACTCATCTTCTCCAACGCCGCGGCTGCTTCAGTTTCTTTAGAGAACTTGACCAAGACGTATCCTTTGGATCTCCCCGTGACAGGATGGCATATTACTTTCACTGTAAGGCACATTGGCCAATCAGAGGACAATCCCCTAGTCCACACAAATCACAGATACAACCGCATAAAGATTCAGAACAGATATATTTGTACCTTGGATAACATCGCCATGCTGAGAGAAGGCGTCCTTGAGAGCAACTTCATTCGAGTTGTGGGACGGACCTGAAAAACTCAGTGGAAGAAACAGCAGGGCATCAGAACATCATCAACCATTCATAAGTCAGCACATTTCTCGGATAGCTCAATGTCCTTTATCTTTCGCAAATACGCAGGATGTGCTCAGTGTTAACTAACAGGGTTGTTCCAAGCATGAATCCCCTCTTCCTAAGCAGATTCTCAAATTGGCATCAGATTTCAACATAGGAGAGATTGGGGTCCAAGCACCAAACGGATTGATTAGGAACTGAACAACAGAGGAGAATGAAATGTACAAATCATACCTCCGACGAACAACATGGAGCCTGAGGAGAAAGTGGCGCCCCGATCCAGCAGCTTGCCCAATTGAGCATCTCGTATGCTACGACCCTAGAAATATTCCCCAAATTGGTAGACCTCTCTGATCCCCTTCCCCCAAATCAGAACACTCGCTACACAAAAATTTCACGATTCGCGCCCTGCTAAATCAAGCAATTCCAAGATTGCCCCTCAAGAATGACTAATCAAGTTAAGTTGCCTGAAGCATCCGTTTCAAAAAAAAACTGAAACATTGCAGCAAGAGAAGATCGCTCACATGGGCATCAAGATTAAGAACAAGCAAAAGGACCAACATAACAATACATCCAAACTACAGATTAATCGGAACTACAGATTAAAAAAACTGAAACATTGCAGCAAGAGAAGATCGTTCACATTGGCTCTTCGATCAAGTTTTTCAGCTTCAATTCAGCAATGATTCAAGATCAATCGGAACTACAGATTACTACCAGTTTGAACTCCAAAGATACATACAGGATCCATCCACCCCTTTCTCTTTTCTCTCTCTCTCTCGGATATTATAGAACTAATAAGCTACACGACGGGGCCCTATCTACTCCTCGGCGCCATGGACAGTTATATATAAATATAAATGGTTTCAGGCTAAAAACATGTAAATGATACTTCTAAATACTAATTAGGTTAAGAATTTCACCAAAGTTCAGAAAGACGCAACAGATCATCTTCGAAACAGTTTTCTCAAAGCTGGCTGGCTGTGTTTAGATCAGCATGCCATTCTAGATGAGAAGTGGAGCATGTACAAGACGAATCATGCTGCACTAGGTTTATTAACTAAATAACTACTGGGGGTAAAATCAAAGCTACTTATCGCATGGCCATTTTGTGAAGACGGTTTCACCAAGCAGCCATATCCTCCGCGA
This sequence comes from Aegilops sharonensis, assembly GCA_904067115.1. Classification (NCBI taxonomy): domain Eukaryota; kingdom Viridiplantae; phylum Streptophyta; class Magnoliopsida; order Poales; family Poaceae; genus Aegilops; species Aegilops sharonensis. Next base: position 965,115,951 of record LR880968.1, on the reverse strand, counting down.
CTGTGAGAGAGCCAAAGATGAAGAAAAAGGATACTCCCTCCGATCCATATTAATTGTTGCTGATTTAGCACAAAGTTGTACTAAATCAGCACATATATGTATATATATGTAGGTGGTGCAAGGTTAGCCTTGAAACAATGTCGATTTGAACATGGCTAGCTAGCAGCACGGCATTTCTTTCTGATGCATTTACATGAGACAGCTAGCAGTAGGAAAAGCATAAATTCCAGAGTGAGCAGGCAACCTCGAATGAAGGTTCAGATGTGCGCTTCCCTCAGAAGCTTCACACGAAATGCCTTTCCATTTTGAACTGTGCTTTCCATTCCAGATACATATCGTCAGTTGTCATATCCTCACAGCTAAGGGCTCACTCTGCACATCCTGTCTTGTTCAATGACAGTGATATACTTTTTGAGATAACAAAACAAAAATGTAATATAAGTTTTTTGAGGAATTTTTTTATGAGTGATTGTTTGATCCAAATATATAGCTCTAGTACAACAGTGCAGTTACACAACACCATAGCCTGTTAGAAACGAATTTCGTCTCGTGTCTGCCAGAGCCCAGAAGGATATTGCTCTCAGTTATTTCCTCATTTACCTATTAATGCCATATACCCAATGTACGATATTGTTCCTCATAGTTGTGTGTTCCATGCCAAATGAAACATGGAATCCGTCCTTCGGGTGTTCGAATTAAAACAGATGCCTGGTAAATCTAGCTCTGGTAACCAGTAATTAATTCAGAGTTCTGACCAGTTAACATGTGCGCTGGAGAGTCTACCTTAGGTTCAGTGATCTTTCCCTTTAGTGGGGGAAAACATGCATGAATGGGAATAAGGAGGCGGCTGACTCCCTGCCAAAATAAAGGGCCTAGGAAGGTCGGATGCTGCTTGATGAATGATAATTATGTGGCGTGTCACTTGCTTGACGACGTGAACAAGTTCTGCTTTATGCCTACACTAGTTGAGCTACTGCTCATATAAATTCTTAAGCCTTGAAATAAGTAGGCCAGATAAATAAGGAATTCCTTTAACAGCTCCCTTGTGCTATATGCTTTGCTCATTGAGCTAAACATGAGATGTTCCGTCCTGAATCATGTGCGTTTGAAGAAATGCAACTCTCATGTCGGTAAAATTTCCCAAATTAAGCTCAAATTTTACAGCTGCCCTTTAAATAAAACTCCCAAAAATGAGCTCTAGTTTACAGACCCATTGGCATTCTGGATGGAAATAACATGCCATGCTTGCCACAGCATACATAATACACTTCTGGATGGTAGCTGGTTTCCATCGGACTTGCCATATTCAAGTTTTAAGATGAGAGCATAATTGTTTCCGGAACCAGCGCTAATGTGGACCTAAAATTAGAAAAACAATGAATTAACTTTCTGTCTTAGTCGAAGAGAATTAGCTAACCAATCAGGTGTTCCTCTGGTTTTCAGTTATCAAAAATCAGAATGATACAGGCAATGTCAAGCTGAAAAATCAGAATACTGGTCTATTTGACGTTGGTCGTAAGACTGAGCTTGAAATATGTACTGGTATACAAAGGTACATGTCCAGGGCGCCATCTAACATTACAAATTCTGAACACAACAAACAAAGACCGGATAAGTACCTTGCTCATCTGTAGCAGCAGTAGCAGGTCATCCACTGTTTGCAAAATGCACCCGTATGTTCTTCCCATCGAGCACCTGTAGCAATCATCATGTGGGAAAAATGTGTCAGCATAAGTAAAAGAACTGCACTGAGCAGTGCATATTATCTTGCAGGAACTTGGCTTCTTCTGCTATACCTACAGAATCCATGAAGCACAATTCTTACCTCATCGCTCATCTTCTCCAATGCCGCAGCTGCTTCTTTTTCCAAGGAGAACTTGACGAAACCGTATCCTTTTGATTGCCCGGTCACGGGATGGCATATCACTTTGACTGTCGGGCGCATATGATCAGTTCAAGGACAATCCCCTAATCAGCAAAAAGATTCAGAACAGATAGATTTGTACCTTGGATAACATCGCCATGCTGAGAGAACGCGTCCTTGAGAGCNCCATGCTTGCCACAGCATACATAATACACTTCTGGATGGTAGCTGGTTTCCATCGGACTTGCCATATTCAAGTTTTAAGATGAGAGCATAATTGTTTCCGGAACCAGCGCTAATGTGGACCTAAAATTAGAAAAACAATGAATTAACTTTCTGTCTTAGTCGAAGAGAATTAGCTAACCAATCAGGTGTTCCTCTGGTTTTCAGTTATCAAAAATCAGAATGATACAGGCAATGTCAAGCTGAAAAATCAGAATACTGGTCTATTTGACGTTGGTCGTAAGACTGAGCTTGAAATATGTACTGGTATACAAAGGTACATGTCCAGGGCGCCATCTAACATTACAAATTCTGAACACAACAAACAAAGACCGGATAAGTACCTTGCTCATCTGTAGCAGCAGTAGCAGGTCATCCACTGTTTGCAAAATGCACCCGTATGTTCTTCCCATCGAGCACCTGTAGCAATCATCATGTGGGAAAAATGTGTCAGCATAAGTAAAAGAACTGCACTGAGCAGTGCATATTATCTTGCAGGAACTTGGCTTCTTCTGCTATACCTAGAGAATCCATGAAGCACAATTCTTACCTCATCGCTCATCTTCTGCAATGCCGCAGCTGCGTCTTTTTCCGAGGAGAACTTGACGAAACCGTATCCTTTTGATTGCCCGGTCACGGGATGGCATATCACTTTGACTGTCGGGCGCATATGATCAGTTCAAGGACAATCCCCTAATCAGCAAAAAGATTCAGAACAGATAGATTTGTACCTTGGATAACATCGCCATGCTGAGAGAACGCGTCCTTGAGAGCAACTTCATTGGTGTCATAGGACAGGCCTGAAAAACTCGGTGGAAGAAACAGCAGGGCATCAAAACATCCTGAACCATTCATACGCCAAGCACAATTCTTGCATTTGTTCAATGTTCACACAGATACTTCCTAACATTTACATTTATTTAAGATTGAACTCGCTGATTGCACGGAATTTCACTGGACAAGATAAGTACATTGTGCTAGCAAAATCAGCAGGCAGGATGGTTGAGAAACTAGCATGGCCTAGATAAATCTGGCAGGTCTCCAACGGAGAAGAGGTTCAGGTTCAGGCATCAATCAGATTGACCAGAAACTGAACCCCAGGCATCCTGAACCATAAGTCAGCAGCATTCTTGCATTGTGCAATGTTCAAACAGATTTCTCCTAGGCTCCTAGCACTTGCAGTTTGTTCAGATTGGACAGATTTCACCAGACAGAATAATGCGCTGTTTTTGCTAGCAAATAGCGAGCAGGATGATTGAGGAACTAGCATGATATTCCTAAGCTGGTTAGCAAATTGCCAGATCTCCAACACAGGAAAGATTGGGGTCCAAGCACAAAACAAATTCCCAAACCAAACAAGAATGGGATCCACGAATCTTACCTCCGACGAACAGTTTGGAGCCTGACGAGAAAGCGGCGCTCCGATCCAGCAGCTTGCACGCCATTCTTCCCGAATTATGGAGCGCAGCCTTTCTTCCCCAATTCAGCATCGCGGACGAACCCTAGAAATTATCCCCAAATCCTTCGATCCCCAGATCCCCCTTCCCCGCAGATCGGTTGACCCCCCACAAAATTTCACAAGCCGCACCCCACAGAGCCTAGTTATTGCCAAATCGCCCCCAGGAACACCTAACCAGGTGAAATTGATGTGCAGACGAACAAGGGGATCGAGGCAAGAACCAGTAAAAAATCGCGAGATTGACACGGAGAAGATTGGAATTGGCTAAACGATCAAGTTTCCAGCTTCAATTCAGCAGTGATTCAAGATCAATCGACGCTACAGACTACTACCAGTTCGGACTCCAGACCAGGCATTACATACAGGATCCCATGCTCTCTCTCTCTCTCTTTCTCTCTTCCCTCTCAGATGCAGAACTAAGCGACGCGACGGGGCCATGTCTACTCCTCGGCGGCGGCGGCGGCCTCCTTCTCGGCGTCGGCGGCGGCGGCGGCCTTCTTGTCGGCGGCGGTGGTCTTCTTGTCGGCGGCCTTCTTCTTGGGGGTCTTCTTGGCGGCGGGGGCGGGGGCCTTCTTCTCGGTCTTCTTCCTGGGCGACTTGGGCGACTGGGACTCCTTCTCGGCCTTCTCGAGGGCCCTCTTGGGGAGCAGCACGGGGTTGATGTTGGGGAGGACGCCGCCGTGCGCGATGGTGACGCCGGCGAGCAGCTTGCCGAGCTCCTGGTCGTTGCGGATGGCGAGGAGCAGGTGGCGCGGCACGATGCGGCTCTTCTTGTTGTCCTTGGCGGCGTTGCCGGCGAGCTCCAGCACCTGCGAATCCAATCCAAAGAAACGAGACGAGACGAGATCTGTCAGCCCTCCGTCGAACGAGAGATTGACAGGGCAGGAAGGGGGAACGAGATCGGTTGGTTGGTTACCTCGGCGGCGAGGTACTCGAGGACGGCGGCGAGGTAGACGGGGGCGCCGGAGCCGACGCGCTGCGCGTAGCGGCCCTTCTTGAGGAAGCGCCCGATGCGGCCGACGGGGAACTGGAGGCCGGCCTTGACGGACCGGGTCACCGCCTTCTTCCTCTCTCCGCCCTTCCTGGCCATCTCTCCTCCCTCTCCGGCGAGCTCGAGCCTCTCGGGATGCGGTGGGCGGACGGCGGTGGATGGGAACTGCTTCGGATTTGGTGGCGTCTGCCGGCGGCGAAGGCGCCGGTTTTATAGCGGGGCGGGGGGGTCCGAGGGAGGGGCCGCGATCCGCGTGACGCGCGCTCCCCGCCGTCGGATCTGGGAGGGCGGGCGGTCAGGATTGGTTCGAGGGGCGCGATCCGTGGGAGGGCCCGATCGGCCAATCAGAGCGCGGCGGTTTTTCGCTCCGTTTCTTTCCTTTGGTGCGGGAAATGGGTTCGAAAATTTGGGGGGCAGCGGAAATGCGCGCTCTTTTCAGGCGGAGGGGTTTTCGGTCATGTTGTTATTTTTGGTAATTATTATCCCATTTTGTTGCTGGTATATTGAGTGGAATTTCTGTCGCATAATTACCAGGAGCTCCCCTTCCTACGGTCGCTGCTCCGGCCCATGGCCGGCTGCCTCGTCTCCGATCCGTGCTCCGACAACTCGAGACTGCTCGAAATTTGGCCGGGGCGAAATCCCTGCATCTTATGCTGGCAGCGGCGAACCCGCGGATGTCGCCCTTTTTTTGGAGGCGTTGTCATGGCCATTATCCGTGCCCCTCTTCGAGTATAATAGGAAACCCTAGGTCTGCTTTTCCGGACCAGACGACGACAACGTCCCGGTGTCGTTGCCCTTCGTGAAGGCGTTGTCTTGTTTTCCTCGTGGCGGCGTTGATGTTAGATTTGGAGATGTTTGCCCGTTTAGTTGTTGGTTGGATAGCTTCTCTGGTCGGCAAGTTTAGTTGTGTTCTTCTTTGTTTTGGGACGAGCATCTCTTGTCTCTCTGCTTTGGGCCATGTTCACGCCCTTGTGTTTGTGTCATGTGTTGTATCACCCATATTCATTATGTCTTCTTCTATCAATGAAATGATACACAAGATTTGCATATTCGTGAAAAATATGCCCATTTGCTCCGCATGATGAACAGTCCGGTGTGACGCGGGTTGAGTGGGTATAGGGCATGTCTGAATGTTCCCTCACCACGGTATCAAATGCCAAGTTATTTAAAAAAAGGTTAGTGCCCTCGCCACAGAATGTAGTGAGCAGCGGCGGCGATGGATGGGAATGTGCGGAACTGCTTCCAATTTGGTGGCGTCTGCCGGCAACGAGGGCATCAATTTTATAGGGGGAGGGGGGCTCCGCGGGTGGGGCGCGAGCCACGTGATGTGCGCTCCCCGCCGTGGGATATGGGAGGGCAGGCGGACGGGATTGGTTCGAAAATTTGAGGGCAGCGGGAATAGGCTCTCTTTTCACACAAAGGGATTTTCGGCTCTGTTATTTTGGGCAAATTATCCCGTTTTTGTTTTTGGTATGATATGGGTGGATTTTTTCGTGGTAAAAGGCTCGATCATATGATTACAACGCGGTAGGCTCATCGTTATGCGTGGATCAAATATGGGTTGGGTTGTGCACATTTCGCTCCGCGGGATGAACTATCAGTGTGACACGAGTTGAGTGGGTGTATGGCATGTCTGGATGGCGCCCACACCCACCGTGTCAAAACGGAGGCATGCCAATTGGTTGGCCGAAGATTTTGTCGTCGTGGGATTGTTGTGTTGTTGGCGAAAAAACTGAATGCGATGGCTAAAAAGTTGGTTAGACCTGAAATTTCGGCGGCCATCCAAATGCTCACCCTCGTTCTTAGTCAACGACGAAACTTTCATGAAAAGAATGAAAAATTTCATCATTATCGGAGAGGAGAAGTGAGGGACATAACTTGTAGGCATGTCATTGCGTTAATGTAGAATGCGATATTATTATTGGACTCCATGGTTTGAAGTCACTATGATGCTAGTTCATGCTGGCCTTCTCAGATAACAACACCGAGTGGATGTTGGGTAACACCCCGCTATGGGCGATGCTGATGCCGTCAAGCAGCTTGGCGAGCTCCTCGTTGCTGTGAGTGGCGAGTAGTAGGTGACGCGACATGATCCGGGTCTTCTTGTTGTCCTTGGCCGCATTGCCCGCCAGTTCTAGCATCGGTGGTTCAAATAGCACTCCGAGAAGAGATCACTTACCGCTCTATCGGGCACGAGAAGAACATGAATGGACTATATCAATGGTTGGGGTGGTTCCTCGGCGGGGAGGTACTTGAGGACGGCGGCGAGGTAGATTGGGGAGCCAGAGCCGATGCATTGCGCATAATGGCCCTTCTTCGGTAGGGCCTAGTTCTGGACGGCCAGAGTCGATATGTAGTTGACATCAGATGTGTGTAACCCAATAGAGAGGTCATAGTTTCGATCTTAGTTCGAGAGATACGTAGAGGCGCTACCGGAGGACCTGACGTAGAGGTGCTACCGGAGGACCTGACCTCTCGGGATGCGGCGGGCGGCGGCGGTGGATGGGAACTGCTTCGGATTTGGTGGCCTCTGCCGGCGGCGAAGGCGCCGGTTTTATAGGGGGTCCGAGGGAGGGGCCGCGATCCGCGTGACGTCCTCTCCCCGCCGTCGGATCTGGGAGGGCGGGCGGTCAGGATTGGTTCGAGGGGCGCGATCCGTGGGAGGGCCCGATCGGCCAATCAGAGCGAGGCGGTTTTTCGCTCCGTTTCTTCCTTTGGTGCGGGAAATGAGTTCGAAAATTTGGGGGCAGCGGGAATGCGCGCTCTTTTCAGGCGGAGGGGTTTTCGGTTATGTTATTATTTTTGGTAATTATCCCGTTTTGTTGCTGGTATATATTGAGTGGAATTTCTGTCGGATAATTACATCGCGGTAAGTTCATCGTTACGCGTGGATCGAGTAGGGGTTGGGCTATGCCCGTTATGCAGCCTCGTCCTCCTTCGGAGCTCGCACGTCCGGCAGCGCCCGGTGGCTCACCTTCATGCAGTCGCTTCTCCGGCCTATGATCGGCTGCCTCGTCTTCAATTTGTGCTCCGACGACTTGTGGTTACCTCGGCGACGAGGTACTCGAGAATGGCGGCGAGGTAGACTCGGGCNAACATGAATGGACTATATCAATGGTTGGGGTGGTTCCTCGGCGGGGAGGTACTTGAGGACGGCGGCGAGGTAGATTGGGGAGCCAGAGCCGATGCATTGCGCATAATGGCCCTTCTTCGGTAGGGCCTAGTTCTGGACGGCCAGAGTCGATATGTAGTTGACATCAGATGTGTGTAACCCAATAGAGAGGTCATAGTTTCGATCTTAGTTCGAGAGATACGTAGAGGCGCTACCGGAGGACCTGACGTAGAGGTGCTACCGGAGGACCTGACCTCTCGGGATGCGGCGGGCGGCGGCGGTGGATGGGAACTGCTTCGGATTTGGTGGCCTCTGCCGGCGGCGAAGGCGCCGGTTTTATAGGGGGTCCGAGGGAGGGGCCGCGATCCGCGTGACGTCCTCTCCCCGCCGTCGGATCTGGGAGGGCGGGCGGTCAGGATCGGTTCGAGGGGCGCGATCCGTGGGAGGGCCGGATCGGCCAATCAGAGCGCGGCGGTTTTTCGCTCCGTTTCTTTCCTTTGGTGCGGGAAATGGGTTCGAAAATTTTGGGGGCAGCGGGAATGCGCGCTCTTTTCAGGCGGAGGGGTTTTCGGTCATGTTGTTATTTTTGGTGATTATTATCCCATTTTGTTGCTGGTGTATATTGAGTGGAATTTCTGTCGGATAATTACGTCGCGGTGAGTTCATCGTTACGCGTGGATCGAATAGGGGCTGGGATATGCCCGTTATGCAGCCTCGTCCCTCCTCCGGAGCTCGCACGTCCGGCGGCGGCGGCCGTGGCTCCCCTTCCTGCAGTAGCTGCTCCGGCCTATGATCGGCTGCCTCGTCTCCTATCTGTGCTCCGACGACTTGGGATTGCTCGGAATTTGGCCAGGGCGAAATCCCCGCACCTTATGCTGGCAGCGGCGACACAGGCGGGTGTTGTCCCCTTCCTGGAGGCGCTGTCATGGCCATCATCCGTGCCCCTCTTCGAGCATCAAGGGAACACCTAGGTCCGGTTTTTCGGACCGGACGATGACGACATCCCGGTTTCGTTCTCCTTCGTGAAGGTGTTGTCTTGTTTTACTCGCGGCGTCCTCGGTGTTGGATTTTGAAGATGTTTGCCTGTTTAGCTGTTGGTTGGATAGCTTCTCTGGTCGGCAAGTTTAGTTGTGTTCCTCTTTGTTTTGGGTCGAGCATCTCTTGGTTGTGTTTGTTTGGGTTTTAGAGACTAGTTTCCGATAGAAATAAGCTGAAGCCGTAACAAACAGCTAAAACGAAGCTGCTTTGGGCTCATAGTCCAAAACGGTTTCAGTCGTTTTTACATGGTACTGGTTGAAGCGAGCCGAGACGTGCTTCGACCCGGAAACTGTTTTGCCTCAGTGAAATTCCCACCGATGCCCTTGTTAGTTCAGCCCAATATGAAAGGAATGCCCCCGATGCCCTGTTTCAGTCAATCCCCGTCTCATCTCCTTCATCGCTAACACACGCACGCAGAGGGCAGCGAGAGGATTGCGAACTCTTTGTTTATTGCACGACAAGCTACATAGATTAGTATTTGTACGGACATCTAATTATATGTACGGATTATGAATTATATGGACAGTCTAATCTTTTAGCTCTCTTTTGTACGGATTATTAGTCATATGGACTATCTTTTGTATTGTACGAGCAATTGTGAATTGCATGGACTAGCGATGTGACAACATAATTCTTTTGCTTACTATTATTCTATGTATATCCCCTTTTTTTGACGTGAATTGTCCCATTTTACTATTGGTATATTTAGTGGAAATTCTATCGCATAATTACATCGCGGTAAATTCATCGTTACGCGTGGATCAGATCGGGGTTAGGATATGCCCATTACGCAACCTTGCCCTCCTCCAGAGCTCGCACGTCCGGCGGCGCCCGGTGCCTCCTTCGGCGTCGGGAGTGGCTCCCCTTCCTGCAGTCGCTGCTCCAGCCTCTGACCGGCTGCCTCGTCTCCGATCTGTGCTCCGACGGCGTGGATTGCTCGGAATTTGGCCGGGGCGAAATCCCTGCATAGGGGTTGGTGTCCAAATCCCTGCATCTCCCGTGGGTGTCGACCCTTCCTAGAGGCGCTGCCATGGCCATTATTCATGCCCCTCTTCAAGCATCAAGGGAAACCCTAGGTCCGGTTTTTTGGAACGGACGACGACGACGTCCCGGTGTCGTTCTCCTCCCTGAAGGTGTTTGTCTTGTTTTGCTCGCGGCGTCCTCGGTGTTAGAATTGGAGATGTTTGCCCGTTTAGTTGTTGGTTGGATAGTTCCCTAGTCGACGAGTTTAGTTGTGTTCCTCTCTGTTTTGGGTCGAGCATCTCTTCTCTCTCCGCTTTCAGGCACCATGTTCACGCCCCTTGTGTTTGTGTCACGTGTTGTACCACCTCATGTATTTATTCTATATTCTTCTACCAAGGAAATGATATGCAAGCTTTGCATATTTGCGAAAAAATACGCCCATTTTGCTTTGCGGGGTGAACAATCCGGTGTGACACGATTTGAGTGGGTATAGGGCATGCCTGGATGGTTCCTTCACCACGGTATCAAATGTCAAGTTATTTAAAGAGAAGGTTAATGCCCTCACCACGAAATGGGGTGGGCAGCGGCGGCGATGGATGGGAATGTGCGGAACTGCTTTGAATTTGGTGGCGTCGGCCGACGATGAGGGCATCGGCTTTATAGGAGGGAGGGGGCTCCGTGGGTGGGGCGTGATCTGTGTGACGTGCGCTCCCCGCCTTTGGATATGAGAGGGCAGCCGGTCAGGATTGGTTCAAAAATTTGTTGGCAGCGGGAATAGGCTCTTTTCACATGGATGGTTTTCCGGCTCTGTTATTTTGGGCAATTATCCTATTTTGTTTGGTATGATTTGGGTGGAATTTTTGTGTGGTAAAAGGCTCGATCGTATGATTACATTGCGGTAGGCTGATCGTTACGCGTGCATCGAATATGGGTTGGGCTATGCGCATTTCGCTCCGCGGGATGAACAATCAGTGTGACACGAGTTGAGTGGGTGTATGGCATGTCTGGATGGCGCCCACACCCGCCATATCAAAACGGGCCATGCCAATTGGTAGGCCGGAGATTTTGTCATCGCGGGATTGTCATGTTGTTGGCGGAAAAAGCTGAATGCGATGGCTGAAAAGTTGGTTAGATCCAAAATTTCGACGGCCATCCAAATGCTCACCCTCGTTCTTAGTCAACGACAAAACTTTCATGAGAAGGATGAAAATTTTTCATCATTACTGAAAGAAGTGAGGGATACTGCTTGTAGGCATGTCACTGCATTAATGTAGAATGTGATATTATTACTGGACTCCATGGTTTGAAGTCACTATGATGCTAGTTCATGTTGGCCTTCTTGGAGAACAACACCGAATGGATGTTGGGTAACACGCCGCTATAGGCGATGGTGATGTCGTCAAGCAGCTTGGCGAGCTCCTCTCGTTGTGAGTGGCGAGTAGTAGGTGACACGGCATGATCTGAGTCTTCTTGTTGTCCTTGGCCGCATTGTCCGCCAGTTCCAGCATCGGTGGTTCAAGGAGCACACCGAGAGGAGATCACTTACCGCTCTATCGGGCACAAGAACAACATGAATGGACTATATCAATGGTTGGGGTGGTTCCTCGGCGGGGAGGTACTTGAGGACGGCGGCGAGGTAGATTGGGGAGCCAGAGCCGATGCATTGCGCATAATGGCCCTTCTTCGGTAGGGCCTAGTTCTGGACGGCCAGAGTCGATATGTAGTTGACATCAGATGTGTGTAACCCAATAGAGAGGTCATAGTTTCGATCTTAGTTCGAGAGATACGTAGAGGCGCTACCGGAGGACCTGACGTAGAGGTGCTACCGGAGGACCTGACCTCTCGGGATGCGGCGGGCGGCGGCGGTGGATGGGAACTGCTTCGGATTTGGTGGCCTCTGCCGGCGGCGAAGGCGCCGGTTTTATAGGGGGTCCGAGGGAGGGGCCGCGATCCGCGTGACGTCCTCTCCCCGCCGTCGGATCTGGGAGGGCGGGCGGTCAGGATTGGTTCGAGGGGCGCGATCCGTGGGAGGGCCCGATCGGCCAATCAGAGCGAGGCGGTTTTTCGCTCCGTTTCTTCCTTTGGTGCGGGAAATGAGTTCGAAAATTTGGGGGCAGCGGGAATGCGCGCTCTTTTCAGGCGGAGGGGTTTTCGGTTATGTTATTATTTTTGGTAATTATCCCGTTTTGTTGCTGGTATATATTGAGTGGAATTTCTGTCGGATAATTACATCGCGGTAAGTTCATCGTTACGCGTGGATCGAGTAGGGGTTGGGCTATGCCCGTTATGCAGCCTCGTCCTCCTTCGGAGCTCGCACGTCCGGCAGCGCCCGGTGGCTCACCTTCATGCAGTCGCTTCTCCGGCCTATGATCGGCTGCCTCGTCTTCAATTTGTGCTCCGACGACTTG
>LR880968.1:965063065-965091466 GCA_904067115.1 Aegilops sharonensis | reverse complement strand
CCCCCCAATTTCCGAATTCAGCTCCCACACTAAAGGAAAAAACGAAACAAAGCGAGGACAGAAGTTTTTCAAATCCTGATAGGTTCATCCGGTCCTCCCACGGATCACGCCCCCGAGCTAATGCTAGCCACATGAATCTTCCAGAACCAACGACAAAGACCGCTGGTGACACGGATTGCACCAGTCGAGCCGATCCTAGCCGCTTGCACCTTCCAGATCCGACGGTGGAGAACACTGGTCACATGGATGACACCCCCTCCCAGGGACCGTGCCCCTCCGAGTCGATCCTTGCCGCTTGCCCTCCCATATCCTATGGTGGCGACCACACGTCATGCGAATCGCGCCCATTACTGCGGAGCACCCCCTGTATAAAAGCGGTGCCCTCGTTTCACATCCATCAGCGCCGCCACCCACATTTCGAGAGATTCAAGTTCGCCGGGAGATGGCCAGGAGGAAGAGCGCCGAGCAGAAGAAGATGGTGACTTAGTCCACGAAGGCTGGACTCTAATTTCCCGTCGGCCACATTGAGCTCTATCTCAAGAAGGACCGCTACGCGGACCGCGTCGGCTCCGCCGCCGCCGTCTACCTCGCCTCCGTCCTCGAATACCTTGTCGCCGAGGTAACCAACCAAAGGGCGATCTCATACATTCCTGTTCTTTTCATGCTCAACAGTGGTAATTGATCTCGTCTGGGTGTTCTCTTTAAACTATAGATGTTGGAGTCGGTGGGCAATGTGGCCAAGGACAACAAGAAGACCCACATCATGCCGCGCCACCTGCTTCTCGGCACTCGCAACGACGAGGAGCTCTCCAAGCTGCTTGATGACATCACCATTGCCCACAGTGGCGTGTTGCCCAATATCCACTTTGTGTTGTGCTCCAAGAAGGCCAAAATGCACTACCATATCAACTTCAAACAGAATCCAACAATAATATATCTCTGCCATTTGTTTACCCTACAAGTTTTGCTTAGCTTGGATCCTCATACCAAGAAAAGAAGTAATGACGTTTCTGGTTTTTTTCTAAACATAAACTTTATTTTCCATTTTCCCCATAATGCGCATCCACAGGCAGATCCCGTTGTCCCTTATCTATCCTCACAACTACTATTGTGTAATGACAGTCTTCTACTGTATCATAATGCAGAAATATCTCCTTCCCATATAACATCTAGTGCAATTAATACTTAGAGTGCGACCAATATCAAATTTCGCTTATAGTGCAGTTATACAGCACCATAGCCCACTACAAAATGAATGTAATCACCTATCAGCCATATGCTGTAAGCATATTCATTCCAGTTATTTCCCCGACTATCAATAAGACAGGGCAATGCACATACCTAGTGAAAACAAGGCAAAAAGCAAGGTAAAGCTATTCTAACCTAGCTAAAAACTTCCCTTTTTAAAATAATGTTTATGCTAAATGGAGTCCAATAATGTGTCCCTCGGATAAAGATCTCGTGCCTATGATGGATCATGTTTGCTTCCTACTCAGCCACTCAGGTGTTGTTGCAGTTTGTTCAGAATGAAGAAAAATTTCTTGTACATTTTAAAATGGTAATAAAGTTTTTTTAACATTATATATACATTTTTATAATCATGCGAAATGTTTTAATGCATGTAGATTTTTTAAACATCTGATATTTTATTAATTCACAAAAAAAATTATCCACCTGATTAGCATTTTTCTATACACATTTAGAAAAATTGAATGCATGATTAACATTTTTTCAAATTCTAAGCAAAGTCTCTCTCTCTATCTCTCTCTCTCTCTCTCTCTATATATATATATATATATATATATATATATATATTGTGTGTGTGTGTATAATGTTATGAAATATAAAGATAGAAAAGCAAAAAAAAAGTGAGTTATAATCGGAAGAAAAAAATGAGGTCAAATAGCGCGCAGTTACTGCAGGCCCAACACATGCTCCCTGTAGGTGAGACTCGGTAAGACTCGCAGCAGGCGGCACATAGCCGCGCCTGTCGATGGAACACTGTGAACTGGTTTTAGAACCTTCCACGCGGTTGTATTTCTCTATAGTTTTTCATCTTTTTTTGTTTTTTCGGTTGTTACTTCCAGTTTTCTTTCGTTTTTCATTTTCGTATTTTATTGGTTTCTATTTTTATTTTTTTATTTATTTCCACTTTGTTGTTCTCTCATTTTATATAGTCGTTTTAAAATAAAAACACGGTGTTCATTTTATGTATACAGGTCGAATATTTTCACATAAAGGTTGAACATTGTTTTATAGATGGTGAACATTTTTCTGAATACATGTTTGAACATTTGCCAAATCTACATTGTAATTTCTTTTATATGCACAATAACTTTTCTTGTGACACATTAAACATTTTTCCATGAACAATTTTGTAAATGTGCAAACATTTGAAAAGTTCTTGAACACTACTTTTAATATCACGGACATTTATTTTTTGAATTGTACGAAACATTTGTTTTTCTAAATTACATGAACATTATTTTATCATTGCAAAAATATTTTCTTAAAACATGTCGAACATATTTTTTTAATGCGGGAACATTTTTAAAAATGTCACGAACATTTTTTTGTTTCTCGCATTGGGGCGGTTTTTTCTCTGGTTTTTCTGGGTTTCCATTTTTTCGGAATTTTTTTGTTTTCCAGTTACTTTCACTTTTTGTCCGTCAGAGCGAGGGTGTTTTGTGTGGAGCACAGTGGCGGATCCAGGATTGGAGCAAGCCACGGGCCAAATTTTTTTTTTGTCGCGAGAGAAAAACTTAACCTCCATCAATCTATAGCTACCTCAAATATGGCTCAATTGCATAAAAAAATAGAATTTAATCTCAATGCTTAAAGATACAACAAAATAGATAAAAAAAGATGACAAAAACTACGAATAGTGCGTGCAGTAAAAAGAGTACCAAATCAATTGCTTGCTTCATCAATGTCTTCCATAACTTGATCAACGGTGGAAGAAGAGCCAACACCTTAGAGAAATGAAAAGCAAAATTTCATAAGAGAAGACATAAACATCAAGTGAAACAATTAACATTGTACAGAGTTGAAAACGTACTACTGCGACGAGGTAAAATTCCTTTGTGAGATCTATAGGATTGAAAGCGATATATAATAGCATCATCATCAACCTTTGCAAATATTTCTCGCTCAATATTGCACACCATGGAATAGTTCAGCCAATCATCACCCATCTTATTCCTCAACCAACCATAGCAACAGCAATATTTTCAAATAAGCACAACAGCAATCCGATTGGTTCATTCAGGTATACAACACCATGTACTACGGAATTAACAGTAGCTTCTGCAAGCGTGGAACATCTCTACAAAATGCAATGTTTGACATCTCTATGGAACATTCAAATAAGAAATAAGCAGCAGCAATTCAAGTGCAATTGAATGTTGAATCTTCAAAAAAATTATCAACAGCAGGCATTACCAAATACCAATCCTGGGCGTCAGTTCTCAGTCGGTCAGTCCTGTCAGTCCTGCTGGGCGTGGGCCGGAGCAGAGCAGGAGCAAGGAGAGGCCAGACCGGAGCAGAGGCAGGAGAGCTAGCCGGCACGCACCAGAGCACTGGAGCGTGGCTAGGTCTGCAAGACTGCGAGTCGGGGCGAGGGGGTTCTACCATCCTGGGCCAGGTATAGTTGGGCTAAGCCCCGGGCCCATTCAAAAACATGCCTAGGTAATAACTAAAAAAAGGCCATGCCCCGGGCCTGGGCCCTGGGGGCCTGGGGCCCAGATCCTCCCCTGGTGGAGCACATGTGTTCTTCTTGTGGAGCATGGGTGTGTTGTGCTTTCGGATGGAGCACATGTGTCATGTGTGTCTCACTCTGCGAGGAAACCACATCTATGGTTCATTGAAGGGAAGCACAAGTTAGTTTACTTGAGAAGCATAGTTATGCTTCTGCGGGAGTTGACACACTTTTGGTCATAAAGTTTAGTCCGGTATCCTTCCATCACCTCATGATAAACTTTCTGTTGCACCCTATTCCAAAAGTGAGGATTTACTTATTATTCCTTTCTTAATTATATGGATTGGCAATGCGCATGGAAACAAAGTTTGTCTTATTGACCTCCTTGTAATCACTCCTAGATGCTTATGTATTTTGGGACGTTGTCCTTCTTGATCTTCTTCACGAGATGCCTTTTCTTGTTGAGTGCTTCGTGACATGCTTGAATTTCTTCATTGGTGCGAGAAATACTTGGATTTTTCCATTCAATCATACGAAAAAAGGGATTGCCAAAAAACAAAACAAAAACTTCGGTGTGAAAAAGAGTCCAACCTTCCCCTCCACAATTTCCGAATTCAGTTCCCACACTAAAGGAAAAAAAATGAAACAAAGCGAGGACAAAATATTCTCAAATCCTGATTAGTCCATCCGGTCCTCCCACCCATCACGCGCCCGAGCTAATCGTAGCCACTTGAATCTTCCAGATCGAATGAAAAAGATTGTTGGTGACACGAATCGCACCAGCCGAGCCGATCCTAGACGCTTTCACCTTCATGATCTGACGATGGAGAAAGCTGGTCACATAGATCACACCCCTTCCACGGATCGTGCCCCTCCAAGTCGATCCCTGCTGCCTGCCCTCCCAGATCCGACGGTGGTGACCGCACGTCATGCGAATCACGCCCCTTACCGAGGAGCCCCACCCCCTATAAAAGTGGTGTTCTCACGTTCACATCCATTAGCTCCGCCATCCACATTTCGAGGGATTCAAGTTCGTCAGAGAGGGAGGGGAGATGGTCGGGAGGAAGAGCAGCGAGCGGAATAAGGCGGTGACCCGGTCCATAAAGGCTGGACTCCACTTTCCGGTCGGCCGCATCGGGCGCTATCCCAAGAAGGACTGCTAGGCAGACCGCGTCGGCTCTGGCGCACCCATCTACCTCGCCGTCGTCCTCGAATACGTTGCCGCTGAGGTAACCAACGACCGACCGACCTCGTACATTCATGTTCTTTTCATGCTCAATAGAGTGGTAATTGATCTCGTCTCGGTGCTCTCTTTAAACCATAGATGCTGTACTTGGCGGGCAATGCGCCCAAGGACAATAAGAAGACCAACATCATGCCGTGCCACCTACGACTCGCCACTTGCAACGACGAGGAGCTCTCCAAGCTGCTTGACGGCATCACCATCGCCCACAATGGCATGTTGCCCAACATCCACTCTGTGTTGTTCTATAAGAGGGCCAACATGCACTAGCATATCAACTTCAAACAGAATCCAACAATAATATATCTCTGCCAATTGTTTACCTTATGAGTTTTTGCTTAGCTTGGATTATCATACCAAGCAAAGAAGTAATGTTGTTTCCCGCTTTTTTCTAAACATAAACTTTGTTTACCATTTTCCCCATAATGCGCATCCCCAAGCAAACCCGGTTGTCCCTTATCTATCGTCACAACTACAGATTAATTCTTCGCATCTTGTGTTGTGTAATGACAGTCTTCTACTCGATCATAATGCAGAAATATCTCCTTCTCATATAACATCTAGTACAATTAATACTTATAGTGCAGCCAATATCAAATTTTCGCTAACAGTGCAGTTATACAACACCATGACCCACTACAAAATGAATGTAATAACGTATCTGCCAGATGCCATAAGCATATTCAGTCTAGTTATTTCCCCCGCTATCAATTAATGCCATATACTGACAGATGGTTCCCTCTTTCTTTTCAAAAACACACATCCAAGACAAGGCAAAGCACAGACCCAGTGAAAACAGGGCAAAAAGCAAGGCAAAGCTATTCTGACGTAGCTAAAAACTTCTGGGGGGCAACTGTAGATGGTTCCCATTTAAAAATAATGTTTATGCCAAATGGAGCCTAATAATGTGTCCCTCAGATAAAGGTCTCGTGCCTACGATGGATCATGTTCGCTTCCTACTCAGCCACTTAGCTGTTGTTGCAATTTGTTCAGAATGAAGACAAATTTCATGTACAATTTTTAATGGTGCTATACATTTTTTAACATTACGTATACATTTTTATGAAAATGTCACAAACACATTTTTGAAACCCGTGAACATTATTTATAAATGTAACTTACATTTTTTAGAATTATACGAAATGTTTTAATGCATGTAGATTTTTTAAAACATTTGATGTTTTATTAATTTCACAAAAAACTATATACACATGATTAGCATTTTTATATAGATGTTTAAAAAATTGAATGCATGAATATATGAAGAAATTAGAAAAAAAAAAGGATATAAACAATATGAATAATAAACGGAAGAAAAAGCAAAAAAAAAAAAACATGATGTCAAATATGGCGCGGTTACTGGGCAGGCCCAACACGTGCTCCCTGTAGGTAAGCCTCGGTAGGACTCACAACTGGCGGCACATAGGCGCGGCCGTCGATGGAACGCTGCGAACTGCTCTTAGAACATTCCACGCGGTTGTGTTTTTTCTATATTTTTTCATCATTTTTTTGTTTTTTCCATAATTACTTCAAGTTTTATTTCATATTTCATTTGTTTCTATTTTTGATTTTTATTCAATTCCTCTTGGTTATTTTCTCATATTTTATAGTGAGTTTTTTAAAGAAAAACACGGACCACACCCTCTCCCGCGGATCGTGCCCCTCCGAGTCGATCCCTGCCGCCCCCTCCCAGATCCTACGGTGGCGACCGCACGTCATGCGAATAGATTCAAGTTCACCCCCCATATAAAAGCGATGCCCTCGTTTCACATCCATCAGCGTTGCCACCCATATTTCGAGAGATTCAAGTTCGCCGGAGAAGGAGGGGAGATGGACGGGAGGAAGAGCGGCGAGCGGAAGAAGGCGNGTAGGACTCACAACTGGCGGCACATAGGCGCGGCCGTCGATGGAACGCTGCGAACTGCTCTTAGAACATTCCACGCGGTTGTGTTTTTTCTATATTTTTTCATCATTTTTTTGTTTTTTCCATAATTACTTCAAGTTTTATTTCATATTTCATTTTCATATTTCATTTGTTTCTATTTTTGATTTTTATTCAATTCCTCTTGGCTATTTTCTCATATTTTATAGTGAGTTTTTTAAAGAAAAACACGGACCACACCCTCTCCCGCGGATCGTGCCCCTCCGAGTCGATCCCTGCCGCCCCCTCCCAGATCCTACGGTGGCGACCGCACGTCATGCGAATAGATTCAAGTTCACCCCCCATATAAAAGCGATGCCCTCGTTTCACATCCATCAGCGTTGCCACCCATATTTCGAGAGATTCAAGTTCGCCGGAGAAGGAGGGGAGATGGACGGGAGGAAGAGCGGCGAGCGGAAGAAGGTGGTGACCCGGTCCACGAAGGCTGAACTCTAGTTTCCCATCGGCCGCATCGGGCGCTATGTCAAGAAGGACCGCTACACGGACCGCGTCGGCTCCGGCACCCCCGCCCACCTTGTCGTCGTCCTCGAATACCTTGTCGGTGAGGTAACCAACCAACGGCCGGTCTCGTACATTTCTGTTCTTTTCATGCTCAACAAAGTGATAACTGATCTCGTCTCGGTGTTCTCTTTAAACTACATATGCTGGAGTTGGTGGGCAATGCGGCCAAGGACAACAAGAAGACCCGCATGCATCATGCCGCCCCACCTGCTTCTCACCACTCGCAACGACGAGGAGCTTTCCAATCTGCTTGACGGATCACCATCGCCCACACTGGCGTGTTGCCCAACATCCACTCTGTATTGTTATCCAAAAAGGCCAACATGCACTAGCATGTCAAATTCAAACATAATCCAAGAATAACACATCTCTGCCATTTGTTTACCTTACGAGTTTTTGCTTGGCTTGGATCCTCATACCGAGAAAAGAAGTAATGTATCTGTACCTTTTCTTTTTGCTAATGGAAAATTACAACGACGGTCGATTGGCCGACCTTGGCCCTCACACGAGTAAATAGCATAAAGCTACCAGTTGTTAGGGTTTCAAAAAACTACCATTCTTTTTAATTTTCTCAGAAAGCTACCAAAGGCGCGGTCGGCTGTTTCAAAAAACCCAAAACCCCAGTTGTTAAAAAATTAAACCGGTTTATGACAGGTCGGGCCCGCACCTAAACCAATCGTCTGTTTGACCGTTTGTTTGACCGTTAGCTGACATTTGGGACCCACATGTCACTGTCTGTTTTAAAAAACAGCGACCAGGTCCTTATAATTTTTTACAAAAGCAATCGGGTCCCTCCCGTCCCCGTGCTCCAGAACGACAGGAGCTGCGCTGGCAGCAGTCCCGCCGGATGAGCTCGCCGGCCAGCAGCCCCGCCATGAGGAGCTTGCCGGCCAGCAGCCCCGTCGTCTCCTCCGGCCGGCGAGCCGTGCCCGGAGCCGCGGTGTGCTCCCCCTTGTGCGGCTTCTCCCTCTTCTCTCCTCCTCGCGCCAACTCGAGGTGGGTGCAGGCTGCTGGCTCTGCCGCGCTGGTGGCGGAGGTCAGGGGTTGCGAGAGCGGGCGGGGACTCCTGGTGCTGTCTGCGGCGCGGGTGGCGGCGCGGCGGCGACCGCGGGCGGAGCCCCATGGCGCACGGCCAGCGCGGGCGGAGCCCCATGGCGCGCGGCGACCGCGGGCGGAACCCCATGGTGGTAGCACGCGGTGGCGACCACCCATGGCGGCGTGCAGCGGCGACCACGGTCGGAGCCCCATGGAGGCGCAACGGCGACCACGGGCAGAGCCCTTTGGAGGCGCGGCGGCGACAGTCCAAGGACCCGATTGCTTTTTGAAATTGATTTCAGGGACCCGATTGCTTTTTTAAAATATTTGTAGGGGCTAATCCGTAAAAAAACTGTGGATGAGGCGCTGACATGTGGCCCCCACAAGTCAGTTAACAGTCAAACAAACGGTCAACAAACAGTGCGTTTAGTGGCGGGCCCGACTTGTCATAAACATGTTTAATTTTTTAACAAAGAGGATTTGGGGTTTTTTGAAACAGCCGACCCCCGGTTTGGTAGTTATCAGCGAAAAAATAAAATTGGTAGTTTTTTGGAACCCTAACCCGTAAACTGGTAGTTTTATGCTATTTACTCCCCTCACACGGATTGCGCCCACTCAAACTGACTCATGTCACTCGCCACTCCCCAATACAACGATGGTCGTGCCATGTGAAGTGGATCATCAATCACGCCCCCTCTCGTGAAGCCCCCTACCCCCTTATAAAAGCTGAGTTGCATAAGTTAGATTTGTATTCACAAGTGTATGTCATATGGCTTAGCAGAGATGAAAATGGAAGAGAATGTCCGTTGTGTGAAAGTGTTTGTGTGGAGCTAAAAAAGTATCCATTCCACTATCTGAGAGCAAAGCCAAAAGTTAAAGCTTGCAGACATGTTAATGCAACATTTTTCAAAACCATGACGCCTGATTTTCAAATTTTGTTTGCCAAAGAAATGAAACGAGACACAAGACAAAATATACTTGCAC
Organism: Aegilops sharonensis; assembly: GCA_904067115.1. Lineage (NCBI taxonomy): Eukaryota > Viridiplantae > Streptophyta > Magnoliopsida > Poales > Poaceae > Aegilops > Aegilops sharonensis. The sequence goes on along the minus strand of LR880968.1, from coordinate 965,082,064 downwards.
AATGATTAGCCGACCGGGCCCTCCTACAGATCATGCCCCTCCCCCCGAAACCCCCCACTTGCACCTTCATCCAGCGATGGTGAATTCATTCCTATAGGAATAGAAATAAAGAAAACTAAGCAAGAGCTAACCGTAGCCACTTGCACCTTCCATATCCAATGAGGGAGATCGTAGGTCACATTGCTCGCACCCCTGAGTTGATCCCAACTGCTTAGACCGTCCAGAAAGCGGAGATTATTGTCACACGCATCATGCCCCTCCCACGGATTGTTCCCGTCCAAGCCGATCCCCAACGGCCGCATTCCCTCATCCGATGGTGGAGACCCATGTCTCGCGGATAGCGCCCCCTACCATGCCACCCTACCAACAAAAGTGGCACCCTCCTCGCCAATTTTATTTAAGGATAAGCATTTGAAATTTAAGTTCACTAAAAACAAATTTTTATTCCAAATATCCATCTAAAGATTTGATAAGAATCAATGTGTAAAAAAAGCACACATGGTAGATTCTAATAAAATTATTGTTACCTCCCCAAGCCATTGGATGAAGATTGAAGCATTCTTGTCTCCCTCTTACCTTCAATATAACCACACCACATATCTACTAGTACTTGTGGACCATATTATTTAAGAACCATAAAACACGGCGTAAATCTAAATACTCCATCTCTTTACTTATACAAGGCCATTATGAAAAATAAATTTTGCATCTATACAAGGCCACCAACAGTAATCGTAATTGAGACAAAAGTTAATGGGAAACTCTATCCCTCCCACGTCTGATCTTTTCTATTTGTCTGACCAGTCATGTACCATCGATTATGTTTCAGTCACACGGTCAAAAATCTTTCTCTCTCTCCAATCCATGCGTCCACTAATTAAGGACGGGAGCTGTGATAACCCACAAGTATAGGGGATCGCAACAGTTTTCGAGGGTAGAGTATTCAACCCAAATTTATAGATTCTACACAAGGGAGCCAAAGAATATTTGCAAGTATTAGCAGTTGAGTTGTCAATTCAACCACACCTGGAGATTAAGTATCTGCAACAAAGTGATCATTAGAACCATAGTATGATAGTTTTGATAGCAGTGATAACAGTAGCAATGGTAACGGTACTGATGTCTACTACGCAACTTTATTCTTGTAGACACGTGTTGGGCCTCCAAGCGCAGAGTTTTGTAGGACAATAGCAATTTCCCCTCAAGTGGATGACCTAAGGTTTATCAATCCATGAGAGGTGTAGGATGAAGATGGTCTCTCTCAAACGACCCTACAACCAAATACAAGAAATCTCTTGTGTCCCCAACACACCAAATACAATGGCATATTGTATAGGTTCACTAGTTCGGCGAAGAGATGGTGATAAAAGTGTAATATTGATGGTAGAAATATATTTTTATAATCTGAATAAATAAAAACAGCAAGGTAGCAAATAGTAAACGGGCACAAAAACGGTATTGCGATGCTTGAAAACAAGGCCTAGGGTCCGTACTTTCGCTAGTGCAATCTCAACAATGCTAATATAATTGGATCACATAACCATCCCTCAACGTGCAGCGAAGAATCACTCCGAAGTTCTTATCTAGCGGAGAACATAAGAAGAAATTGTTTGTAGGGTACGAAACCACCTCAAAGCTATTCTTTCTGTTCAATCTATTCAAGAGTTCGTACTAAAATAACACAAAGCTATTCTTTCCGTTCGATCTATCCTAGAGTTCGTACTAAAATAAGTAAATAACACCAAAGCAAATTCAGTTCATAATACTCAATCCAACATGAAGAACCTCAAAGAGTGCCCCAAGATTTCTACCGGAGAACAAAGACAAGAACGTGCATCAACCCCTATCCATAGATTACCCCAATGTCACCTCGGGAATCCGCGAGTTGAGTCCAAAACATATATCAAGTGAATCAATAGGATACCCCATTGTCACCACGAGTACTCAATTGCAAGACATATATCAAGTGTTCTCAAATCCATAAAAGTATTCAATTCGATAACAACGAAATCTTGAAGCGAAAACTCAATTCATCACAACAAGATAGAGAGGGGAAAACACCATATGATCCAACTATATTAATAAAGCCCGCGATACATCAAGATCGTGACATCTCAAGAACACGAGAGAGAGAGAGAGAGAGAGAGAGAGAGAGAGAGAGAGATTAAACACATAGCTACTGGTACAAACCCTCAGCCCCGAGGGTGGACTACTGCCCTCCTCATCGTGGTTGCCGCCGGGATGATGAAGATGGCTACCAGTGATGATCTCCCCCTCCGGCAGGGTGCTGGAACGGGCTCTCGATTGGTTTTCTGTGGCTACAGAGGCTTGCGGCGGTGAAACTTCCGATCTAGGGCTACCCCAAAGGGTTTTGGAATATTTGTGAATTTATAGGGTGTCGTGGAATTGTCACGGCAGATGTCCTATTGTAAGGACTTAATCGTGGAGCCATCGCAACTAGGAAGCTTAAAGGGGTTAATCGGGACAAAGGACACGAGAGGGTTTATACTAGTTCGGCTCCTTATGGTGAAGGTAAGCCTATGTCTAGTTGGGTTGGTATTGCTTGAGGTTTCGATGACCAGGGAGCGAGATACGCTATGCCCGGTTCTCGAAGGGTTGTTTCTTGTCCTAAGCCGCTGCCGGGTCGTCCCCTTATATACACGGGTTGACGCCCTGCGGCTTACAGAATCCCGGCCGGCTCATAAACAGTGTCCGGCTCGGTGACTAGTCAAGTCTACCTTATGATACAAGTCATGCCATTATGGCGGTTTACTACAACGGGCCTTAAGTCGCCTGTAAGCCTTAGGCTCCTTGTTGAGTCGCCATCTTCATGCTTGGACTTGGGCTTCTGTCTGGTAACTATTTACGTAACCCGGCCCCTCCTGGGCGGCTTACACAAATAGTTATATCCCCAACATTAGGCCCCAGATTGATTTGAACCTGTTCATGTCAATCTTAAAATAACTTAAAACATAAATCTTCAGTCTTCGGACTGCGCAAAAAAGACTTTCTTTAACCCGGCGTGACGTCACTCTTTGGATCCGTGTTAACCCGTCATGACGTCATCTTTCCTTTAATCCCGCTGAATCGGCCCAACGGATCTTTGTCTTTATTGCCCGTTCCGAGAATCGAGGCGTCGGGACCGCTGGATAGTAATTCTTATCCCCTCGTTTCCCGTGCCGTCTTAGTTATTCTCTCCTTATAAATAGGCGCGACATGGGTTTTCATTTTTCGCCCCTTCCAGTCGTCTTCCTCCGCTCGCTCTCTTCCTGACGCTCGAGCTCCGCCGCCGCCGCAGTGCACCTCATCTCCGTCAACCTTGGCTGCTGCATCGACTTGAATCCGACCAGAGAACGGCAGCACCCCTCCGCAACAGATCCAGCACTGTAAGTTTCCCCTTTCTGCATCTTGCATCTATGCTAGGGTTGATAGTTCTTCTGTACAGTTCGCAGTTCATCCCCTGTTCTTCGTATTTCCTCTACCGGGGCTTCTTTTGATCCCACAGTAGCATAAATCTCATGCGGTCCCTATTCCGCATCCATTTTATATACTAGCAGATCTTCTTTTCTTGTAAAGAATCCTCATTAGGATGCATGAACTCCTCTATATCATGTTTTAGGTCTAGAAAATTTTCTTTTCTGAACGACCATTTGATCCAAAATAACAGTTGTAACTTATGAAATCTGTTTTTATCACCAGGAACACTTCTTATGTTAAATGCCTTCAACATGACTGTCCAAATGTCCGGTTTAAACGCATCCCACTTGGTCTGTAAACCTTGGCACCCTCTCAGGTAGGGATGAAAATGGAGTGGAAAGTTTCTGCTTTTCCGAAGAAAAATGGAAACGGAGAGGAAATATGAAAACGAAAATGGAAATTTGCAAAACGAAAATGAAAATGGAATTTGTTATGCGGAAACGGAAACAAAAATGGAACAGTGTTTTCTGGTGGAACAGACGTGGAAACGGAACTTTCCGTTTCCATAAATATGGAATTTCCATTTCTACTATAGGCCTATGCTTTTTAGCCCAACTACCAAATAACACACAGCGACACAATGAGTAGAATGAGCAGAATGGATCATTTGAGGACCAACTGTTACTACCACACACATACTCAACTAGACCCTATACGGAATTGTCATGTACTACTACAATACTATCCTATGTTACTAACACAACCATATTATTTTGTAGTCAGGTTAACAATTCCATAAATTTGTTTGTTTTTTTTCTATATTTCTCTATGATTCAAAGGGGTTTTAAGTTTTGGTGAACAAACCGTTTTGTTTCTGTGTCCGCTCTGTATTTGCTCCGTGTCTGTTTCCGGTAGTATTTGTTTTCGTATTCATTTCCGGGGTTTCTGTATTCGTTTCCGCTTCTGCAAAAAATATGAAAACAAATATGATAGCACCTAGTTCCGTCCGTTTCGCGCCGTTTTCATCCCTACTCTCAGGTCTTTAAACTTGTGGCGGCTTAAATAATGCTGCCCAATTATCCTTATGTCATTAGGCCCCTTTAAGCTGCTACCATTCAACAATTAGAATATCTTCTTCCGGGTTAAAATTTAAGCCGAAACTTCTTATTTTGCAATAGGCCAATCTGTTGTCATGGCGCCTAAGCCAACCAAAGCTCCTGTAACCTGCAACTGGGTTCCATCCACTGTCACCAAAAGCAAGCTGGCTGAATTTGTGAAGTCTGGTCACTTGCCAAAAAAGGAAGTCATGTCTTATCGTGTTCCTGACCCATCCGAAGAAAAGCCTCAACCAAAAGACGGGGAAGTGATAGTTTTCACGGATCACATGAACCGGGGATTTGCCCCTCCCGGCTCAAAATTTTTCAGAGAAGTTCTGAATTTCTTTGACCTTAGACCTCAAGACATCGGGCCCAATTCCGTGTCAAATCTCTGCAATTTTCAAGTTTTCTGCGAAGTGTACCTGGGAGAAGAACCAAATCTGCTCTTGTTCAGAGAAATTTTTTATTTGAACTGGCAAAACGAACGTGCCAACGGGCCTAGTCTTGAACTTGGCGGCATCTCCATCCAGCGGCGAAGAGATTGTCTTTTCCCTTATGCTGAGCTGCCAAGTCACCCGAAAGACTGGAACCAGACGTGGTTCTATTGCCAAGATACATCACCGGCTGATGAGAAACCTCTGCCCAGCTTTTGCGCCCTGCATCTCGAATCCAATCATCCGCTGGCAGATAAGTTATCCAGTATTGAGCGCCTGCCTCTCAACCCCACCATCAAGAAGATCAAAGCTCTTCTAGGGAACGACTTAAATGGCATCGATCTGGTTCGAGTCCGGGTCACCTGGCGGATATTACCATTAAGCCGCTGCTCCGGCTTAATGTGTACTTATACAGGCGAAAAGGATGACTCGATGCGCCATAGCTCTGATGATTTATCAGACGACGCGGTAGATGCTACAGTCCAATCTCTGTTGAAGGAAGGCACTGTAACCAGTAATGCCTTCGGCTTACTTCCCTTCTGCAAGAAGAACCCGGCTCCTGCGGTAAGTTACCTTCTTATACTTATGATTCTTTATCTGTTTCCACAGGCCGGTGATGATTTCTGGAAGGTCAAGTATGATCATGAGGCTGCTAAACAGGCCAGGGCGGCCAAGAAGACTGAAAGAAAAACCACCAGGACGGGCACCTCTAAGAAGAAGAAACCCAGCGCCTCTAATATGTTTAAATTGGATGACTCTTCTTCGGATGAGGAAGAGGTAATCTTTTTCAATTTTCTTTAACTCCTTTGCCATTACTTTACTGACATTTGATCCTTTCAGGAGGATACTGGAAACAGTCAAGCAGCTGGCGAAGAGGTAACTATAATTTCCTCCGACTCAGAGCCTTTGCCAACACAAAAAATCCGAAGGGTGACCCGAAAAGTAAGGTTTTCACACCCTCTAGCTTACCAAGATCCTCAGTTTCTTTTGAAGCAACAACAACTTGAGAACCGGAGGCAAACTCAGGCCACTCAAGACGCAGAACTCTCCTCCGGCTTACCCGATATAACCAGGAAGCGTCGAACTGAGGTCATCTCCGCTTTGCGTTCTGTTTATCCTTTGGCGGGTTTATTTCGTCGACCCTCAATTCATCTGATTCCAATTATCAGGATACCTCTCCGTCTTCCGGCGAGTCGATGCAATCAAACATGCCGGCTTTTAAAACAGCTCCCGGGTAATGCCACCTTTCTTACTTTAAGTTTTTCCATACTTATTTGTTGGTACTCATCCTTCCACTTTGACTGACAGCCTGCAAGTGAAGCCTAGCAAGAAGGCCAAAAAGAACAATTTATCCCGAGACCCGGTGGTCACTGAACCGGCAATTGACTCATCCGTTCCTGATAGCTCCACTCATCAGCCACCGCCTGAACCGGCTTTTGACATTCCGGTGTCAACCTCTGACCCGCCTGCAGAAGACGTTGTCCACGATTCTGATAAGCCGGAAATTCCTAGCCCGGTCAAGACGACTGAACCAGAAGTTGAATTTCTGAAAAGCCAATATGTTGAACCGGGCCGGCCTACTGTCCTTGCTCGATGCACTGCCAAGGAGGAGTTTTCCCAACATCGGAAAACCAAACAAGACATCACTGATTATACTCACCTAAACATTGGTGATATAGTCTCGGGCTATTTGAACCAAGTGCACAATAGTCGTGACCTGGAAATTGACATGGTGAAGCAAATACAACATAAATCTGAGGTATACCTTTAACCTTACTTACTGTATCAGCCCCCAAGTCTATTGCTTATGAATGAATATGTTGTAGACTTCGAAATCTACTTACTGTTAACCTTGAATATATTTAACTCGGTGATAGCATGAAACTTTCAATTTGGGTTACACATTAGCCCCCAAGTGTCAAGTGCCTTTACTTGTAAAGTGCTTGAGACTTAATATACATGACCCGGTAAAATAGGTTAAGAAATTCTTTAAGCATACATTAGCCCCCAAGTGCCAAGTATCTTTACTTGTAAAGTGTTTGGGACTTGAATGTAATCTTACCGTGATTCTTACCATAACCTGATGTCGATGCAGGCGGCCATAAGTCAATTTGAGACGGATATTGCTGATCTGAAGAGTCAGTTGAAAACCCAAGAGCTTGAAGCTCAGAAAGCCAACTCCAAGTTTGAATTCAGTGTCTCCGAACAAGAGAAACTGAAGAAAAAGTTTGAATCGGAGAAGAAAACTTGGGTTGAGGAGAGGGCTTCACTGGTGACCCGGGCTGAAACAGCAGAGACATCTCTTGCCGAGGCAACCGCCGAGCTGTCTGGCTTAAAGCGCCAGATATCTCAAATGGTCTCAGCAATCTTCGGTAAGTTACCATGTATAACTCTGAATATCACAATGGTTCCTTTGATGTCTATTTTAATTGTTAACTCCGGCTCACCTTATATGTATAAACGCAGGCCCCAGGAGCACGAACCTTAAGCAGAATATGCTGGTCAAGCTTAAGGCGGTGTACACTCTGGTGGAACAACTATACACCGGGTCACAACGTGCTTTAGCCGTTGTGGCTTTATCAAATGATGCTCCTTATCTCCTGCAAGATGTACTCAAGCGCCTTGCCGTGTTACCTCAATGGATTCAGGAGTTAAGGCGAGCATCTGGTAGAGCGGGGGCCATAGCCGCCTTAAGCCGGGCCAAAGCATTGGCTCCAGAGCTAGACTTAAATGATGTTGCTCTTGGATACCCCAGCTTAAAGGAGGACGGCTCTGCATTCAGTCAATCAGACTTCACCACCTGTGTGAGAGTCGTACGTCCTGTGGCCACCATCATCGGCAACGATATTGATCTTACAAAGTACCAGCCGGGTTATGACAACGAGAACCGGAGGATTCCAACTCCGCATTATGATGATGTCAGCCTGATCCCTCCAACTCGTAAGCATACCTTTGCTCCTGAAGTTGACCCGGCCAGTTTAATAGATGATGAAGCTGAATTTGAAGCCTTAAGCGGCATTGACTGGACCTCGTCAACCTTCCAGGACAAAACAACCGAAGGAGAGGCGGGGAAGGATAACCCGGAGTCATCAAGCCAGCCGGAAGAATGAGCCGCTAGATGTGTTATGACTTTTATAAAACAATGCTTCACTTACTTTAGACTCGGGGAGTCTTGTAATAGGATAGAGAAAACTCCTTAACTCTGTCATGCCTTCGCGCATGTTTTGCGGTGCTTAACAATGTCTCAAGCCGCCAGCAATGTGCACTGCCGGCTTGCTTGAATCATCCAAAAGCTTTCTGCTTTACTCTGTGTATAAAACAAAAAACTTTATTTGGCATCTCACCACATCCGGGGTCATGTAAGATAACGTTAATCCGGAGTAGGAACCAAAACATCATAAGTATCAGCCGGCTTAAGGCTTACCTTACCGGCTTACTTGATCCCAAAAAAGCATACAGTCATACTCAACTTCTGAAAATTGGCACATATAATGTTTACCTGGCCCTTAGTATTTATTTACTCTTATAGAATAAAGTAAACCTGATTTTCAAAGGCCTCTGATTCGAATACGATCAGTAGAACCGTTCCAGAGTGGTTAAGCTAAGATTCGGATACGATCATATAGCCCCCAATGGCTTTGGCGATGCCTATCAAATGGGTATCGACAGCTATGTTCTCTTTGGTTCGAATACGGGCTATGTTTGAACAGGAAGCCCCCAAGTGACCATGAGAGTTGTTTAATGATGCTGATTCGAATACGATCCACGTCAGACCCAAAGAGGTTAAGCTATGATTCAAATATGATCAAGAAGCCCCCAAGTGGGTTCGGCAGTGTGCCAATCAATTGGGTATCGACAGCTATGTTCTCTTTGGTTCGAATACGACCTATGTTTGAACAGGAAGCCCCCAAATGACCATGGATTGATTCAGATATGATCATAAGCCGGACCAAAGGGAAAGCCTGATTCAGATATGATCCGCTCCCTGTTAGTCGTTTCCATCACCTGGTCAAGAAGACACATAAACCTTGTAGGATGGAAAAGAAAGAGGTCCTGCTTTATTGCTTTATATAATATATACATTGCTAAAAAAGAAAAGATAAGTATACTCTGAAAGCCAGCGGCTTAAGTATAATAGGGCCGGAGATGCGCTATGTTCCACGGCCGGCGGGTCTCCTCCTCCGACTTACGTGAGTCTTTGTGCTCTCGAACATCGATGAGGTAATATGACCCGTTGTTGAGATTCTTGCTGACCACAAAAGGTCCTTCCCAAGGAGGGGACAGCTTGTGCATATCAGTTTGATCCTGGATGAGCCGGAGCACCAAATCGCCTTCCTGGAAAGTTCTGCTTCTAACCCGGCGGCTGTGATAACGGCGCAGGTCTTGCTGGTAAATCGCCGAGCGGGCTATGGCCAAGTCTCGCTCTTCATCCAACAAATCAAGTGCATCCTGTCGAGCTTTTTCGTTATCAGCCTCAACGTAAGCCGCCACCCGGGGTGAATCATGCCGGATGTCACTTGGTAGAACCGCCTCTACTCCGTACACCATGAAGAAAGGTGTATAACCAGTAGACCTGTTGGGCGTTGTGTTGATGCTCCATAGCACAGAAGGTAATTCCTCCACCCAACAACCCGGAGTTCACTGTAAAGGAACTAAGAGCCGGGGTTTGATACCTTTCAAGATCTGTTGATTAGCTCTTTCTGCCTGACCATTAGACTGGGGGTAAGCAACAGCCGAAACATCAAGCCGGATGTGCTCTTGTTGACAGAACTCTTCCATGGCACCCTTGGAGAGATTAGTGCCATTATAAGTTATAATACTGCGCGGAAAACCAAAACAAAAGATCACCTTTTTGATGAACTGAACCGCCATGGCTGCATCACACTTACTGACCGGCTCTGCTTCAACCCACTTGGTGAATTTATCCACTGCCACCAACAGGTGTGTCTTCTTATCTTTAGACCTTTTGAAAGGTCCAACCATATCAAGCCCCTAGACTGCAAACGACCAAGTAATTGGAATCATCCTCAATTCTTGAGCCGCCACATGAGCTCGTCTTGAGAATTTTTGACATCCGTCACATTTGCTGACCAGATCCTCCGCATCAGCATGAGCCGTCAGCCAATAAAAACCATGACGAAAAGCCTTGGCTACCAGAGACTTTGAACCGACATGATGACCGCAATCACCTTCATGAATCTCACGAAGTATCTCCTGACCCTCCGTAGGTGATACACAACGCTGAAACGCCCCAGTGACGCTGCGGTGATGCAACTCGTCGTGAACAATCGTCATGGATTTGGACCGCCTGATGATTTGTCTTGCCAAGGTCTCGTCCTTAGGCAACTCTCCCCGGGTCATATAGGCTAAGTATGGAACCGTCCAGTCCGGGATGGCATGGAGAGCCGCCACCAGCTGCGCCTCCGGGTCTGGTACTGCAAGCTCTTCCTCTGTAGGCACTCTGATAGAAGGGTTATGCAAAATGTCAAGGAAAGTATTCGGTGGCACCGGCTTACGCCGAGACCCCAGCCGGCTTAAAGCATCAACCGCCTCGTTCTTCCTTCGATCAATGTGCTCTACTTGATAACCCTTGAAGTGCCCAGCCACCGCATCAACTGTCGTGGAATTGTCACGGCAGATGTCCTCTTGTAAGGACTTAATCGTGGAGCCATCACAACTAGGAAGCTTAAAGGGGTTAATCGGGACAAAGGACACGAGAGGGTTTATACTAGTTCGGCTCCTTACGGTGAAGGTAAGCCTACGTCTAGTTGGGTTGGTATTGCTTGAGGTTTCGATGACCAGGGAGCGAGATACGCTATGCCCAGTTCTCGAAGGGTTGTTTCTTGCCCTAAGCCGCTGCCGGGTCGTCCCCTTATATACACGGGTTGACGCCCTGCGGCTTACAGAATCCCGACCGGGTCATAAACAGTGTCCGGCTCGGTGACTAGTCAAGTCTACCTTATGATACAAGTCATGCCATTATGGCGGTTTACTACAACGGGCCTTAAGTCGCCTGTGGGCCTTAGGCTCCTTGTTGAGTCGCCATCTTCATGCTTGGACTTGGGCTTCTGTCTGGTAACTATTTACGTAACCCGGCCCCTCCTGGGCGGCTTACACAAATAGTTATATTTCCCAACATAGGGCGAAGAGGGGGTGCGGGAGGCCACCGAGGTGGGCACAACCCACCTAGGCGCGCCTGGGGGCCTGCTACCTCTTGAGCACTGCGTTGGTTTTCCCTTGAAGAGGAAAGGGTGATGCAGCAAAGTAGCGTAAGTATTTCCCTCAGTTTTTGAGAACCAAGGTATCAATCCAGGACGAGGCTACGCGTGAGTCCCTCGCACCTACACAAAACAAATAAATCCTCGCAACCAACACGATAAGGGGCTGTCAATCGCTTCACGGCCACTTGCGAGAGTGAGATCTGATAGATATGATAGGATAATATTTTTGGTATTTTTGTGATAAAGATGCAAAGTAAAGTAAACAAAATAAAAATGGCGCCAGAAATAGCTTGTTGTCGGGATATTAATATGATGGAAAATAGACCCGTGGGCCATAGGTTTCACTAGTGGCTTCTCTCATGAGCATAAGTATTTTACGGTGGGTGAACGAATTACTGTTGAGCAATTGACAGATTTGAGCATAGTTATGAGAATATCTAGGTATGATCATGTATATAGGCATCACGTCCGAGACAAGTAGACCGACTCCTTCCTGCATCTACTACTATTACTCCACTCATCGACCGCTATCCGGCATGCATCTAGAGTATTAAGTTCATGAAAACAGAGTAACGCCTTAAGCAAGATGACATGATGTAGAGGTATAAATTCATGCAATATGATAAAAACCCCATCTTGTTATCCTCGATGGCAACAATACAATATGTGCCTTGCTGCCCCTACTGTCACTGGGAAAGGACACCGCAAGAGTGAACCCAAAGCTAAGCACTTCTCCCATTGCAAGAAAGATCAATCTAGTAGGCCAAACCAAACTAATAATTTGAAGAGACTTGCAAAGATAACCAATCATACATAAAAGAATTCAGAGAAGATTCAAATATGGTTCATAGATAAACTTGATCATAAACCCACAATTCATCGGTCTCAACAAACACACCGCAAAAGAAGATTACATCGAATAGATCTCCACGAGAGAGGGGGAGAACATTGTATTGAGATCCAAAAAGAGAGAAGAAGCCATCTAGCTAATAACTATGGACCCGAAGGTCTGAGGTAAACTACTCACACTTCATCGGAGGGGCTATGGTGATGATGTAGAAGCCTTCTTTGATCGATGCCCCCTCCGACGGAGCTCCGGAACAGGCCCCAAGATGGGATCTCGTGGGTACAGAAGGTTGCGGCGGTGGAATTAGGTTTTTGGCTCCGTTTCTGATCGTTTGGGGATACGTAGGTATATATAGGAGGAAGGAGTACGTCGGTGGAGCAACAGAGGGCCCATGAGGGTGGAGGGCGCGCCCTGGGGGGTAGGCGCGCCCCCTACCTCGTGGCCTCCTCTTTTGTTTCTTGACGTAAGGTCCAAGTCTCGTGGATCTTGTTCGTTCCAAAAATCACGTTACCGAAGGTTTCATTCCGTTTGGACTCCGTTTGATATTCTTTTTCTGTGAAACTCTGAAATAGGCAAAAAACAACAATTCTGGGCTGGGCCTCCGGTTAATAGGTTAGTCCTAAAAATAATATAAAAGTGAATAATAAAGCCCAATAATGTCCAAAACAGTAGATAATATAGCATGGAGCAATCAAAAATTATAGATACGTTGGAGACGTATCAAGCATCCCCAAGCTTAATTCCTGCCCGTCCTCGAGTAGGTAAATGATAAAAACAGAATTCTTGATGCGAAGTGCTACTTGGCATAATTTCAATGTAATTCTTCTTAATTGTGGTATGAATATTCAGATCCGAAAGATTCAAGACAAAAGTTTAATATTGACATAAAAAATAATAATACTTCAAGCATACTAACAAAGCAATTATGTCTTCTCAAAATAACATGGCCAAAGACAGTTATCCCTACAAAATCATATAGTCTGGCTATGCTCTATCTTCACCACGCAAGGTATTTAAATCATGCACAACCCCGATGACAAGCCAAGCAATTGTTTCATACTTTTGACATTTTCAAACTTTTTCAATCTTCACGCAATACATGAGAGTGAGCCATGGACATAGCACTATATGTGGAATAGAATGGTGGTTGTGGAGAAGACAAAAAGGGAGAAGATAGTCTCACATCAACTTGGCGTATCAACGGGCTATGGAGATGCCCATCAATAGATATCAATGTGAGTGAGTAGGGATTGCCATGCAACGGATGCACTAGAGCTATAAGTATATGAAAGCTCAACAAAAGAAACTAAGTGGATGTGCATCCAACTCGCTTGCTCACGAAGACCTAGGGCATTTTGAGGAAGCCCATCATTGGAATATACAAGCCAAGTTCTATAATGAAAAATTCCCACTAGTATATGAAAGTGACAAGATGAGAGACTCTCTATCATGAAGATCATGGTGCTACTTTGAAGCACAAGTGTGGTAAAAGGATAGTAACATTGTCCCTCCTCTCTTTTTCTCTCATTTTTTTATTTGGGACTTTTCTTCTCTTTTTTTATGGCCTCTTTTTTTTCGTCCGGAGTCTCATCCCGACTTGTGGGGGAATCATAGTCTCCATCATCCTTTTCCTCACTTGGGACAATGCTCTAAAAATGAAGATCATCACACTTTTATTTTCTTACAACTCATTAATTACAACTCGATACTTAGAACAAAATATGACTCTATATGAATGCCTCCGGCGGTGTACCGGGATATGCAATGAATCAAGAGTGACATGTATGAAAGAATTATGAACGGTGGCTTTGCCACAAATACGATGTCAACTACATCATCATGCAAAGCAATTTGACAATGATGGAGCGTGTCATAATAAACGGAACGGTGGAAAGTTGCATGGCAATATATCTCGGAATGGCCATGGGAATGCCATGATAGGTAGGTATGGTGGCTGTTTTGAGGAAGGTTTATGGTGGGTGTAAGATACCGGCGAAAAGTGCGCGGTATTAGAGAGGCTAGCAATGGTGGAAGGAAGAAGGTGCGTATAATCCATGGACTCAACATTAGTCATAAAGAACTCATATACTTATTGAAAAAAAATCTACATACAAGTTATCAAAGCAAAGTATTACGCGCATGCTCCTAGGGGGATAGATTGGTAGGAAAAGACCATCGCTCGTCCCCGACTGCCACTCATAAGGAAGACAATCAATAAATAAATCATGCTCCGACTTCATCACATAACGGTTCACCATACGTGCATGCTACGGGAATCACAAACTTTAACACAAGTATCTCTCAAATTCACAACTACTCAACTAGCATGACTCTAATATCACCATCTTTATATCTCAAAACAATTATCAAGCATCAAACTTTTCTTAGTATTCAACACACTCATAAGGAAGTTTTTACTAATCTTGAATACCAAGCATATTAGGATTATTTAAGCAAATTACCATGCTATTTAAGACTCTCAAAATAACCTAAGTGAAGCATGAGAGATCAATAGTTTCTATAAAACAAATCCACCACCGTGCTCTAAAAGATATAAGTGAAGCACTAGAGCAAAACTATATAACTCAAAAGATATAAGCGAAGCACATAGAGTATTCTAACAAATTCCAAATCATGTATGGCTCTATCAAAAGGTGTGTACAGCAAGGATAATTGTGGTAAACTAAAAAGCAAAGACTCAAATCATACAAGACGCTCCAAGCAAAACACATATCATGTGGTGAATAAAAATATAGCTCCAAGTAAAGTTACCGATGGAAGTAGACGAAATAGGGGATGCCTTCCGGGGCATCCCCAAGCTTTGGTTTTATGGTGTCCTTAGATTATCTTGAGGGTGCCATGGGCATCCCCAAGCTTAGGCTCTTGCCACTCCTTGTTCCATAATCCATCTAATCTTTCACCCAAAACTTGAAAACTTCACAACACAAAACTCAACAGAAAATCTCGTGAGCTCCGTTAGCGAAAGAAAACAAAAGACCACTTCAAGGTACTGTAATGAACTCATTCTTTATTTATATTGGTGTTAAACCTACTGTATTCCAACTTCTCTATGGTTTATAAACTATTTTACTAGCCATAGATTCATCAAAATAAGCAAACAACACACGAAAAACAGGAATCTGTCAAAAACAGAATAGTCTGTAGTAATCTGTAACTAACGTAAACTTCTGGAACTCCAAAAAATCAGCCAAAATAGGAAGACCTAGGAAATTTTTTTATTGACCAGCAGCAATTGGAATCAGTATTTTATCACGTTCTGGTGATTTCTAACAATTATTTTTGTGAACAGAAAGTTTCTGGAAATTACAGCAAGATCAAATGACTATAATCCAAGAAGATCCTATAGGTTTAACTTGGCACAAACACTAATTAAAACATAAAAACACATCTAACCAGAGGCTAGAACAAATATTTATTCCTAAACAGAAGCAAAAAGCAAAAAAACAAAAAATAAAATTGGCTTGCCTCCCAACAAGCGCTATCGTTTAACGCCCCTAGCTAGGCATAAAAGCAAGGATAGATCTAGGTATTGCCATCTTTGGTAGGCAATCCATAAGTGGCTCTCATGATAGATTCATATGGTAGTTTTATTTTCTTCCTAGGGAAGTGTTCCATGCCTTTCTTTAATGGAAATTGGAATCTAATATTCCCTTCCTTCATATCAATAATTGCACCAATCGTTCTAAGGAAAGGTCTACCAAGAATAATAGGACATGAAGGATTGCAATCTATGTCAAGAACGATAAAATCTACGGGCACATAGTTCCTATTTGAAACAATAAGAACATCAGTAATTCTTCCCATAGGTTTCTTAATAGTGGAATCCGCAAGGTGCAAGTTTAGAGAGCAATCATCAAAATCACGAAAATCTAGCAAATCGCACAAAGTTTTGGGAATAGTGGAAACACTAGCACCCAAATCACATAAAGCATAGAACTCATGATCTTTAATCTTAATTTTAATAGTAGGTTCCCACTCATCATAAAGTTTTCTAGGGATAGATACTTCCAACTCAAGTTTTTCTTCATAAGATTGCATCAAGGCATCAACGATATGTTTAGTAAACGCTTTATTTTGACTATAAGCATGAGGAGAATTTAGCACGGATTGCAACAAGGAAATACAATCTATCAAAGAGCAATTTTCATAATTAAATTCCTTGAAATCCAAAATAGTGGGTTTATTAACATCTATGGTTTTGATTTCTTCAATCCCACTTTTATCAATTTTAGCATCAAGATCTAAAAACTCCAAATTTTTGGAACGCCTTCTAGGTAAAGGTGGATCATATTCAGTCCCATCATTATCAAGATTCATATGGCAAAACAAAAGATTTAATAGGGGACACATCAATAACTTTTAGATCTTCTTTATTTTCATAGAAATTTGAAGAACACGCTTTCATAAAGCAATCTTTCTTAGCACGCATCCTAGCGGTTCTTTCTTTGCACTCATCAATGGAAATTCTCATGGCTTTGAGAGACTCATTGCTATCATGCTTAGGAGGAATAGATCTAAGCTTTAAAGAATCAACATCAAGAGAAATTCTATCAACGTTCCTAGCCAACTCATCAACTTTAAGCAATTTCTCTTCAAGCAAAGCATTGAAATTCTTTTGAGAATTCATAAACTCTTTAACACTAGTCTCAAATTCAGAGGGCATCTTATTAAAATTTCCATAAGAGTTGTTGTAGGAATTACCATAATTATTAGAGGAATTACTAGGATAAGGCCTAGGATTAAAATTTCCTCTATACGCGTTGTTACCAAAATTATTCCTACCAACAAAATTCACATCCATAGATTCATTATTATTCTCAATCAAAGTAGACAAAGCCATATCATTAGGATCAGAAGAAACACTTTTAGCAGCAAATAATTTCATAAGTTCATCCATCTTTCCACTCAAAACATTAATTTCTTCTATCGCATGCACTTTTATATGAGTAGATCTTTCAGTGTGCCATTGAGAATAATTAACCATAATATTATCTAGGAGTTTAGTAGCTTCTCCTAAAGTGATTTCCATAAAAGTGCCTCCCGCGGCCGAATCTAAAAGATTTCTAGAAGCAAAATTCAATCCGGCATAATTTTTTTGTATAATCATCCATAAACTCAAACCATGAGTAGGAAAATTACGTATCATTAATTTCATCCTCTCCCAAACTTGTGCAACATGTTCATGATCAAGTTGCTTAAAATTCATAATATCGTTTCTAAGAGAGATGATCTTAGCGGGAGGAAAATACTTAGAGATAAAAGCATCTTTGCACTTATTCCAAGAATCAATACTATTTTTAGGCAAAGATGAAAACCAAGCTTTAGCACGATCTCTAAGAGAAAAAGGAAATAGCTTCAATTTAACAATATCATTGTCCACATATTTCTTCTTTTGCATATCACACAAATCAACGAAGCTATTTAGATGAGTAGCGCCATCTTCACTAGGAAGGCCGACCAATTGATCTTTCATAACAAGATTCAACAAAGCAGCATTGATTTCACAAGATTCAGTATTGGTAAGAGGAGCAATCGGAGTGCTAAGGAAATCATTATTGTTGGTATTGGTAAAGTCACATAATTTGGTATTATCTTGAGCCATCATGACAAACAAGCAATCCAACACACGAGCAAACAAGAGACAAGCAAAAAGAGGCAAACAGAAAAGAAAGGGCGAATAAAATGGCAAGGGTGAAGTGGGGGAGAGGAAAACGAGAGGCAAATGGCAAATAATGTAATGCGGGAGATAAGGGTTTGTGATGGGTACTTGGTATGTTGACTTTTGCGTAGACCTCCCCGACAACGGCGCCAGAATTCCTTCTTGCTACCTCTTGAGCACTACGTTGGTTTTCCTTTGAAGAGGAAAGGGTGATGCAACAAAGTAGCGTAAGTATTTCCCTCAGTTTTTGAGAACCAAGGTATCAATCCAGTAGGAGGCTACGCGTGAGTCCCTCGCACCTACACAAAACAAATAAATCCTCGCAACCAACGCGATAAGGGGTTGTCAATCCCTTCACAGCCACTTGCTAGAGTGAGATCTGATAGATATGATAGGATAATATTTTTGGTATTTTGTGATAAAGATGCAAAGTAAAGTAAAGAAAATAAAAACGGCGCCAGAAATAGCTTGTTGTCGGGAGATTAATATGATGGAAAATAGACCCGAGGGCCATAGGTTTCACTAGTTGCTTCTCTCATGAGCATAAGTATTTTACGGTGGGTGAACTTTTTACTGTTGAGCAATTGACAGATTTGAGCATAGTTATGAGAATATCTAGGTATGATCATGTATATAGGCATCACGTCCGAGACAAGTAGACCGACTCCTGCCTGCATCTACTACTATTACTCCACCATCGACCGCTATCCAGCATGCATCTAGAGTATTAAGTTCATGAAAACAGAGTAACGCCTTAAGCAAGATGACATGATGTAGAGGGATAAATTCATGCAATATGATAAAAACCCCATCTTGTTATCCTCGATGGCAATAATACAATACGTGCCTTGCTGCCCCTACTGTCAGTGGGAAAGGACACCGCAAGATTGAACCCAAAGCTAAGCACTTCTCCCATTGCAAGAGAGATCAATCTAGTAGGCCAAACCAAACTGATAATTCGAAGAGACTTGCAAAGATAACCAATCATACATAAAAGAATTCAGAGAAGATTCAAATATTGTTCATAGATAAACTTGATCATAAACCCACAATTCATCGGTCTCAACAAACACACCGCAAAAGAAGATTACAGCGAATAGATCTCCATGAGAGAGGGGGAGAACATTGTATTGAGATCCAAAAAGAGAGAAGAAGCCATCTAGCTAATAACTATGGACCCGAAGTTCTGAGGCAAACTACTCACACTTCATCGGAGGGGCTATGGTGATGATGTAGAAGCCCTCCGTGATCGATGCCCCCTCCGGTGGAGCTTCGGAACAGGCCCCAAGATGGGATCTCGTGG
>LR880968.1:965039276-965055043 GCA_904067115.1 Aegilops sharonensis | reverse complement strand
AGGAAGGAGCAAAACCAAAAAAAATGATGAAACCCCGTTCAAAATAACCAGGCCCGCAGTACAAACTGTGCAAAACCGACGCGTACTGCGCCTCCTACTGGGTTGGCACTTGTGGCAGCACAACTTAATTGTTTGGAAACCAGCCCCACCTGGGCTTGTGGACTCCTACTCTACTCGGATAGCCTCGCAGGCCACCTATATACTCCTAGACCTATGACGACAACACTCTAGAGATATTTTGAATAATAAAGAGAAGAGGCATACCCTACATCTTGTTTCTATGTTGTGCATCCGTTCTACTCTTAGTCCCTACTTTCGCGTTGCGATCCATGATAGTCTCAACAAATTATCATCACAAAGCTCTGCTGGGACGCACGACCAGGAGGAGATGGCATTAACTCCTAGACCTATGACGACAACACTCGTTGGGGTTATCAACAACATTACATCAATGTTCTTCATTGATACGGACAAATCTGCATCGAACTTCATGAGATCAAAGGCACATATCCTCCCCATGACCCACCCCATCTAGATTTTATATCGTTCCTGTATGACACGGCTCTCTAGCACCAAAATTACCCCAAGCATTGCCTTGTTATCGGTTGTCATGGAGTGACGATTCCACTGTATAGTTAGAGACGACAAACTCAGCCCAATGACCACGGGGTAGGTCATGCAGGTAATTTAGAGTACAGGGTTGCATCATTGTACATGGTAGATCTTGTGCAACCAGCTAAAACTACATGATCTTAAACGACTCAAATACCTTAAGAAACTAGCCCCATCCACCTATATATTGTAGGCTATTCCGATTAGTACCTTACCACATCTCATAGAACAATAGCCATATCACACACAATTGTACGCCATACCACAAACACTGGCTTCATACAAGGCAACCGTGAGTAGAAATCAACAAAGGCAGGAAGTACCAACTCCAAACAAAGTGAGAAGTAGGGTATTACCTCATTCCAAGGACTTGAACCTGGGCACACATCTTTGTCTCGTATGCATCCCTCATGAATCTCTATGTCTATGCCGGCCCATGTTATTTGTTGCCGGTAAGTAACTGCAAAATTTGGCACACCAGGTATAGGCTGTGCACTAGATTCACATTGGATCCAAATGGGATCTACAATCAACTCCCCTGACTGCACTCCATTCCAGGGCACCCACTTTGGACCCCTGTATTTAATCCCTGATTCGGATGGGATGGTTGCCTCGCTGCCAATTCATGGAGGAACAAACCATTCGCTTCGGGAGCCTAGACTTCATTGCTGACAGAATTGGCAAGCTCCAAATCCATGACTCGGTTGTGGGCTAGTTGGCAGAAACCATGACCAGAAAACCACTAGAAAACAAGAGTAATGCTAGACCTGTAAATATTTTTACGTGATTAACATAATGAATTAGGCCTAGAAATATGATTGGAGATGAGGTGAGCACGGGGCCTACCCTTGTGAAATTTAGGGAGGATTTTAGTTAGGCAGTTTACGTAAAGTTTCCATAGCTGCCCATCGATGTAGGATTTTCGAGAAAACAACGACGAGTCTCCATCCCATTTGGTCACCGTGGTGAACTCCATGCTACCCGTCTCCGACTGAAATTTGGAGATGTATGAGATCCTGGATAGTTGTGATCCATTGCGATAGGTCTTCATGGCCAACTTAGATGTAGGCAAGAAAGGACCAAGTAATGATGAGGCAGACGACATCCTAAGCACTCGCACGCTGACAAAAGCCCCAAGACCCAACAACTTGAGGTGGCAAGAGTCGCTTTCGCCGCCAAGAAAGAATGTTTGATAGAGTGAAGGGTTGCGGTTGATCTCCAGTAGGACCAGGAATGGCATAATATATTGGAAGTTGTCTGTGGAAGAGAAGCATCAGGTGATCCAGAATTTTGCAGGTGATCACTGCTAAGAATCCCAACACCAGTGAACCGCATTAGTTTCATGAAGTTGGATGAACTGAGATTGGACATTCTACGATTGAACAATCCTTGGCTGTGCCACAACAGCCTCCTCCCTAGGCTTCCAAAGTTGAAAAAACATATACATGTCCATCAACATGTCCCTTGCCTTGAGTCCACATGCTAAACATCCCCATCAATGCCATCATGCATGTCTTTTGTTATAGTAGAGAGAACAAAGATGTAGGAAACATTAGATGGATGGATGGATGGTACATGCCTGTAGACTGACGAGCCAGTTGTAGCTGAAATCACTGATTTGACACTTTATTCAAAGTTAAGCACGATCTCACCCACCTTTGTAAGTAAAATAAAATCTGACCTTTTTCCTACCACCGTAGACCTTGGCGGTAGGGTTATAACTATCTACCGCTTGGGGCTCTGACTGTACGGGTGACGGTAGAGGAGATGGGACGTCAGTCGTGCTGACGTGGATAAGTACCCTACCGATAGAGGCTCTGACGGTAGACAGTTATACCCTACCACCATCGACCCTGACAGTAAGGCTTTAACCCCCAAAACCTTCAGTTGCTCCGAGAAAAAAAAATTCTAGCTAGGTGGTAGGGCGTGCCGCCAAGGTCCCTGCAGTAAGGTTGAAAACTATGGGTAAACCTACTGTTGCCTCAAAAGAATTTTCTAGGGTGGTAGGGCGTGTAAACCTACTGTCAGGACCTTGGTGGTAGGGTACTTTACCCTTTAAAAATATAGAAATATTCCTCTAAAATTTCAACATTGAACAAATAGATAGCATCACACAGAAATATAGTTTCAACATTAAAAAATAGATAGCATCAGACATATCATAATATGCATCGCACACATCATTTTCATCGCAAATAGTTCAACATATCCAAATGAAAGATAGTTCAACATATCTGACATAGAAAATAGTTCAACATATCCAACACGAATACTAAAGCTCAACACCAAGCTCGACATACCCGAATACTAGAAAGGGAAGCAAGTGACCGTTATCACTTCCTACCCCTCTTGGATCCACACTCCTCGTTTCTCTTTGAGCGACCCACTTTTTTTCTCTTTCATTGTTCGGCGATGAGGACGCTCTTTCTGGAACGGTGATGAAGTCCAAACCTTCTTGTGTGGATGAGACTTCCTTTTGTCCTGTGTTGGCTGATGGGTGGAGATCCGTCATCCTTATCATAGTCCTCCTTGTCACCCTCGTCGTAATCCACCTCGTCACCCTCATCTTCCTCAACATCCTCATCTTCCTCGGGGTAACAAGGATGGCAGCAATAATGAGAACATGTTGTTGGTAGAATAATGATCTTGGACAGACCTAACTTATGATATACTATGAGATCCCATGGGCACTTAGTTATCAGTATTATCATATCATGTGTTCAACAAACCACCAACAACAACCCAAGCAGGCCTCCACCACCCAACATGCCCTCTTCCCAAATAAATCGAAGGAAAGATCTCAAGAACGCCTTCAAGAACGAAAAAGGTGTTCGAGGATGCTGGCATAACCAACATCGATCACAAAGCTTTCGTCCAGACCCACGCACGACTGCCCCACCGAACCCTTTAACGTTGCTTCCACCACAATCGCACATGGCCCTGCGTGAAGAAGCACTCTTCGATAATGCATCCAAGGAGGAGGGCACCTACATGCGCCAACATCATTGACAACAACCCCCATGAAATAATAAAGCTTTCGCCTAGAGCATTATTCCTCGCCACCTTTGACCCAAGGTAGGGCCTAGGCCGATGCGAATTAGCTTGTGAGATCAATCCTCGCATTCAACAGTGGCAAACGTCGCGAACGAGACCAAGAGGAACAAAAGGACACAATGGCCACACCGCCATGCTGGACTAATACCTGCATTAGTGTTGGCACCACCGCCACTGCAACAAAAGCACAAACAGGCGACAACACTGCTCACGCACCACTGCATTGACCCGCTAATAGCACACACAGATGCGCCGTGGCTGAGGCCTACACTACACATATCCAGAGAGTGTGGAGCATGTCTTGCATGACCGGAGGCATGACCACCTGTACCATAAGGAAGCACACAACCCAAGTTGCCCGTTGTTCCAATCGATACCACGCCGGTAGGAGCACAACACAAACCCAACATCGGATCCGGCTGTCGTGTTGTCCACATGACCACGGTTGGTCGCCACCATCAAGAGAAGCCAGGGGACACCACCCCTCATTCCGAGCTTCACCGAGCTCCACACGTCGGATCCAGCTGTGTCTATGGCGACACTATCTGTAGAGCAGCTGGCCCCATGGCCCAAATCAAGCATGTATGAACCCAACCAACCTCGCGAGCAAACACCATGCAATCGCCCTGCCAACCATGCGGCAGAGAAAGGCCAATGCCACCATAGATCCGTCACATGACCATGATGACCCGCGATAACCGGATCCGGGCGCAAGGCCCCAATCCACTATGACACAACACACCACCAAGACTACACCACGAGGAGAAGGGAATGATGAGGTCGCCGCCCCAATGCACCGAAGCCGACGAGGTCTCAGACGCCGCCCTCAACCGAGGAAGACGAAGGCCGGCGCGAACATCCCTATCCATGATTAGGAGATGGGGACCGCCGCCATCTGGGCACATAGGCAGGCGACATCGGCGGAAGAAGGGGGCCAGAGGAGGGTGGTATGGCGGTGCTAGGGCATGTGCCCCCGGTGATGGTGTCCTGGACTAGGGGAACTCACCACGTCATCTCCTGGCCAGTGGGCCGGGCTGAGGAGCCCCATGGCGGTTCACTAATGAGCCACACCTAGAAGACCTGCACAAGGAGGATTCTTGTAGGCTCGGCGCACACTCCAAGATCAGAAGTCAAGTACAACACGATCTACTAAATACATAGCTGCCATATCTGTAATCCTAGACCCCTAGGCACCTATATAAACCAAGGGGTAGGGTACGCAGAGGCCATAGATAATCTCGTGGTAGAAACACCTGTACTCTGTACTCCATCAGAATCAATATAATACAATGCAGAACATAGGGTATTATCTCTTTGAGGTAGCCCGAACATGGGTAAAAACCTTGCATCTTCTTGTCACCATCGTACTTACACTAGCAGCTCGGGACCCCTACCCGAGATTCGCCGAAATCAACTCCGACACCCGGTGTCGGGAGCAACACAAGGGGAAAGGGAGTGTATTACCCTTGTGTGACAAAAGAAAATTTAGGGAGGAGGAAGATCCATACCAAATATTTATAAACTCAGTTTTTCACACAAATAGGAACTTTTTACTTGACGCGTTGTCACTCGTCTGAGTATACTTATTTTCATTCTAAAATGACACTGGCTCTCACTATGATGAACATCACAAGAGAATGCTATCTGCATTTGCCCTCGTTGACATAATTAATCTCGACACGATCTAATAATAACTTATGGAGGCAACTGTCCACTGCATGTTGGGTTGCATGGATACTCGCAGTCTATCTCTTTCACTCCATGGCTCCTTCCATGGTACCAATCTCCTGCGGCCTCTGCAATGGTCTGTTCGACAAAATTGTGATAATCCAAGTAACAACATGGTGAATCAGATACCACAGATTCCTCGCAAAAGAAATAGATGACATATATAATGTGTTTTACGTTAGAATTTGTAGTTCCCTACCTTATTTCCAAGCCTCGGGGAGATTTCTGAATTCCAAGAGATGCCATATAGGGATTGGCAGTGAGTGAAGCATGAATCAATGAACAATCCCCAGTCCTCCTTATCTTCGACAACATTCAATGCACCCAGCATTGTGTTCCTAAAGCCTATTGACACGGAAGCTGAATATTCAGTGTTTCATTGCACGGAAAAGGAATTGGTATTGAATGAGAGAGGAAAAATAAACGGAATGACCATCAAGGACTTTGATTTGTGTGGAATTGCAGTTCCGGATATTATCCTTGCAACTCGACCACGACTTATCAGGAGCCGATGAAACTGGTACAAGAACATTTTGTATCTGTGGCAAAGAGTCATCGATAAAACAATACGAACTTTAAAAGAGAAGCTGGAAGAAGAACAAGAAGAAGAAAACATTCCCAATTACCTGCCATGAATCATACGCAGAGTTGAGAATAAACATGGGGGTCCGGATGCTCTTAATAAGCTCAGCGGGGAAGAAACACTAGGAGCAACATTATTTCAGTTAACGAACTGACTGACATAATCTATTACAGGAGAAGGTATGGCAAGAAAATCAAACTGCAGAATGGAAACTACCTCGGTTGGCTCCTTGTTTGCAAGGCAGTCCTTGGGCAACACTTCTCTAACATTCTGAAATGAATTTATCAAACAAAGGATAGAAAAATACCTCAACAGCATTTAGTCACATGGACGAAAAAATATTGCAGTGTTTATTGATTGTGGCACAAGACTAAGCACTTGAAAAATCAGAGTTTATAAAGCCTTTTCTGGTATTCAAATTTTAGAGAAGTGCAAAAAAGGACTACAAGATGACCACAAGGCTTGATTATAAAATAAGGCATGCCTTAGTTTGAAGCATTTCCAACAGCTAACCTGGAGGTGAACAACGCCATCATAGACAGACCAAAAGGACCTTTTCCCAGAAATATCCATTCTATCAAAGAAAAAGGTACTTTAGTTCAAGTGCACTGAAATCATCGCGGTTGGAACAGTCCTTAGCTGGTGGGTCACATTTGTTTTCAAGAGTCTTACACGTCAAGAAAAAACCCAGCATCAGCAAGGCATTTAACTGAAACATCGCGAGAAAACCGTGCACTGAAATCATCGCAATGTAGTATCGTGGCTAGACCACCAGCAGAACAGCCTGTGAGGAGGGCCTGAAATGGGTAGAAAAATGAGGAATGTCGCATGGTGTTGTTCGCAACTAAATAATCAATGGTTATTGCTGAAATTGACAGAGTAATCTACTGCCGGTTCATGTTGAAAAATATACAAAATTTGTAAGTATGACCTGTGCAGCATTGGCAAGTCCTTTTTCCATGAGTTCGTCGATAATCGCTTGGTAAATGCGCAATCCTCTGAAGTGAAGTGTGCTTCCATCCTACATCATCATGAAACAGAACATTACTTGAAGCAACCAAGACAGCGACATCAGACCAAGACACAGAAAATTCACCTGTGCTCGACCTTCCGCGTCCCCGGAAAACGACGCCCCATCACAATACCGCACAAACACTTTGTTCCAGTTGTAGAAATCTGATTACACGCTGATCAAAGTTAGAGGAGAAGACATAACAAACATGTAAAAGAAGTACGATTATGCAACTAAAAAAGGAAGATAACGATGGAACAAATAGATATGTATCAGTGATTACCAGGATTTTGCAGCTGATCACCGCCGAGGATCCCAGCACCTGCGAACCGCATCGGTTTCATGAAGTTGGACGAACCGAGCGCGTACATTCTGCGGTTGGAACAGTCCTTGGTTGTGCTGCACCAGCCGCCACCCTGGGTTGTTTGTAATTGAAAATAGACAGGTCAGTCAACTAATTGCCCTACTTTGAGTCTACCTGCTTAACATCCCCATCATGTAGAAGGCATCTTTTTATACAAAAATTAACAATGAAAAGGCATCTCCTTGTTGGTGGCAACAGAAATTAGGGCCCGGGTCTCTATCTCGAACCATACTTTGGTTATGAAAATTGTACTTTTTTGGTTATCAAAAGTGTATCTTGTGAAAGATCATCCACTACATTTGAGCTTCTTCTTTTGTTGGGTAATTTGTGGGAGACGTGAGTAGTACGAAAAATAAAATAGCGATACAGTTTATAAGAAAACGGCTCAAGGATGGATGAATCGTACGTGATCATAAGAAGCAACGGGTGATTCATGGGTGGGATGATACATGATAGACAGTGCGTATGGTACGAACCTCTAGATGGATGAGCCAGCGGTTGGATCCGTCGCCGGAGCCTCTCTGCAGGTGGTACCCTGGTGGGGTCCCGTCCAAGCACACTGCTCCCTTCTCCTGCGCGCCGGCGAGCAGGGTCAGCGGGACGGTCTCCGGCGGCGGAACGCGGAAAAGCGGCGGACGGAGACGGCCGGAGGCGGACAGCAGCAGCAGCAGTATCAGGACCGCCGCGGGGAGCCCCCACGCGAGCCAGTCCGGCGGGCGCCGGCGCTGCTCCGGGGGCTGGAGGAGGAGCGGCTCGGTTGTCCCCAGCGCCATGGGCGTCGCGTCGCCGGTAAGAGAGAGAGAGAAATGGTTTGGTTCCGGCGTCTGCTGCTTCCTCTAAAATAGTACTCCGTATTGTCGTAGGCGATCAAGGGTGAGGTCTCGTGCACTCCACTCACCACCCGTCCTCTCGTAAGTTGGCGCGAAGCAAAATAATTGCGGAGATACCCGCCAAATCTAGGAGCTGAAAAGAGCTTTGCTACCAGTTGGTGCAAGCAAGGGTACCTTCCAAGGTTTTGCTAAATCCAAGTGGCCTCGGATAGGTTTTCCTTACGTATGTCTTCACGTGGGTTGAGATTCTCTCGATGGATATTAAGATTGACACTCCATGGATATCAAGATTAGATCAGACGGATAGCACCACTACGTCATCCCAATTTTTTTTATATAAAAAATAGTACTACTACATATCAACGTCTTTTGGGGATTTTCCCTCATTTTCCATTCTCAACTTACAATGCTAGAAAATCTCCCCTTCTTTTTGTTTTTCCGAAGCAAAGCTAACTATGAATTGATGTTTTTTTAACAAATGTATGATTTAATAAAATAACACCTCTTCATTCTGGGAAATTTCTCATGCTTATTTGGTGCTTCAACTTTAAGACAACACTATCCAACCAACAAACTAACACCCGGGTGACTCTGGAGGCCACCAACGCCACCACCGAAAACAGCCCCTCCACAACCCCCTCGTCGCCACCGGAGGAGACCGTCCGGTGGCAGATGGCGGCGGCGGGGCAACTTTCTCTAGTGTTTTTCTCTCTCTCTCACCCATGTCATCTGCTCCCTGTCAGCTGTCCAGCTCCTCACCGGTGGATCTCGCAACTCCGACTCCAGATCCAACTATGGTGGTATGCCGCTGAGCGGTTCCCTGGCTCTTGGCATCTTCGACAGCTTTTCAACGGCGGTTGCAACTCAACGAGGCTGAAGGTTGCGCCTCCTCTCCGGTCTACCTGCAAGCTGGCCTCGACGATGCCAGCATTTTCAACGTCCGTGCATCCAAATCTCCATGGGCCCTAACTCTTGACGCCACTGTGCCATCCATGAAATTTTTCCCCAAACCGCTAGTGGTGACGCTCTATTCTTCCCCACAATCTGTGTGTGCTAGTGGACTGGCATTGTTGACGACAGCACGCAGATCCGCTAGATGCTTGGCGATGCCCAATTCTGGTGCAAGGCGTGGCAGCAAGTACTCGCCAGATCCGGCCAACACGTTGTAATCCTAATGTTGTCATGGTTATGTGGGTTTGCACTAGCTATGGGCAAAAATTGTGCATCAACCTGTCGATCTCTCCAGCAAATGTGTCTATGGATGTCATTTTCCTCGTGGATGCATTGTCTTGGAGCCATTGCACCGACAAATTTCTTTTCTCGTTCGTATCCACATGAAAACCTATGATGGGTTTGCCATATTAGGTGATGGTGGTTTATTCGACATCACTTCTTTCTTGGAGGCGCCATGTTGGAGAACCAAACAACTTCTTTCGTTTGTTTCATGTGGTTGAAGGTGGTTTTCATGGTGGTGGTGGTGGTGCGAACGACCAGGGGTCGATGGTTGTGTGTGTTACTTGGGGCCTAGCAATGACACTACTTGGTGTTGTGAATCTTCCATCTGCTACCCCCTTTGTCCTCCTTCGGCGGATCGGTGTCATAGTGTTGCCGTCTACTACTCATCGTGATGCTTTTCTGCTCGGTAACCCGCGGAACTCCTCTTCATGCTATGGGAGCTTCCTACAATTCAATGTTTGTTTTCCGGTTAGCAAGAAGCAAGCCACTTGACTTTTACTTCCACTTACCAATACTGTGTTGGTAAAACATTGTGCATGCTATTGATGATTGTTTAAATATTATTTATCATGTTAGTTTCTTATGATGCTTGGTGACGGAGCTAGGGGTGGGCGCCCCTCCAAGATTGGGAAAATTGCACATATATTCTTCAAAGTTTCATGTAAAGTAGGAAAAATAATAATNTATGTGGGTTTGCACTAGCTATGGGCAAAAATTGTGCATCAACCTGTCGATCTCTCCAGCAAATGTGTCTATGGATGTCATTTTCCTCGTGGATGCATTGTCTTGGAGCCATTGCACCGACAAATTTCTTTTCTCGTTCGTATCCACATGAAAACCTATGATGGGTTTGCCATATTAGGTGATGGTGGTTTATTCGACATCACTTCTTTCTTGGAGGCGCCATGTTGGAGAACCAAACAACTTCTTTCGTTTGTTTCATGTGGTTGAAGGTGGTTTTCATGGTGGTGGTGGTGGCGCGAACGACCAGGGGTCGATGGTTGTGTGTGTTACTTGGGGCCTAGCAATGACACTACTTGGTGTTGTGAATCTTCCATCTGCTACCCCCTTTGTCCTCCTTCGGCGGATCGGTGTCATAGTGTTGCCGTCTACTACTCATCGTGATGCTTTTCTGCTCGGTAACCCGCGGAACTCCTCTTCATGCTATGGGAGCTTCCTACAATTCAATGTTTGTTTTCCGGTTAGCAAGAAGCAAGCCACTTGACTTTTACTTCCACTTACCAATACTGTGTTGGTAAAACATTGTGCATGCTATTGATGATTGTTTAAATATTATTTATCATGTTAGTTTCTTATGATGCTTGGTGACGGAGCTAGGGGTGGGCGCCCCTCCAAGATTGGGAAAATTGCACATATATTCTTCAAAGTTTCATGTAAAGTAGGAAAAATAATAATGATTTGTATTTTGTGTTTGGCCTCCTCTTTTATTGATTCCTAGTTCCATCCCTGATCATTTGCTAGTTCCCTCAAACCCTAAACTCGATGCCCTAGAAGTTGATGTCATTGAGCTGCATTGTAGCAAACCAGCACATGCTACAATTAATCCTTTCTATTTCTCCAAAACTCTAAACTTGATACTATGGTGTTGATCCAAAACCGAGGTAGCAAAATGAAAGTTGATTTTCTTTTTCCTAAACCACTGATGGTTTTTTATCTAGTGAGGGCAACCGAGCGACAAGCGACTGAGAACCTAGATCGAGCAAGGCCATTGAGGAAAGTGCTATTGGGTTGTGGCTGGTGTAACGTCCGCGTGGACGTCGTGCCAATTCGGAGCGCTTCAAGCGATGAAGACGGGGTGGGGATTTGTTTTTGAGGGAAAGACGGGATGGAGATATGTCTTGCTTTCTGTGAGACTCATGACGACTTTGCCTCAAGGACGCCCTAAATGGGTCAGCCCAACTCGGGGTTCATTTTTTTTGTCATTCCTTTTTTTCTACATTTTTAATATACAATAAATACATATATTTTAAAAAAACTTAATGTAATTCATTTTACTAAAAGGTTCACTGCAAATACAAAAAAGGTGAACACAATGTACAAGTTTTGTTACTAGTATAATTTAAAAAAACTGCAAATAGCTTTAAAACATGTTCACGAGTTTCAAAAAATTGTAAATGTTCAGGAGTTTCAAAACAATATTCATGTAATTGACAGAATATTTCTGAAAATTCAAAAATATAATTTAAATTTAGAAAATGTTCGCATGTTTCAAAATATGTTTTTGACATTTTAAACAAATGTTTTGACAGTTTAAAAAATGTTAACATAGTTTAGAAAAAATGTTTTGTATCATGAAAAAATATTTCAACCTGTATGTAACAGATATTTAGTACGTATTCAAAACATATTCAAGAAAATGTATTTGAATTTTTTAATGTATAAAGAAAGTTTTATATGTATATAAAAATGTACGATGAGTATGAAAAAAGTATACATCAAAATATATATTTTGAAAATGTTAATCATGTATTTTTTTGAGTCTATGTTCATCATGTGTTTGAGCAATGTTAAATGTGTATAAAAAATATGCCTGATGTTACGAAAAGTATGCCTTGTGAGAAACTCTCGCAAAAAAAAAAACCTGTGAGAACCTATAAAAAACAAAGAAAACCAACGAATTATTGTTTAAAGATAAAAAGTGAAAAGAAGAAAAAAAACAACAACTAAAGAGGCGGGCCGTAGCAATGTATCGTTTACAACGATCCCGTGCGCAGATCGCCTAGATCGCTCCCCAAATGGGCCAACCCAAGAAACATAGTTGCGTCGGACACTGCTTCGTTCCTCGTTGGTTTCAATTTTTTTCTTTCCATTTTTCCTTTAAATTTTATTTACATTGCAAAACTTGAATACATATATTATATTGAAAATCTTTATGCAGCGTTTAAAAGTGTCCGTGCAACTTTCAAAATATATTATTGGCATTCAAAAGAAATGTAAACAAAAAAATGTTCATGTGTCTTAAAAAATGTGCATGACATTTAAAAAAAATTATGCAATGTTAAAAATCGTTGGCACAACTTTTAGAAACTTTTAATGGCATTCAAAATGTACGTAAAAGTTTCACTTTAAAAAAAATATTTATAACATTGACAAAAATGTTTATACAATGTTCTTGTAATTTTTTAAAAAAATTTCATACCTTTAATAAAATTCTTGTGACATTTAAAAGAATGCTCAAATGTTTTTTTTAAAAATATGTTCAAGACATTAAGAAAAGGGTTTTCATCGTTGTTGCCGCTAGCTATGTCTCGCTACTCACTTTTGCCAGTAGAAATTATAACTACTAAAAATGTCATCGTTTCGTGAGATGTCGGCTCANTAAAAAAATTTCATACCTTTAATAAAATTCTTGTGACATTTAAAAGAATGCTCAAATGTTTTTTTTAAAAATATGTTCAAGACATTAAGAAAAGGGTTTTCATCGTTGTTGCCGCTAGCTATGTCTCGCTACTCACTTTTGCCAGTAGAAATTATAACTACTAAAAATGTCATCGTTTCGTGAGATGTCGGCTCAAAATGGCATTAGACACTTAAAAAATGCCATCGTTCCCTTAGATATTTGTTTAAAAGTGTCATTAGACACCGTTATTGTATGGTCAAATTCGTTGACCATGTTATATGGCCAAAATACCTCTAGACCTACATGTCAGCTCTCTACAGTATCTCACAATGATAAGTGTGCCCCTACTTGTCAGCAGTAAGCAACCGTATAATTTTACAGGACAATAAGAACGATTTTGAGGACTGAGTGAGACCCACACTGTATCATAGTGAGAAAGAGGTAGTGCTGACATGTGGGTCCATTGCTATTTTGTTATATGGCATGCTAAATAAGTTTTGAGCTGACAGTAATGCTGTCTAATGGCATTTTTGAGCAGCTGAAAGTCCATGTGGCAAAAACTGAGTAGCGAGATGCGACTAGCGGCATAAATGGTAAAAACTCTTTAAAAAATTTACACAGTGTAAAAATGTTGTGTATCATTGAAAAAAATGTTCTAACATGCATTTCAAAAACGTTTAACATGCGTTTCAAAAACATGTACTCCATCCGGTGCTTTTTAGTCTGCATATTAGATTTGTGTCAAGTCAAACTTTTCAAACTTTGACAAAAATTATATTTAAAAATATCAACATGTACAATACAAATATATAAAATATGAAACAACATTACATAATGAATCCAGTGATATTGGTTTGGTATTGTGAATGCTGATAATTTTTCTATAATCTTGGTCAAATTAGAGATACTTTGACTTTGGACAAAACTTATATGCAGACTAAAAAGGACCGGAGGGAGTACATTCATATTCGAAAATTATTTCACGTGTATCAAAAAATGCTCCACATATATACAAAAATGTACCATGTCTTTTTAAAAAATTAGACACGTATTGAAGGAAAAAACAAAAAAACAGGTGAATAACACACAGAACATTGAGGAAAACGGATGAAGCAAACACATAAACCATCACTGAAACAAACGGGAAAAACCCAACCAAAACCACCAGAGAACAAATAGAAAAATACCATGTAAAAAACCTATCAAAACCACTACAAAAACAAAAAGAAAGAATGCTTGAAAAAACTGATCAAACACATCCATGATAAACCGCGTGAAAGGAGAGCAGCTAACTAAAGGTACCTCTTAGGATGCTCTAGCAAGGGTATTTTGTTTTCGCTTGCGAGCATGCCAAGTGGTGCCCCAGCCACCACCACATGTGGCGTGTTGGATGCTCCCTCTGGATTTTATTTTTTATTTTTTTCATGAGCATTTTTGAATTTTAGATTTGTTGGGTTCTTGACTTTTCGGTTTTTGCTTGATTTTTCTGCAAGAGGCACAACATGTGCTTTTGCAAAGAACCACAGATGTGCTTCCCCCCAAAAAAACTCGGCATGTGCTTTTACAACATGCACATCAAGGATTTGCTTATGTGAAAAGCACAAATTTGCTTCTGCAAGACGCACAAATTGTTAGGGTCTTTTTTTCTCATAAATAGAACTGAATTTGCTTATTGGTTTGTGTCGGTTTATGATTTTTTCATAAAAAAATGTTTGTTGAAACCTATCAACATGGGGTCTAGTCCCTAAGATCTCGACCCACATGCAGTGTACCACTTGACGACAGCCGAGAAGATGAGGGGTAATCCTTAGCTAATGATTTGCTCGCGAGTGAGCTGGGCTCAATCTTGACTGGGCCTTTCGGAACCCAGCCGAGGCCCATTGCTGCAGATATTTCCGACAGAAGAAACTGGCCTCGCCTCGGTCCAGTCGTCGCCGTCCTTCTCCTCCCACACTCCATTCCATTCCCATCGATCCATCCATCCAGATCTCGCCGACGCCGGCCGGCTCGCCGTCTCCCCTCCTCCCCGACACCGCCGCGGCCCCTCCGGCGTCGTCGGCGTCGGCGGCGGAGCCCCGCGCGCCGGCTCGGCCACGATGCAGCCGGTGCCGGGCGCCGCACCCTCCTCCTCTTCCTCCTCTTCCTTCGGCGACGCCCGCCTCAAGCCCCCTTCCCCTCCCCCCCGCCCTTGGCACTCCCACCTCTCCTAACTCCCTCCCCTCCGCTACCCAGTAAACTGACCCCTCTGTCTCGCTCGCCCCTCCCTCGCCGCCCCTCCGGCGGCATTTCTCGACCACCGGGACTGTAGCTCCGCGGACCGGATCTGCTCATCCGCGGGCTCCGCTGATCGGCGACTGGCTCCCCCCAGCTCCGCCCAGCAGCTCAGGTAACTGAAAATTAGGAATCACGCCCTGCCGATCCGCGCAGCGATCCTGCACCGGAGAGTTCACAAAGTAGAGTCACTAAACTCTTCCGCACATCAGGATGAACCATCACTAGATAGAGCTGTGTTTGGGCCACTGCGGTTCCATTCCAATGCAACAACTGCCCTCAAGAGTAAGAGTAAGAGTAGAGTTCGTTCCTAGAGGCATTC
The DNA here is from genome assembly GCA_904067115.1 of Aegilops sharonensis. Taxonomy (NCBI): domain Eukaryota; kingdom Viridiplantae; phylum Streptophyta; class Magnoliopsida; order Poales; family Poaceae; genus Aegilops; species Aegilops sharonensis. The sequence continues at coordinate 965,039,670 of LR880968.1, read as the reverse complement.
CACAGATCCGTTACCCGCCCATTTGGTACCTGCATCACTGCACGCCATTTGCCTGTTATTTTTCAGTATCTGAGTTCGCAGGGCATGGTAGCTGCTGTACTTGATCTGTTCAACCAACGCGATCCATCATGCAAAACTCGTTTCATTACTAATTTAATTTAATTTTGCCTGGCAAACTGAAAGCTGATTGTTATTAATCTGACCCGCCGCTGGCACCCCGCATCGCTTCTTATGACACCCCGCATGTATTCCAAGCACAGGCAGACCTCATCTCCGTCCGTCCGCGCTCACGCTTCCGTGATAACCATAAACTTCATCTACCAATTGATGATATGTAGTTTCACATTCACAGATTTGTTAACCGCTGATATGATATCTGTTAGGAGTAGTATTT